>CM053988.1:4078388-4532052 GCA_028641955.1 Protonibea diacanthus | reverse complement strand
TATATATATATATATATATATATAACATTATGGCCCTTGCCATATATATATATATATATATAACATTATGGCCCTTGCCAGGTATACATTGTGCTATGACGTAATCCTGATATAATATATATCCTTAATATCCTATAGTAACATATAGTAAATTTCCCCATTCATGACTGTACTTAGAACTTACCTGTTCAAATTATATTAGGGCTTAAAGTTACGCAGAATTAAGAGTGTGTCTGCTTGGACTGACAGGTGGGTACCATCACAGATGGCTGGTTTCAGTAACCAGGTTTCATTCAGCCCGCCTCAGCTCAACCTACGCTCCATGTCTTTGCCCATTTTCAGATTAGTGGGGAGCCAGTGGGGACAGGACTGCCAAGATGGCAGCAACCAGAGCCACCACACACTGATCTTCACAACGACTCTTCAGAAACCTGTGGGTGACGTCACAAATACAACATCCATATCTTATACAGTCCATGATCAGATTTGGCAACTTTGATTAATGACATTCCCATCAGCCTCAGCTGTACTTAGTGTAAATTTAGTTTAGCATTAAAAAGCAAATGTTAGTATTCCTGACACACTAAGCTAATACAGTCTCTCAAAACCAGCTTGGCTCATAGTTGTGCCCATGAATGCATTGAATCAGACAGTGGGGTTGTGGTATACAGAAGCCTTGTTTGTTTTTGATTCATCTTCCTCTTTTCTCACCTGACTTGGATATGTGGGATTATAAATTCAGAATTTTCTCTCCAAACAGTACATCCATACAGTTCTCCTGATCTCAGACAGTTTAATCAATATCTGCGAGCACACACAAGACTCTCCCAAAGACAGAAAGTAGAGAACCAAAAATCTCTTGGTAACAGCACCAGTAAACAAACCCTGGAGCTGTTTCATTGGCAATTAATGTGGGACAGACTTTGTGTGAAATGAGAAATGATTTTTTTTTAGCTCTAATCTGTGGGAGAAAGTTGCACACAAGCACAGAAACTTATCAAACCGTGAATATTAAGCAGGAATGACACGCCGTGTGTATAGTGGAATCTACACAGTTTAAGTAATTTGTTCATAACTAAGATGTGCAAAGTAAAATTTCTGCTTCTTGGAGAGCTCTAAATTCTCCAGCTAATGACTGTGGAAACAGTACAACACACCATCCTCATCTTGGTTATGTCAGTGTTAAACCATATTAAAGGAATGAACCTTTGTCTCACGCTGAGCTCTCACCTTGAAATTGATTGCAGGCAACACTTTTAGAATATCAAATTAAAGCTATCCCTATGAGAATACATTAGAAGTCCATACCTGCTGTGATTGTGTTCTTTGTCCATTTTAAGTATTGGACATTATAAAGTCACAGTACAAGAGGAGCTATTACTGAAGTATTTCACTTCTTGCTTCAGGCTATTAATGGCTGATCAAAGATGGTACATGCAGGGCTACATGCACACACACACAAGTACTAATTCATTCATGCTTACACAGGCTGCAAAAATGGATATTAAAAATGAATCTGTAAAGTATGGTCCAACCAGTGCAGCTTCAATCAGGAAGACTATCCTATCTTTTTCCATTTCCGACTCAATCAGCTGACTAAGGCATTCCCTCTTTTAACCAGAATTTGCCATGACCTCTTTGAGCCAATCTTGCTGCTGTCAAACTTTAAAACTGTTCATCTCTCTGCTGCTGTCAGACGTCATTTCAGTGTCAGATGGAGGGAAACCTCCTCCACCCCATTCAACTCATGTTTGTACTACAACCAGCATCCTGTAATTAAGATCGAGAGCAATGGATCAAGAGATGATGGAGGCAGACAGACTTTTCCTGAACATGTTACTTTTAAATAGAAAACACAGACACTGGAAACAAATTCTTCATTTATGAGAACACAGAATCAAATACGTGGTGGCCATTGGGCTCTGCCACTATTATGCCACATTACCGATTCACTTCTGGAGCAGATCTCTAGGGACATAGAAGGTGTAAAGAGTATGATGGACTTTGGATTGCAGATGATGTCATTCTGTTGCCTTCATTAGACCATAACTTCCAGTACAGCTGAGTGTGAAGCACCTGGGATGATCATCAGAACCTACAGGTCTAAGGCCATGGTACCTCTGGATTATGTACCAAAACACTGGGGCAAAATTCCTCAGAAGTGAAAACTTACTTGGTAATAGGCCGAACTCTGATCCTGAGTGAGTCACTGCCCTAGGTGAACGAGTTCAGGTAAATTGTGGTATGTTGAGATGAAGTGTGAGATTGACAGGCTGATTGGTGCAGTGTCTGTAGTAATGTACTTTACCAGACTGTTGGCTTGGTGGAGACTGTTTTGCCTTCAGGCTCAGCTCTTGATTTTTGAGTCAATTTACACTCTAACCCACACCCATGGCCATGAGCTTTGGGCAGGGTGGGACTGGGTACACAATTCGGCCCTGGCAATTTTTCTGAAAGAACAAGCTTACAGATACAAGCTGAGAGAGGAGACCCAAGGGCAGACACAAAACATGCTGGAAGGAGATCCCATTTGGCCCAGGAACACCTCTGGGGGAACCCGGACTTGAGCAGGGAGAAAAACATATGAGCTATCATGCTTAGCTTAGTCCACCTCCAACTCAACTCACCTGCAGGAGTGGTGAAAATAATTGATAAACGGCTTGCAGTCTTACTTTTACACAGATGGTACAACTCCCACCATGTCAAAGACCGAGCAGGAAAAGCAAGGCAAAAAGACTAAGGTGTAAGAACAAATGTTGTTTTAATAATGCTGAACAGTCTGATGAGAAACTAGAAAAAAGGGCCCAAACTCAAAGAAGGTAAATTAATCAATAAAGAGACTGAAGCTTCAGCTTAACACAATTTAAGCAGACCCATCTGCCAAACGACACACAAGGGGGTTATTATACACACATGTACTAGCCCTGGGCAGACACAAGGGAGAATTTTAGAGACATTGACAATGAAATTTAAAGATATCCAAACTTAGACAACCAAAATCTATCAGAAGAAATTATCTATTAGGAGAGAATCATCTTATAGGAAATCACATCAAAGCCAAACAAAAAGAGATCTTTGAGGTCCCCCTTCTAGGTCCCCGTTGGTTTCTTTCACTTCCTGTAGAGATGTACTTTAAAGGCTATCTTTCCCAGGCTGCAGGTATTTGGATGAAAGAACCATGTGGCAGATTGTTGATTGTGTTCAGAAGATGAACAGTCAGGAGTTGAATAAGGAGTAATGCATGAACACAAAACACTGTGTGGTATTTTGGGGGGAAGGTGTGAAACACTAACACAGGTGGGCAGCTAACATGTGACAGGAAGTGTGAGGTCTGTATGAGCTGGAGTGTGGGTGGACTTCAGCACCGGGACTGAACTGTTGCTTGCAGTCAGTCAAAATAAAACATTACACCAAATATATTTCAGTGTGTGTCATTCATTCAGATTATATAAAATGTGAAGATCCACCAAAAGCAAACACTGTCAGTGGCATGTATTCAGTTTGGCTTGTCAGTGTGCTTCAGTTTAATTTCAGATTAATTAGTTTCTGTTTGTGCTGCTGTATTCCTCTCTTTGTCTGTCATGGTTCCCGTCACTGACAATGAGTCCCCTTGATTTTCTGTACTTTCTCTGCAGCAGCATTCAAATGTGGAACTGATTTCTACTGCAGAGGCCAGGTTCACCTCCCTCAGTGTCTGGAAGCTGTAGTTTGAAAATGTGCAGTGTTTGTGCGTGGGCAGCCAGTGAAAGTGAGGGATCATGTTGTCACTTTGTGCATTACTTCTGTATGCACTTATCTCTTTTACACAATATACATATTCATATTAATATTCATGTTGTTCAACCTTTTCTTAAAATTTGTATTTATCCTCTATGTCAGGTGCTGCAATTGCATAGAGTGATTTTAACCCTCTAAACGCCAGTACAATTGTAGAATGTTGCTACAGTTCACTGAGCTAGGATGAGCAACAGCTCTATCTAAAAAAAACAAAAAGCAATCACAAGTTGTTTTTATTATTTTTTTTAAAAATACAGCTTCCTCTTTAATTTGATACCAAATATGTGACATCTGTAGCTTTCAAAATCTTTCAAGACTTCCAAAACAGATGTGATACTTGAGAAAACATCAAAAAGAAACAAATGGCACTAAAATTGTTGTAAATAGATATTTTCTTTATAGAACAAACGGCTGAAAAAAAAAAAATCAACCAATTTATGTGTAAAGTCACCATGACACAGTCAGTTCTCCCTGCTGACTCTCTGCAGACTGTCCCCAGAAAACAGCATCTGTCAGGGAAATGAGTCTGTTAAGTCCTGCTGTTTATCCACAATGATTGTGATGAAATTTGGAGCAACCCACATTGTTATAACAAACAGTAATATGGCCTCTGTCTCTGGCAGTGAGAGCCAGCTAAATCCCGCTGTTTACCGATGCTGATTATGTGATGTGATGTGAGCAAAACACTTTCAACTTACAATGTTTTCATCTCTACCCACTATGCATGATGGGTCAGCTTGTAAACCCTGGGACGCTTTGTCAGCCGAGTCTTTTTTAGATTGACAGTGGAAACCAGGTGGAAATCACGGACAGTATAAAGAATGAACAGTGTATGCATGATGTCAAGCACTGGTTTCTGAAGAGCTGTTTTGAAGCTCAAAATCTGTGGAGCTGGCTGCTATCATGTTGGATCATTGGTGGACCTGAGGCAGGCTGAATGACACCTGGGTGCTCAAACAAGCCATCTGTAACAGCATCCACCAGCCATTCAAAGCAGCCACACTGTTAATTCTGCATAACAGTGGCTGTGGCTCGGAGGTAGAGCGGGTCGTCCACTAATCGGAAGATCGGTGGTTCGATCCCCGGTTCGATCCCCTCCAGTCTGCATGTCGAAGTGTCCTTGGGCAAGATACTGAACCCCAAATTGCTCCCGAAGGCTGCGCCATCGGCGTGTGAATGTGTATGAATGGTTAGCTTCTCAAACTGATGAGCACTTGGCACCTTGCATGGCAGCCAATGCCATCAGTGTATGAATGTGTGTGTGAATGGGTGAATGAGATATGTCCTGTAAAAGCGCTTTGAGTGGTCGGAAGACTAGAAAGGCGCTATATAAGTACAGTCCATTTACCATTTTTACTTTAAGCCTTAATATCATTTGAACAGGTGAGTTCAAAAAAAAAAAAAATCACCCTCAGTACAGTTGTCATAAACCTGGAAATTAGCTATAGAGACCATATGGTCTATAATATGGGCACATATGGGGATGGCACATTCTGTAGCCAGCCTCAAGTGGACATTCAAGGAACTGCAGTTTTTGGCACTTCTGCAAAGTTTTCACTTCACTGCCTCGGAAGTCGCTGCTTGGTTGAAATCCATGAGAAAATCAAATATCAACATAAGAATGTATATTCCCACTTCTGGTGAATTAAACTATCTCTCATTTAAAGCTCAGGACTTTATTTGACGTGTTTTGATACACTGGCAATGATTTTAAAACGACTAACACTATTAGGGGGTTAATGCTGAAGTGACCTGTTTTTTCTCGTCCAAAACATTTCTTTGCACAGTTATGCAATTTATGACAAATAAAACTGAAAATGTCTGGCTGAGACACCTGCAGACAGGTGTGGGTGGAGGGGAGGAGCTTCACCAAGACAGAGAAATGTGGCCCCAGTCTGCTCCCACAACATGATGTGATATATGTCATTTCAATTTAGAGTATCTCATTTGTTTTCACATCATCCCCCCACATGTCTATTTGTATTATTTGTTGCATCTTGATTTCCGCGTCTGCTTCCTGTTTTCTATTCTCCACCGACTTCTCGGCTCAGCCTCTCAATAGGATCTGTGACCCTCTTGTCTGACTGCCTCGTCATTTTGTTTATTCTTTGTCCTTGTTCTCTCTCTCTTTTTTTTTCTTGAGAAAGATTCAGGAGTTGTTTTTGTAAACACACCGGGAACATGGTTTTTAGCAAAATGAAGTTTCCAGTAGTGTTTCAAAGACAGAATCTGACAATGTCAAGTTTTGTTTGTTTTGAGTTTTTTGGCACTTAGAAACGGAGCTCTCACATTTTCAGGCTGTGTCTGCTCAGTATCTGCAGGAGATGGCTATGATTTTACTATGAAACAATCCACAAAGTGGATTGAGTTCATGGGGATGTAGGCAGGTTAGATTTCCATCTAAATGAGTAAGACTTTAAATCCTGTCAGACTGTAACATCATAACTTGCATGTAATGCAGTGTACACAGCGTATACCCACATATTTTTTCAGTCAGCATTGGGTGCACCCACCACTAAATCCTTTCTGATTATTCAGTAGTTTTCACAAGTACATAGAATAAGGAATATATAGTTAAACGACACTCCTATTATACTTAATGTACTTCACTCAAATTGAATTATCATAGTCTTCATACCTATTTATTGTAAAATCTGCACCTTCTCTGTGATGATGTTGATTTCATAAAGACCTTTATTGAAGTCAAGTAGCAGTGCCAGAGCGAATGCATTCTGCTAGTTCATTTATATGCATTATATAAATAAAAAGGCACAGATCTGTGAGTTTACCTCACAGCAAAAATGACAGGCTATGGACAGGTGATTTAGTGGTTTCCTAGCAACAATGAAAAAAAGAACTGAGACCTTTGAAGCTGGGCTCAGATCACATTTTAATGGTCTTGGTTGGGACAGGTGTTTAGTCCAGATTAGCGGATCATGTGAGTGCTTTACAGATCTTAAAGCTAGATATTAAAGCTCCCGACCTGTACTGTAAACATGTTTGACATCTAGATTTAAAATCTGGATGATTATTTGAGTACTCTATGAGCGGAGCAACTGACAAGTAAACATTCTAGTCCATGAGGCTAGGATGCTTGACTTACTGTTGACAGAAAAGTTAGACTCATTTTCTGTTTTCTCAGAAGAACAACCAATGATTATTGTGTCCCCTCAACAATCCAGACTCATTTAGCCTTGTTTAGTTTGTGAATGTTTGAGATTAGAGAGAATACCTGTAAAGTTTCTCCTTCTGTGCATGATTCAACCTGATTTCCTAAAATACCTGTAGTCTGAGCCCGGCTCTAGACGACCAGGTCAAAAGTTTAGCAGCAAGAATTGTGGACCACTATAAAGGATTTGTGAATGCTTTACTCAAAAGGGTCAAAAAGAGAGTTCAAATAGTTGAGACGTAATGAGATCAAAGCATGACTGACTGTGTCATCATCTCTGTCATGATTTCGTAATCTTCAAAACACCAGAAAACAGAACACAGGTTTATTCAGAAAGTTTTTGGTTGATTATTGGATTGCCACATCAGTGTTTTGCAATGTTTCTCAGCTGGAAAAAAACAGCTTGATGATTGTTGTCAGAGGCCGGTCTGGATTGAGACCGAAATTTCAAAGGGAGGATTTAACAGAAGAGAAGCCAAGACCTTCCACTATCTCAGGGGGGACTGAGTGGAAAAGAAATACGATCTTCTGTTTGCTGAGTTATTCAAACTGATATTATTTATATATTTTGATTAAATGAAATGTTTTGTTGAATATTATCTGTGTGACAGTGACAGGAGGTCCATTTAAAGCATCTTATTATCCATCCAAGGGGACAAATATTGTACAAGAAAACAGATTAGGGCCGAGGACAGAGCCTAGGGGCACACACCACAAAACAGAGTTTCAGATGAAGAAGCATAGTTACCAACAGCAACTGAGAAACTCCTCTGAGAGGCTGACCCAGAGATACTCTCCCGCTGTCTCAGTCTGTTAATGAGGATACTGTGGTGGAAGCTGCACTGAGATCCAAAAGTCAAAAAAAACAGAACAGTCTCCTGTTTCACAGGCTGCTTCCATCACAAACAACCCAGTCTGCTGTCCTTCCTGATCCAAATCTGCTGCTTTATGTCAACTATACCCCTCTAGTCCCCCAGTGGGTCAGGGATGAGGTTACATGGTGGGTGCTCCTTCACTTTTGGACAGCAATCCAGTGATGAGATTGACACAGAAATGTGATACTCATGCATTGAAAATAATCAGCTCTCTCGGTTTGACAATGAATATATCGTCCACACTGTCAGTCAATGTCTTCCTCCAACAGTCACCAGAAATAGCATTGGGTTGGATATCCTCTCGCTCCTTCTTTTTATAACAGCAGCAGGAAACAGCGATTCTGCGTGTGCGATTGTGAGCTCAGAGAAAAGCCACTGCAGAAAACACAGACAGACCTACTGTACTGTCTAGTTTTGTTTCTTTATCTCTCCGCTTTCTCTTTCTTTGACCTTTTATCTCCCTGACAGAGGTATTTTCCTCTTCCTGTCACCACTCTTTATTTGCTGAAATGCTGATATATGAATATGGGCTGTAGGTATTTGGGTAAACAAGCTTTGAATGCTTTCAGAAATGCGATGGGTTTTGAAGCAGCCTTCAAAGGGTGAAGTTTGGGATTTTTTTAAGACAACCGTCAGTTTGTGACTAAGACTTTTTTTTTTTTTTTTTGAGGACGTCCAAAGATTTATTTCTATTCTGCCAGTGTTTTAGCTTCTGCAGAATATTGACAGCAGTCGCTGCCAGCATTTGTTTTCAGTGCCAGTGTAAATCTACACAAGGCCAAATATAGTCTCTCAGAAAAACATGAAAGCCATTTCATTTATTTTATAAGCTGCAGCAAGAGAAGGAATGACTCATTTAAAAAGCACTCTTGGAAGTTGTTTTTGACAGTGAAAACTGGTTAAGGTGACAACAAACTGTAATTATGAATCTAGTTATTTATACCAGGAAATATTTCATTTCCATATTTTTATGATTTTTCTTGAGTGTTTTTGTAGGACAGAAGCCAAACATGGAGGAGCTGGCACCCAGCGAAGAAGCGAAAAAGCCAGCCAGCTTCTTCACAGTCTGGGACAGTAATTTTTAAAGTGGGGCATGCCCCCCACTCCCTTCCAGAACATTTACTGTAATTTCACACGTCACATACTGTAAATCTAATTACATAAGGGTAAACTGGTTATTCATAGATTTCATTACAGCCATCTTAGAAAAAAGTTGCTGAAAATAAATATATATATATATATATATATAAAATCTTCCCACACATAGATAAAAAAAATAGACCTTAATGAACCCACTCTGGGGAAATTTACTATCACAGCAGCTCATATACACAAGGTTGACAAGAAATTACTCATAAATAAGAAATATAATGAAAAGAAGTCATGCTGAAGAAAGTCCTGAAGTCATGCTGGTGTTAAAGAGTGTGACAGCTGTTGGAATGAAGGACCTGTGGTAGAGCTCCTTACATGGTGGGAGTAGCAGTCTGTTGCTGAAGTGGCTTTTTAAGGCCTCCACAGTCTTGTGCACGGGGTAAAAAGAGTTGTTCATGATGAATGTCAGCTTTGCTAACATCCTATCTATTGTGTATCACCTTGTTGATATGAATCAATTCACAAGCTTCATGCAGTGAACAGGAATAACAAAACCTGAAACCATCTTCAAGACTGCTGGTCTTGCACGTATTTACTTACTTGGGCATATTTAACATGTTTATTTGGCTGACTTGTGTCAAGACTGCCCATGTTACTTTATGACTAAAAATAACAGTTTTGTGCATTTGTAATAACTGTATTTTCACTGTAACGTGCATGTAAAAAAAACTACAAAACTGCAAAAACAATTTATTCATTATTATTCATTCACTTTATCACCCTCCTACACACACCATGTATAATGCTGCAATTATGTTAATTGTTGAGGTACAATGCACACCACATATTAATTTGTTTTGCCCTTTGGGCATTAAACATTTTTACTTTTAAGGGTCAGAAACAAAAAATAAAAAAACAAACAAAAAACGGGTAGCCTACTGGCATAAAATGAAAAAAATAATCGAATCTCATCATGTTACATTCCAATTAACTAATGTGCTTTTTGTGAGCTATTTGTGTTTGTAAGATAAGATACACTTTATTGATTTAACTTTTAGCTCAAGATATGATATAGCACAACAAAAGAGAACAACATACTGTAAGCAAAAAACCAGCATAAGATATAAAGATATAACAGAAATAGAAAAAAAGAGTTATATTTACTCTATGCACATTTTGTATATTCAGAAATCTTGATGGATTTAATAATAAAAACTGGAGTGATGGAAAGATGATGAAATTGCACAAAGGCAAAGGGCAGTTATTTGTTAATCGGTTCACAGTAAGATTGAGTTGGAAAAAAGTGGAAACTGAAATGTGAAAGTGAAAACAGGATCAGGATGGGAAGGAGCTGGTGAGCTGGCATCATATTGAAGAGTTTGACAAGCAGCAGCGTGATCAGAGACCTTGAAGTCTGTAAAAAAGCAGTGAACTGTGTCAAGCACACTGAGGGGGGGTCAGAGGCTGAAAGAGGCACAAAAAGGTCGTATCAAGGATCATTTTCCCTCTTCAGATGTCTGAGTTGTCAGCAAAAAGACATTTAATTCATATTTCTCTTTCAGGCTCCTTTAATTTTATTTTTTGTGAACCTTTTACTGTGTGACGCTAACTCTTAACCTTAAACATCAGAGGAAAATCACACTTACAGTATTCTTACATAAAGAACCAACATTTGATTTGCAGCTTTAGAGTTTAAAGCAATAAGACAAAAACCTGAAGATGAAGATTATTAGTTTGATTTTACTGCCATTGTTCTGGTTTGCTGGGATCTTACTTGCATTTATACTACAGGTGCCCTAAAGTATTACTGATATCTGATATGGAGGTCAATTATCTTTTAAAGGCAACATTTAATTCAGTGTAGGCCTATATCCAATCAACCACCAGCACTTATTTTAGTGAGAAATCTTAATGTTTGAAACTTCGTCCACTAACCACAGCTCATCAGCAGAGGCAACAAAATTGTGAAACATTCATGCAGAAATACAGCTTATAATCTGTTTAAAAGTGTGGATTATATTGATGCTAAATTGACAAGAAGACCGCCAATACTTGTCTTTCTTTCTAGACTTTGTTTTTTTACAGACACATAAGGATTTTTTAATATTTCATGTTTCCAAAGGGAGGTTGGTGTACTGTTCTTCTTCATTTTTAAACTGCTCTGTATATAGTCTTTAATGTTATGCCACTGGGCTAGAAAAACAGTACACTGACTGCCGGTAGTTCTTGATTTGATTAATACTTTAATAATGTGTGTATTTTAATGTCAACATTGTGTGTAATAAACGCAGATTTATAGTCACAAAGCAGTTTTATTGGTCATATGAAATGGTACTTTCATGTCAGTGTTAATTAAATAAAAACCTCTTGCCTTAATCTTCTACTTTTAACTAAAACTAGGCACCCATGATTCATATTGCATTTCTTATAAAGCTAATGCAAAGTTCACCACAGGCTTGGGCACAAGCATCCCAAACTTAAAACAAGTTTTACGTAGTTTTTATGTCACCTTTTTTGTACCTGTCGAGATACTCTATATCTGTATGTACATTGAGTGCAACTTGTAACCAGAGTCAAGAGTCCTCATGTGTGTACACATACCTGGCCAATAAAAGTGATTTTGATTCTAAACTACAACATCTCAACATCACCAGCAGGAAAATCAACGTCTAGCAATTGTTTAAAGAGATCATTTACACGTCAAAGTAAGTAAGTAATAAATCCTCAGCAGTTATAGTTAAGGTTATGGTTAACACAAATAATTTGTGCACCTTAAATCAGTTTCAGAGGCAACAGCTACATGTTTACAGCTAGTTCCTCAAAGTTCCACAAACATTTAAATGGACAGTCTGTTCAGTAAGTTTGACCAAACACAACATTCTAGCCAAATATCTTAATAATCACTCCAATATCAGAAAACTATTTTATCAGAGCCTTAAAAAGAATTCAATTTTTGACCTTCGTGTCATGTCATTCATGCCATTTTTGGCCGTATGAGCCACAGAAAACGGTACCACTTCCCAGACGGTGGTATTTGAACTGACAGAGCGACCAGCCTGACCACAGGCAGTCAGTCGTGGAAGGTGTTGGCGGTGCCTGGCGTCCTTGTCACATTCAGCTGTGTGGGCTGTTGTCAATCACAGCACAGTTTACTGCTTGCCTGTTGGTTGTTGTTATTGACAGATCAGTGCACAAACTGAAATGTTGCTATATTCTCTTAAACGCTGGCACTGCCAAGACGGTCCGACAGGATTCAGCTGTAAATCATGAAATGTAACCACGTTATACAAATACCAAATGACAACCACCAACAGTGTGATAAGAACTACCTCAAATGACAGCAGCCACCTTTGGAAAAAAAGTGATATGACATGTACTTTTTTTTTTAGTTTGGCCCATGTCCCATCTGCTAACATGAAGGGAATGGGTATATGACATATACTGCAGCCAGACATAGACATAAACATAGAGTCATCCAATTGCACATTTCCAATGTACATTTGAGCAAAATTTCATTGCAAAAGCTCACGGTAACAGTATAAATATAAAAGTATATGAAATATCCAATAGAATAAAGTATAAGAAGAAACAATAAAATTGTGACTTATAAATAGACAATATGAATAGTGCAATAGAGTTCACAGTATCGTTTTAAAGTGACTAGTGTAATATGGGAGGGGGGTTATTGGGAGTTTAACGGTCTTATGGTGTGGGGGATGAAGCTGATGTAAAATCTGGCTGCTCTACTTTTGATGCTGCTGAACCTCTTACCAGAGGGCAACAGGGAGAACAGTCCATGGTGGTAGTGGGAGGGGTCTGTAGTGATTGTCTGAGCCCTGGTCAGGTAGCGTCTGCAGGCAGTGTCATGGATGGAAGGAAGTGCAGTCCCTGCTGTGCTCTCTTCATGAGAGCAGAGCTGTGAGGGGACCAGGTCAGAGTGACCAGCTCCACTGCGGTGTCACTGATGAGGAGGGGGTGTAACTTGGCTGATTTTTCCTGAAGTCAATGACAATCTCTTTTGTTTTGTTGACATTCAGGATTAGATTGTTCGTGTCACACCAGTCCACCAGGTGTTTCACCTGTAGGCCAGTTCATTGTTGTCCCTGATGAGGCCCACCACTGTCGCGTCATCTGCACACTTAATGATGTGGTTCATACTGAACCTGGCACAGCAGTCGTGGGTCATCAGGGTGAAGAGCAGTGGGCTCAGGACACAGCCCTGGATGGAGCCTGTGCTGAGGGAGATGATGCTGGAGGTGTTTCTACCAAGCCGCACAGACTGGGGTCTGTCTGTGAGGAAATCCAGCAGCCAGTTACACCAGGGGGCCTGTCATGTTGTCCATCTTTACATACAGTCAATGTCCAGCAACAAGAACCAGACACTGATCTTTCTGGATCACTCTCCCTAAACACATCCATGACAGCAAAGATCTGTCTGTGGGTCTCTAAAAACCCTGTAAAGCAACAGTTCAGCATATTTACTAACCTAATTTGTTATGTTAAGTCTTCTTAAGTCTCTTAAGTCTATCTTAAGTCTTAAGTCTTGAGTATCTAAAGAGCACTCAAAGAATAAAATAAAATGCATTTCTAATGCAGCGCTGCCAATAGTAAAGTGTATTTGCTGCTGCTAATTAACTAAGTCCAATCCAAACCTAGTCTGGTTTAATATGTTAATCTCAGATTCAGTTTTAAACTCTTAATTAAATATTAAACTTCTTTAATGTGATAAATGTAAAGCTACCACAGCTCAGTGGGACTGATATGTAAGTCACCATGCTGATTAACTGGAACAAAACAATACAAGCTAACAGGATCAGAAACACAAAATGGCAGTCAGTCTGATTATCAGCCTGCAGCATATTTGAATTTGGTCACTCGTGTGTGACAAAGCTCCACAACACACACGCTCACACACAGCATGCCCGTGCTTGTCACAAGGCACGTTGCAGTGCAAAGAGCCCTATGAAACATCAAGTGGTGACTTCCACACTAGCTCAGAGGTTACATTTGTGACCTTGGAGGAGTTCTCAGATGCTTTCTTTGCTCTCAGAGAATCACTCACACACTCCGCTCCTTTCTTCTCCCCTCTGCTGTCTCCTCACTCCCTGAATCACAAAGCGCAGCCCTGATTGTGGAATATGCTTTCACACATCACCGATTTCTCCTCAGTCTGAGCTCTGTCACAGTTCTTTTTGCCTCTATCATTTTTCCTCCCCTTTACTTCTGTTTCTCACTTAACAGTCTCACTTTGTGTATTTCTTGCCTGCCAGGAACATAGATCTGTTTTAAAGAAAGGTAGCTGAGATCAGGACAGACTAGAAGTAAATGCACCTGAAATAAAAGTAGGTCTTTGAGTCGGCCAGAAATCACCTCTCAGAACAGACATCTGGCAGTAAAAAAGTCTTTAAAATGTGTTTTAAAGCAAGGTAGTTCATTTCATTGAGTGTTGATGGCTTTCTTCCACTTGATTGAATGAGATACTTTAGGTTTAAGTGTATGTATAATACTGCTGGTCCATCGGAATAGCTTTTTGTCCCATCTGATGGAATTAACAGAGTGAGCTACATAATTTTTAAGCACATTTGGGAGTCCATTTTGATTCATATTTCCCACATGACATGAGATAACTCACTTTAAAGCACTTTGGTTAAACAGGTAGTTCATCATATGAGAGCAGAGCACTGACCAGCTCACTCTAACTTGGATTTCATAGATGAGCTCTCCCACTCTGGGAAGTGAAAGGTAAATTAACCTAAACTCTGATCTTTTGAAGTTGTCCAATAAATCTTTTTGGTATAAATTCATGACATGTTGTGATTATGACTCAGTTTTATAAAGACTTCTTTAGGTAGATGACCTCATTTGTCATAGGCCCAGAGTAGCTTAATCTGCATGCATGTATCTGCATGGCATGACAAATCATGAGCACATGCCATACAGCAGGGGTAACTCAGCAGGGGTATCATTGACCCTGCTTAGGACCCTGCTGTCTACCTGGATGTAGTCTCCATAATGTCACCCACAGGTTTCTGAAGAGTGGTCTTGAAGCTGGTGGCTGTAGCTGTCTCCATCTTCACAGTCCTGCGGTAAAAAGCAACCCGACTAAAAAGCTTTGTCTTTTATGTAGTCGTGTTCTCCATGTGCATGACTGCCCCTCAATTAATTGAAATGCCAATGCCAATAGATGGATTGATATTCAATTCATGGCTGCCTTTGGTATCTGAAGGTCAAAAAGAATGAAACATTAGGATGTGACTGAGGAACTGAAGCAAAGTGCTGATAATAAGCCGAAAGTAATCAAGCTTTTCCTTTAAGCTGATTTGAATTTTGGCAGAATATAATATATTAATTATTTATTGTGGATTGCAATATTCAACAGTTTTTTGCATGCCTCATGTGATTTTCTTTCAAACAAACACCTCACACCTGCCTGGTACTACTTCAAGTCTCTGTGTAGCATTTTGAACCTCGACTGTGGCTCTGGTTTGTGGTTCCTGGACAACCATTAATTAAAATCATCTGCTGTTTACTTTTACACTCAACCACAACATTGACTGTTAACCTGCAGTACACCATCTGATTATAGTGACTGTGCTGTTAATTTATCACAGTGGCAAACAATTAAATGATTTAAAACAGAGTACATTGTGGCTGAGACTTTATGTGGTGAATTCTTTTGACTTCTGTCCGAGAACCAGCATCGACTCCGACCTCACAAGATGAGGAAATGTACTTCATGCAGTGACAGGTTGATGAAGCTATATGAACTTGCTGCGTATGCATGAGGATTTTTTTTTCCATCAACAGCAGGACTTTGGCCACACTGCTGATTGCTGACCACAAGTGTCTTCAGTGGGCCAGCCAGCCATATGCCAGCCACTCCCTGCTGGTAACCTTCAGCATGCAGCCAATGAGCGGTTCACTGGGTAGTCTTCTTTTTTTTTAAGGTCTCCAAGGTCCGTTTTGTTGCTAATGAATCCTTTTTATATCTACAATGTCTGATTAATATATTTTAAATAATTCATTCATTTTAATTATTGTATAATCTGGCTTTTTAGTAATGTAAGATCAGTTCAGAGAGTGCACTGTGCCCTGGGAATACAGACAATCTGCATGTGGCACTGTACTTGCAGATGTGGGAGACGGTGGTTGAAGATAAATAATTCATGTACAACAATGATGACAATGAACAATATATAATGTGCCAGGAGACATTAAATATGTCCTCTTTGGAGTACTCTGCCCTTTTGTATCAGGAGTTGTTAGAATTTGACTTGACACATAATAAAACCAGTCATCAATCATGCATTAGGCTTATCTACAGTATCAATTATCTACCATCACTGCTTTTTTAACCTTCAGTTAAAGTACAAGCTACAGTCATGAATGAATAGTGTCCTTTGTCCTCAGGAAAACTTGAAGATAATGAACCTAACGTGACCACCACATTACCCCCAGAGCAGGTTTTACAGGGCAGGTGTCTGCAACAGATTGTTGTTTTGGAGCACAACAATAACCGAGTGCAGATTTACTACAGTGCTGTGGTTTTGGATTACATTCCAGTCCAATGTCACAGACCTGCAATAAATCCCACCTTTGTGAAGCTTTTTTTAAGACTATGTCAGAGAAGACTGTATTACATGTATATATCACCCATTTGGAGATGACTTTGGGATGCATCTCTTCCAAACACTGTTTCCATCAGAGATTTTTGCATTTCGGTTCAATGCCATTCCACAAAATGTACATCTTGAATTATGATTGAGATGAATCAACTCATCTGTGGGATTTGTTGCTGGCCTGTGGCTTTGGATTGCATTATATTTGCAGGACACTGCCATTTTCTGGTCAATGACATAGTGACACACAGAGTGAGTTCCAACCACTTTTGGTATTTAAATACAAGCGGTGAAAAACGGTGACATCTTCACCTCTGGACCTCTGCGGACTCAGTGCCTACAGGCTCAGCTCCACTCGCTGACCCAGTGAAATGGAATCTGGTTCACCTCGAGGCCCCTGTGATGCTCTGGCTGAAAATGTAGCTCCAACAACTCACACCAACCCTGTGTGCTGAAGCTGCTGAGGGGATTGTTGCTATCCGTGCTAGCTTAATTGGCTGATAAGTAGGATTTCACCCACTGGTGCACTGGATCAACACAAGGTGGATCTGTACATTATCTTAAATAGGTGGGACAATTATTGTCACATGTACGTATATAAAGTCTAGTCAAGACTAACAAATCCCAAACCAAGTCCTGATCCTAAACTTTGTGTTTTGTGTGCTTATGCACCTTTGACAGTTAAATTTAAAGAAATAATATGAAAGCCTTTAAAATATTCATTACTAACTTTACTCAACTTTACATTTCAAAGCAGACTGATCTGGTGTGCCTTGATATGTCCTTTCTGCTTGTGCAGACTGCTGCTGCTGCCAGATTGATCAAAGTATATCCCGAAGAGCTGATATACCCCTTACTATTCTATAATATCATTTTGAATGTGTAGGTTTTGGGAGCACATGAAGTCACTGAAAATCAAAAGGTTAAAGTCTAAATGCAGCCACTTGTCACTGGTGTTAAAGTTATTCATTTATGGTTTATTTGATGTGGATAGATACCATATCAATATAAACTAAAAACAGATATTTGATACAAGTATCAAAGGCTCAATAGTGGAGGCTTATTTGTGACACCAATCCCCAAAACAGCTTTTATGAATAGTCTTGCTAATTAGGCAGTGGGGTGAGATTATGAGAGACAAAACCCCAGACCAAGACCACCACTGGTGCCATTACGTTTAAAAAAAAAGAAAAAAAGAAAAAAGTGCCCCCTTGGATCCCCCTATACCACCATCAATACACAGACCTTCTATTTGTGTTGGTCTGGATGACATTATTCAATCTGGAGCACTTGTTGGCCCAAGTTGTCACAATTCTTGTAGTTTCTAAGTAGTATTTCTGTGGCTGTGACCTGTAGGATGCACAATTTAGTTCTGGAGTACTTCTTGAGAGTATAAGTTTTGTCTCTATATCCTTAACACTAGTACAAACACGCTTCATGCATTATGCAAACACGTTGTTGCAATTTCAGATGGCTGCCAATTCAGGTTGATAGAATACTCGATTAATTAGCGCTCTATTAAAAAGCTTTCAACCACCAACCTAAGAGGGACACTTTCCATTAGCAGCTTTAGTTCAGCATTAATGTCACCATTTTTTTTCGCACATGATTACAGGTGGATAATGTTTGCAGTAATTTGTGTGAATGTGGGTGCCCCCATTGCATTGCATTAATCCAGGCTTTGATTAAGAGCTTCCATCCCCCAACGTGGCACCATCAAACATTGGGCAAACATCCCGTGAGAGTACAAACTTTTACATCTCCTACATCCTTTGCATTCCTCAGAGACACCTCAAAGATTTCCACGCCTTTTGTTCTCAGCTTCAAAATGAGCCGTACCCATTAAGAGAAGTCTTGTTGTCAGTCCTCTCTGCTTTTTATTTCATTATTTCAAGACAACTAGCCTCCTCTCTGCTCAGGATGTGATGATGTTGAGTCTATTCCCTGTGCACGCCCATTTTCTGCTCACTCCCGTGTTCCTGACAGTTGTAGCTCTCAGTGTTGCTGTGTGCAGTCTTGGTATTAATAGTCTCCTTTTTCCTTTACGCCTGACTTTTACTTCCTCTTTCACTCTCCCTCCCTCACAATTTTATTTCTTTGTCTCACCGTCTTTCTCGTGTTTTCAAGGAATAAGTTGAAAATTATTCCTTGTCTCATTTTTCTTGCATCCTATGTCCTTCCATTTTTTATGCTTTGTCTCTCTCTCTTTCTTTCTGTCATCTGTGTAGTTAAAATGTGTGTCATGTGAATTCTTTCAAAGTATTGAAGGTTTTATTGATATACTGCACCCAGTTCTAGTAAATACAAACTCTACTTGCATTCCACCTGGGGTAAACTGTCCTCTAAAGGCTGACATTCTTGTTTTATATGTGTGCAGCATGTACTCCAGACTTTTCACATTGTGTTGGTTATTCTTGCATATGACTGTGTTGTGAATGGGCCTTTTTATTCTTGCAGTTTTTACCTTTTATGATTGTTAGTTCTGAAAAATGTAAAAGAAAGATCTTTTGTTTGACTGTATTGACTGTGGAGAAGGTAAGTGCAACCTCAACAAAAGGACAAAAAAAAAAAAAACAAAGTGGAGTGAATGGAACACAATTGAAATTGTAAATGCTTTAGTTTACAGCCCACACTTTAGAAGCCTGCTGTGATACATCACAGGTGAGAACAATGAGGATAGGTAAACATACATACATACGTTCTTCCTACAACAACAAGAAGGTACATCTGAGAAGTTTGCCTTTAAATCTTAAGTTTTAAACGTGTGAATGATTTTGTGACTAATTTGCTTCATCTCAGGCTAATGAGTTCTCATTTAATGTATTTTTATTCTAATGTCTGGTTTGATGCAGGAGACAATTTTCTCCAAACAAAGATAAAGTAACCTGAACCTTAATGATGTGTTTTTACTTTGGAACAAACGGCTAATGGTTAGATTAGCAACACTCCCTTTTCCACTTACTTATTCTTTGTCTTACTGCTGTTTCAGGGAAAATCATGGTCTAAGGTTTGGAACTACAGTTCCCATAATTTGGAGTAGATGGGGGAGGTAAAAAGGATGTATAATGTTGCTATATATTTAGCTAGTTAGCTGTGAGCTACAACTATTGGGGAATTAGTGTTAATACCAACAAGATCTTAAATTTGTTGCACAGTTTGTTGCAGTTTCCATGGACCATCAATGTTCCAACTTCAGGGATTTATCACTGATCGCTATTTGGAATGTAGGGTGTAGACAGCCACATGTCTTCTCTTACCAATAGAGAGGATCTCTAACTATATGCTGCAACAACTACAGAGGTTAACACTCTTCACCCAGATTATACTGCACATTTAACACAGATCATGGCCCCAAATAACCAGTAGTAAATGCTCAAGCGGTGACATGTTCCCTCACTGGCTTCCCAGCTATGAGTTTGAACAGAGCATTAGCCCAAAATAACATTTCCATTTCTTTCTGTGGTGAGATTTGTCCTCTCTGTGGTAGCCAGTTTACAGTAATCTAGAGGGAACCCATTTGCCAAAGCTATTTTCTATAACTTATATATCAATGCAATCATTCTGCATTAGCAGTTCCCATTCACTGGCAACATGAAGTGCTAATGACATAAGTAGCGTGACATTAATAGGTGCAGTACAAAGTAAAGGAGACAGGCATGGTCATGCCATTATATGGATGAAATATCCAATTAAAATGTATTTGCAGTCAAAGTTTTAAAGATGCGTTCAACACAAAGCTTTTGTCTCATGTGGGAGTTATAGTATAGTTTATTTTGCATTGTTGTATTAAATTTCCCAAAGCTAGAGACTACCAATTAAAAGTAAACAAAAGCTAAACCAACAAATAAAAAACATGAATTCTGTTTCAAGGTTTAGAATGAATTTCAAGCTCAGGCTCTTTAAAAGCCTGGTGTAATATTAAGGAGGTTGGAATGGAATATAATATTCATAACTATGTTTTCATATGGAAATAAGAATCATTTTGTGTCACCCTTGAATTAACCTTATATATCTAGAGATGTCTCTTTCACAGAGTTTGCCATGTTTCAACAACAGCTCAGAATGGAAACTATGGAGGCCGTGGAAGTCCCGACATAGAGCCAGTGTTTAGTTAAGAGGACCTGCAGAGTCAGTATACTACAATATACGATCTGCTACAAAAAGTTGTAATAGTAGAAATGAATGTGACCAGTTAACAACGTCGTACAGTACTAATGATGCAAAAATGATTTGTCTTTCCATTTATCCCAGTAGACCCCAGCACAGGTCTAGAATGTTGCTGCACTTCACTGAGAACTCAAATTAGATTTTTTTCTTACTCAATCAATGAACAGCTCTATCTGAAAAACAGAAAGAAATTGACATTCACATGTTCTTTTACTTCAGAAACACAAGTTCCAGGGTGTCGGTTAGCTCAGCTGGTAGAGCATCCGCCCCATGTACAAAGGCTTGGTCCTTGCCGGAGCAGTCCAGGGTTCGATTCCAACCTCTGGCCCTTTGCTGCATGTCATTCCCCATCTCTCTCTCACCACATTCCACAAGGCCAAAAAATGTCTTTTAAAAAGTTCCTTGTTATTTTGATGCTAAATATGTGGCATTTGTAGCTTTTAATATGATTCAACACTCAAAGTATCAGAAAGAGAAAAACTAAACAAATTACACAATAACTGTAAATAGATATTCCCTTTATAAGGACACACAACAGTACTGCTACATGGGAAAAAATCACCCAATTTATAAGTGTAAAAGTCACTGTGACCTGGTCAGTCCAACTTTTTTCCACGCTGACTATGTGCAAGCAACCCATATGAACCCGCTTGAAATTTCACACAAAAGTAATCGTGGTTGTGACTTTATCTAACCTTCGGCAAGTCTTCGGAATTTTTGTGGAAAAGTCGTCTCTAACTGCCCTGGAACAACAGCATCCATCTCCGTAAGTGAGAACCAGGTAAGACCACTCCTGTGATGTGAGCAAAACACTTATGTGTTATGTGTTTGTCGCTTTCCACTATGCAGTGTGTCAGGATTTCCCTCACAACATGAGCTTCTTGTCATATCTTCCATAAGATTGTAAATCTCTGCTTTGTCATTGGAGCCTTTTTTTTTAGATTTTTAGAAACCAATGGAAAAAAATCATAGATCTCAATATAATTATTTATGTTTATGGTTTATGGTATTGATGACAACCTAAACTACCTACAATACAAAGCTCAGGAGTGGTGGAATGCGAGCTCTGGGGTGTCGTGGGGTCTGAAGATGAGTAAAGTTATCTTATTTATTACAGCAGCATTTTTTCACTCTGGTCACTAGGTGAAATTAACCATAATTATCAGCTGGGCAGCATGGCCTCTCTTCACATGATGCATGAAAATTTAAAATAACATTTTTCATTTTTCAACATGACATTGTGGAGTTTGTTAGTGCAGGCTGAGGTCATTGCAGGTATCTGAATGCATATTTGTCAGTAAATTCCAGCTCCTGTGGTAATAGTGTGTGTGTGTGTGTGTGTGCATGTGTGTATGCGCATGTGCGCTGACAGGTGTGACGCTGATGTGTAGAAAGCTGAAGAAATGACTGTGGTGAATGTTTGCCCCCACATACTGAGCACGTCCACTTGATGAACAATTATCATTCATTACTGCCAGCTGTCAGCCTCTCTCTCTCTCTCTCTCTCCCTCTCTCTCCCTCTCTCTCTTCTACCTTTGCTAACACTTTGTTTCTTTACCTCCTCCTCTGTCTCTGACTCTCTCACTTTTCCACGATGTCCTTCAGCGATCGGCATGGAGCTGTCATTCTGTCAGCCCTCCATCAGCCTATCGATTCACCGATCTCTGTCCGACCATGGACAAATGCTTGCATGCCAATTTCTCTATTTTCTCCCGCACTTTCCTTCTCCTCAGTCTCCCGCTCTCTCTCTCTCTCCAACTTGTTCTTTAGCTCTAAGTAGTTTTGGCAGGGGGGGTAAATAATCCATTCTAAACTTTATTTCACTGTGACAAGAAATATTGCTCTTTTAGACTGCGGGAAAAAGTGGTGTGCCAGTGGTGTTTAGAAAGACGGATAAAGGTGGGCAGTGTGCTGTTGCAGATACTGAGAAGTGATCTTCTCGTGGCTCAGGGAGAACATAGTCTGATGTTCAGACTGAAAAGCCATTTTGTTTCCATTCATTATTCACTCTGACATTGACTTTATGTTTGCATTTTTCTGTGGGCAACTTGACTTTGCCAAACCAGTGCAAATATGCAACTATCATTGTAACGCTAACACTGTTTTCCTTTCAACACTGAGGCTGTTAGCTTAGACCTGTAAAATATATTGTAAGATGAGGTATCCTGAAAATATTATTGATAAGAAAGAGCAAAATATTTGAAAGACATTCGAAAATAAGACTTCCCTCCACCAATTCAATCATGTATTTCCAAGTTTAGACTGAAAAGAGTGCTGCGTTCTGAAACTACAGCCCAGAGGTGGGAGTAAGTCACACATGTGCAAGTCTCAAGCAAGTCCCAAGTCATTTTTGTGAGAGTCGAGTCAAGTCAAGTCATAGCTTAGGTCAAGCAAGTCACAAGTCAAGTCATAGAAATATGATAAGCTGTATGACAACCATCTTAAAGTGTTGGACTTTTATTTGCAACAAATATTTTAATATGTCGCAAAAAAACATTGCATCAAAGAACAAACTTGAAAAAGTAAGACTTCTATGTCCATGTCTGTGGCTCATGTTTTCATTGCATAGTGCTCCATTAAATACATAGGTAACATTGCAATTGAAATATTTTTTAATTAAAATCAATTGAGCCTAAATATACAACCCCTCACTGTTATTCCAGTTAGTTTTCATTTTTCCTCTCCCTCTGTCCAGGTCTCCAGGTCAAGTCAGAGTCTCCAATAACTAAGTCCCTAGATATCACCAATGACTTGTCGAGTCATGTCATGCAAGTCTAAGTCAAGTCTCAAGTCATGAATAGCAAGTCAAATCACAGAGATGGGGGACTCGAGTCCCCCATCTCTGCTACAGCCATGCTAGCAGCTCTGTAAAACTATGCTTAGCAGTATCTGTGATGCTTATGTTAGTCGAGCTTGATGGGAATTTGGTCATAAACCACATTATTGGATAAACTGTCCTATTCATAACAGTCAGAGTCACATATGACCAATAATATAAACATATAAAAAGCATAAAGCTCAGTCAAACCATACAAAACAAGCAACATACATAATAAGCAAATAGCAATCCATGTTGTGTCTGTGTGTGAAAGAGAGTTTTCAACAGTCTCAGGAGTTCAGTCTGCTCAGGAAAAGTCCATTTCCCACAAAGCAACACAGCCCAGATCCCCTTAAAACCAAACCAAGAAATAACCTGCAGACAACAGGCCTGTATTCACAGTTCAAACAGTGCTCAATAACAGACAATGTACAATACATGTACCTGGTAGTCATGGTACCATAGCTCAGTCTTCTTCTCCTGACAAACACCCAGAAACACATTTTACATGAACATTGTTTGTAACAAAATCTATTGCAATCCAACTAATAGGAGACATTTCATTGAATTGAACTTATATGCAATTATGTTAAAAAATCTATTAGTTGTGTTTTTGCTTTCAAGCAGAGACTAAATCAAGTGGAGATTATTAATTTGACCGTAGCACATAGAATAGTTGTAAATTTGAAATAGACAGGGTAGGGTATGATGCAAATTAGCAACAACTAATTCATGGAATTAATGGAATTGCAAAACGTTCCTAGACCCGTATCGAAGAGGCATCAACCGACATTGGGGGAACACATGCACTACTTCAGCTGCATTTTGAATTGAAGCAAATTCGCAACATTAGGCATTAAAGGGTTAAAAAACAATCATATCAACCTCCTAGTGGCCCTATACA
This sequence comes from Protonibea diacanthus, assembly GCA_028641955.1. Lineage (NCBI taxonomy): Eukaryota > Metazoa > Chordata > Actinopteri > Sciaenidae > Protonibea > Protonibea diacanthus. The sequence goes on along the minus strand of CM053988.1, from coordinate 4,507,631 downwards.
GTATGAAATGTGAAGGAATCACCAGAAACACCAGGGTTCATCATCTGAGAACCATGAATACCTGCACATGATTTTGTGCTCATTTCATACTGTAGATGTTGGGTTTACTTTGGTCCTTTTGATGGCACTAAAAGAAAAGAAAAAAAAAAACAGGGATTCACCAAAGTCATAGGAGTCATCTTCTGGGGATCATGAGTGATTGCACAAAACTTTACAACAACCCATTTAATATTTGTTGAAATATTTGGTCAATATTGGACCAAAGTGGTGGATCAAGCAACCAACACTGCCATCCCACAGAGTCAAGTTGGAGCTGAAAACTCAAGGGTCTGTGTTGGTGCAAGTAAGTTGCTTCACATACAGTTTGGAACTCTGGAAAGCTGATCACTTTACAATGAAAACAGCCAGAAAGGATCAATGGACTGTTCGTTTTTTCCCATGTAGTTCTGCTGTTGGTATGAACATTGCCTTAGCAGTAGGGTTGGGGGCGAGTAACATTTAAAGGATGCACTGACTGAATTAAATCAGTTGGATCAGAAACATGAACACTGTTTTATCATGCATATTGTAAACAACAGTTCAGACAGATTATCTAAAGCACTTCATGTAGAGGTAGAACTGAAAAGTGAGTGCTGTATACTTGCACAGCTGTGGTGAACCAGCTGGTTATTCCAGAGTCAGTCAGTCAGTCTCTAAACTGTGATGGACATATAACGGACAGTTTGAGGAATACATCTACTGTTCCTCTTCACTTTTTTCCCACAACAGTTTGACACCAGTAGGGTTTGTTGACAACCTGTCCAATCGTGTTTCTTTCTGTTTTCTTCACTGAACTTTTTAGCAATATGATCATTAAACCAAGAAAAACCAACAACAAACTTTGTTGTTGGTTTTTCTTGGTTTAATAAGGTCTAATTTTCTTTAAAGAATCTTCCAATAAAAGATAATTTAAAAAATCTATATAATTCTGAAGCTGGTTCGTTCATTTAAAACACTCTAAATGTACATTCTTATTTTATGTATATCATCAATTTAATTTATCTATAAAAAAAAACATTTAGCTCATTTGGAGAAAAGAAAATAAAAGAATAATTGAGCTCTTATGCAGAAAAGTGATGTGTGGAAAATGTTTAATATCGAGAGGGAAACCTGCCTTCCAGCACAAAGTACATAATTAGATATATGCTTGTAGTGATCTGGAGTTTAATAAATGCTAGATGGTTTTTCATACAAACTCGTGAGGGAAAGTATATTATAGTTCTAATTGTATTACTCTGTGTTTCTGGGCAGTTTGCTGGAATGGAGCTACAGTTTGAAAGACTTTGATCAATGCTTTGCTGATCAATATGAGTCTCTGTGAGACCATAGTCGATCCTGATGATCAAGGCCAATCAGGATGTTTTTTTAATGCATTGTGTCAGTTAAAATAAACCAAATCTAATCATATATGTACTGCACTGAGTTTTGTTAGGCAACAATGTGGCACGTGTAATTAATTTTCACACCTGCACACATGAGATCACATTCTGGTTGGTTTCCCCCTTGGTGTGATCCATTCGGGCAGGTGTGAACATAACCACACTAACCTCCTTGAGAGGAGGTGGTCCTAAACAAACTGGAGTAGTTTGTTTGTGGTGGGAACGCAATCTGACCTTGATCTGAGGTGTACTCTGCAGGTTTTAGCTAAATGGCTCCTGTAGCCAGGTGTGCTCTGCATTCTGGGATGCTAACACACAAACTTTAGCAGCTTGCATGGTAACAGCAGCAGCAGGAGAATGAACCGAGGTCTTCTGTGGTCAAGTGCATTCTGCTAGGTCAGTTTTGATGGAATACTGCCCAGATAATTACCCCGGCTATTACTAAATGCCAACCCACAGACATAATGCACTAGTCCAGAACACAGGACCTTATACCTCTATTCACTTTACCCAGACACATGTGGCCAGAGAGTAGAGTAAATGTTCTGACATGGTTTGTAGTGATGCATATTGGTTTGCTAGGATTTTTCTCTGAGTGAAAAGAAACCATAGGGAAAACTCCAAGCTGCAAGTCTACAAACTCATCGACTGATTCAGACCAGAGCAAATGAACTGTATGTGTGAAAATGCCCTCAGTGACAGCACTAATTGAAGGTTAATAGAAATGACAGACTGATGTCTTTGGATGTCTTAGCTGCTTGTTTATCTCATTTTCTTTGAGAAGCTGGAGCACTTTTCTGTCTCAGTCTTATTGGCTTATGTTGTGTCTAGGTTTTCCACCGCTCTGCTCAAATGCTCACACCACCTTATTTAATTATGTGACAACTTCAGAAGCACAGACGGAGTGGACGGACATGTCGATATTCTATCAGGTGCATTGTCTAAAAGGAAATCCGTGATTCAGTATCGGATGACATGTTCATGGAATACATCATTATGTGAATGCAGAATTCATGCAGCATTGATGTTTGAGCTCTGACATTGATACTCCCTACATGGAAACACCAGGTTTATCACAGTAGGAAGTCAGGAAGTCATGATAATAACATTGTAGACCTTCAGGTGGATGGTGGGGTGGAGGTGGAGGTGGACTAGTGGACTACTTGAAATGCTACATGAACAGCAGTCGCAGCAGGTGTTAGCACATCTTCTATGTGAGCGGCATAGAGCATTATATACTGCCATGATTAAAGAGGCTATTTGCAGCAAAGACAGGACACATTTTCAGCTCAATAACAGGCTTAAAAGAGCTGTCTGTAGGATTTAGTTAGTTTAGTTATATAGTTGCTGATTGCCTAGGAGCCAGTGTTTAGTTTGTCCATTGAGGGCCGCTGTAGAAACATGGTGGTTCAACATGGTGGACAGTAGAGGAGAACATGTGGTGTTTGTAGATATGAAAGGTTCATTCTGAGGTAACAAAAACATAAAGATTCTTATTTTCAGGTGATTATACACTAATGAAAACAGTGGAATATGTCAATTACAACAGGCGCCAGTGCAAGATGTCATGATGGGCCCATATCACCTCATTTATAAATATTTCTGAGGTGGCAATCTGAATCACTTACCCATTCCCCACCAAACGCATTGTTGGAGGGCCTGCTCTCATTACAGGCCCCACCAACCGCCCTCCTCTCCAGGCCCCTGAATGAAAGCGTAGTTATGCATATTATTTTCTGTTTTTGGCATATTCTGTATGTTTAAATCTTACACACTAATCCTTTAAGACAGTTACTCTGTCTAATCTTCTGATTATCCATGTATAACTGAACTTTAGTCTTTTTGTCTATGCCTGTTTAACAGTGACACAAATCCAGAATTTCTCTGAGTGACATGAATTTATTATCATTCAATAAAGCCTTCTCAAGGATTGGTACTGTTATTGTACTGAGTTTTGTTCTCAGCGTGCTGGTGTTTCAGCGCCTTTACATGCAGTGCATAAAGAGATTTGTGCACATCGGTGCAAATGATATTGACATAAGTATTAACAAAACAACACAGCTCTGTCTCTCGCAGTATGACAAAATATTATATATTAAAATGATTGCAGTGCCCCTAATTAACAAAATATTCTGTGAAAAACTCGATGACAGACCACAACAAATCAATCAATCAATCAATCAATCAATCAACACTTATTAAAAAACTTAAGATTCAAGTACCTTGTGAGAAATAAGATGTGTTGTTATTATGTCAAATATGTTAGATGATCAACATTTTGGTAAATATACTGTATGTATCAGATCAGACTCCAGATGTGACACACACACAAATACACTGCATACCACGTCAAGCCGTAATGGCGGCAGCCATAATAAGTGTGCATGCAGGTAAAGTGACACAATAGCAGGGACGTGCACACATGCGTGTTTTTATGGACACCGTCAAACAGGTGTAGATTAAACTATTAAACTAAATTTTGGGCATGTAGTAAGCAGTTCATCAACCAGTATCAACCATACATGCACAGGTTTTCAGTTCAGTGAGTAAAACATCCAGCCAGTTCATGTTAACTTACATCATTTAATATAAGTACATGTACATCCTCTGAAACACTGAAATCTTCAAACTGAAGAGAACAAAAAGAGAGCTGACTGATCTGAGTATCAGAGCAGCTTCATAAAACATCATATGGTCACCACACGGTTTAACTCTAAATTGAACATAAGTGGAAAACAAGGAGCAGCAGCAGTGTTTTTTCTGCACCGTGTGAATTGATTTAACTTTTCGGTTTGTTTACATTGTTATCAGCCCTCTTGACAGATTTACCTCCGAGTTCAATACCTCTGAGTCGAGCATTTGTCAGATTTAGCGCTCCCCTCCAACACTTTATAGGTCAGGGGTTCTTAAACATTTCAGCCAAACACCAAATTTATCATCAGCCCTTATCCAGACTCAAACACACGTGGTCTAGTCATATGGGGGTCCAACAGGATTTAGACTGTCTCAGACATAGGAATCAATGCTCTGTTTTGCAGCCCAGCAGACAAAAAAAAAAAGATAAAAACTGACTTCATGTGTCCTCTATAATTATTCATACACTGCTTCCTTTACAAAGGGAAAATGTGAGTGTGTGTTAGTTTTAATTTTTAGATGGTGGGTGTTAAAAGCGTTTTCTGTGTAATTAAAATAGATAGTGTGTGATAGTAAAAAAAAAAAAAATAATAATAATAAAAATACCAAATAAAAACAAAGATGAAATATAAATGGAAACAGCCACCAGATTTTCGGTATACTCATTAGCATATTATTAAATATACTTAAATGTATTTAAGGTGGTTTCTCACTTTATCAATATCATTGTTTACATCCAGATGTTGGATTTAAGAATTGTTCCAGTGTGACTTATTGTATGTTAACAAGAGCCAACCATTCATCTGTGGATTATAGAGATGCAAAGTAGGCAGTTATTTCCAACACAAACTCAACCCCAACTCGTCAAAAATGGCAGCCACCATGGCCCTACGCTTCAAACTAGGACACTGTAGGTTGACTTCTAGTGTCCTAGTTTAGCATGTGCAGTCAAGTTAGCAAAATGAATATGCAACACCTGGTTGCACATGGGTTAGGTTTAGGAACCAAGTATGTATTCATGTTAGTTCAGAACAAGCCAGTGTTCATTTTGGGTTTCACGCTGTGTCTGTCTGACTCATCCATCCACCCCAGCCTCCTCCACATGGGACTTCAACAGCATATCAACACCAGAAGGTCATGGCCACAAATGACTCTAAAGTGATTTCTGCGTCATCGGTTGAAGTGTAGGGCCACTGAACAAGATCCAGATTTAGGATTGAGGATGGGCTCATTATTTCAAGCAGGTTGCAAAATTTATGCTTAGTTAGGTTTCCATCTGAATTCTCATTTTGTGCAAATGTTAATCAAACCTCCAGGACACAAAAGCAAAAGCAAATAAATGTGATTTCCGTTCAATTAAGCAAATATCAAGGTTTTACAAAACATTTTACAAGTGGAAGGTTTCGTGGTTCATTCATTTGTCTCCTCATTGCAGTGGACTTTAGCAGATGTACCTCATCATTTATCTGAGCCTGTTTCCATTGCACTTTGTCCTGTTTTGTTCTTATTACACATTAACTTCAAACACAAAGTTTTGGGTGTTTGTTTAGGTGAAAAATGAAAATGTATAAAAAGACAGGTGGATGAAAATGCATTAAATGAGATGGGACTTTTTGTTTGACACAATACAGCTCGCTGAAAATCTCTCGGATGAATCATCAGAGCAAGGGATGAGCAACTACACTGGAAAATCTTGGGGCCTTTTATAAAAAGGCAAAGGTACAAGATTGAGTACATAGAGCTTCTGTGATTGGATGTTTGTACTGAATTTTGTCATTGATGATGGGTGACCTAAGATCATTCTTTTAAGAAGAGTTCCCCTACAAATCCTGGGGCAGTTTTGGATGAAAAAATGGTGCCTTATTTTGTTCTCATTCATAGCAACAAAGCATCAGGCTGGCTTCTTCTTCATAGCAACAGCATCCAAGGCTCATGGGTCTTGTAGTCTTTAATGGACAGAAAAAAACTTGATTTCTCAGCTACAAAGCAAAAATATAAGCATAAACCTATAAATTGCTGTGTTTCCATGATGAGCATATCAATGCATATAATGAGGATATCAATGCATAAAAAAACTGAGTTGATAACAGGTTCAGCAGATTCAGTCGGAGACTCTTGGAGCTTCACCATAAAAAGGGCCGCTACAGGAAGTCATTCCTACATAGTCGCTTTAATTTCATCTATCTCATGCCTATCTATCTAACAACCAGTACACCCAGGACCAGCAACCCTTCCCATTTGACCATTTTTTGATTTCTCTGCCTAACAGTTAAAAATTCAAAGATATTTATGTAAAGAATAAGGATTAAATCATCAAAATTTAGAAGAATGTGACATTTTTTCTGCAGCGATCATCACTATGAATGAGCTATGAGCTAACAGACGCTAATGTATATTCTCTATCTGTGTGGCTGGGTGTGTTTGCCTGTGAATGGTGGCAGCAGTCCCCTCGCTTTGCCCAACAGGATAAACTGTCCTGCTCTGTTCTGTGCCATCCTCTTCTGTTCAGGCTCTTGCTCAAATGACAGGATCGCTATCACAAGGGACAGCCACTTCCACTGGGGAATATTTGCATGTCAGCCAAGCTGTCTGCCTCTTCCCCCATCTCAATTTGTCATCCTTTCATTGTCTTATTTTTTATTTATTTATTTTTTTTTGTTTTCTTGTTCCCTCTTTCATTCTACCCAATACACTCTTTCTGTCACTCATTCTCTCACTCTATGGTGGATGAAAAGCAGTGCATCAGCCTCAAAGGCCTCAATGGAAAGCAGAAACAAACTTAATCTTTCCTGTCACTGTGTATATTGGTGTTCTCAGCTCCCTCAGCACACTGATCTATATGACAGTAGCCCAGTAACACCTCCAAAGCCAGAAAATGGTCAGCAATATGGCATGTATTTTTGGACTGAATGGATCAAATTCTGATCATACAATAAGTCATTGTGGGGTGATTGTGAGGCTCAGAAAAAAAACAGCCACTCCATTTCCAATGACTGTGAAAGCAGAAAAATGTCATCTCATAATGCTACGCTACGCTTGCCTCTGAGCCCCTCTGCCATTCCTGAAGGCTTGGTTCTTTTGCAAAGACATTTGTTCTCATGAATCCTTGGATCTCAGGCTCTTGTATATGAACTTCCATAACATTTAGGCATTTACAAAAAAGAAAAATATTTCAAGTGAGTGAATGCAGCAGAGACTCAAGAATCCAAACCTTGTTCCTTTGCAATTGCTGCTCAAGCATCATTTTGTTACATCCTGTCTGGCTTGTATGAAACCTATCCTTGAATTTCTATTCATCATAACAAACATGCAAAACATATATGTGTGCCATTTGAGAAATTTCTGCAAGAATGTATATATTCAGTTAGATTTTTATTCATCTATTTCAGCAGAGCCTGTTGTGTTGTGGTGCTACTAACACTTTGGTTATTGTATTGCAGTGCATCACTCCACTAAAGTAAAGTAAAGTAGAAGCAGTCAAGGAACCTATTGGGGTTGGGCATAAGCACTCGAGTGCAGGCAACCTCGCATGACCTTATTTGCTAATGTTAGCAGTGTTAGCAAGCGCTGTTGCGATGCTATCGAGAAAAAGAAAATTAGCTGGAGTAAACGCTACCATTGCAGATAACAACTCCAAGAGTGGAGAAGCCGTTTGAGGAAAGTTTGGGGAAATTTAGGCTTCATCTGCAATCTGCCAAACAAAATGAACTACTTCTAAGCTAATATAAAGAGACTTTTATCATGCCTGTGTTTATTCATCAGAACAGTGAGACAACACTGCCATCAGGGGGGCAAACAAAAAAGGACACCATTACCGGCTTGGCTCTACCTTGGGCCTCTAGTCATTCTACATACTTTTTGTTAAATCTAATACTTTGTGGACTACCAGTGAGTTTAGTGAATAAAATACCTGAATTAGACTGTACATTCTAGGCCAGGAGTCGCCAAACTACGGCTCGCGAGCCAGATGTGGCTCTTTTGATGACTGCATCTGGCTCGCAGACAGGGGCGAAAGTAAGCTGGTACGGTCCGGTACTGCGTACCACTAAAACATTCAGTGGCGGTACGCAGTACCAGGAAGATGGGAGAGCAGCTGCCTGCTATAAAGCCCTCATTCAGAACCAGTCACGGCCGCAATCTCGGTCAGAAAATAGATCCGCTAGCAATATGCAGTCTTGAGTTTAAAAATTCCTTTTAACTCATTCCGAACGTGTACCACACATTTAATGTCTTTACGTTCATTGCTAAATGTCCCAATTAAAATCAGTAGGAGAGTAAGCAGTTGTGTTTTGTATTATTTTGTTGAATTTTAACGATACAGAACAGCTTGGAAAACAAACTGCTGATGAGCTAACGACCGGAGAGTTCACTCAGCAGTACATGAGTGCACATGCACATCTACATCAGTCTACAGTGGTTGCTATGGGGATCGGTGCATGATCGGGACCATGCAGCACCAGAAGTTGCATTAATGTTAAGAAGTATTTTATTTATTATTGGTTAGCTTCAGTATAACAACATTATTAAAAAGAATAAATTCAGAGACTTATTACACTCAAAAATTGTTGGTCTTGCTTAAAAATGCATGCATATATTTGTATATATGCAGTGTTAAAAAATATTATATGGCTCTCACGGAAGTACATTTTAAAATATGTGGCTTTCATGGCTCTCTCAGCCAAAAAGGTTCCTGACCCCTCTTCTAGGCTAAAGGCTCGAGATATCCATTGAAGGTTTGATAGATTTGTAGAAAACAAAGAGCCACATGTGACAAACTATGATGGAGACTCGGCCCCCAAGCTCTCCCTCTGTACTGCTGATAAAGATCAGTCTGTTGACGCCAGGAGCCTGGCCAGAAGCAAGCAGCTGAATGACTGCGCTGAACCCCTGCAAGATGGGTCTCAACCAGCTGCTCGGGGACCAGCTGAGGCCGGTCTTGAAGCAGCGATATAACTCAGTGTAAAAATGATCTTTACAGTGGACAATGGAGTCAAATAAAAGTGTGTCTGCTCATTTCTGCCTGGTCTGTAGCCTTCCACGCCTGTCCCCAACTTATCACTCCCTAAACTAACAGAAAGAAGTATCCATGTCTTTAGAGGATGCTATATGATATGTGCCTTTTTATCTTTTACTGTAAAATATGGACCTGTGCCCTGATGCTGGTCTTTGGACACACAAACTACATCCAGTGTTTTTAATCTCTCATGTCCCTGAACAGCGTCTTTGATTCTAGTTGTGGCAACCTTTTATTGAGCTTTTTCAACCACAATGTCTGTCTCTCTACTGCCCAGAGAAAGACTTTGCACAAATCAAAACTGTGCTGCACTTTAATACTAAATAGCCAATAAAACTTAACTTTTACAGTTGCCTGTAGCAAGGTGGGGGCCTTTAAAACCAACGGGTTATGGATATAAAACTGCTTACTATGTGAGAACTGAAAATAATAAGTCAAAGATCCTCTCTAGCCTTGCTGTACTGATCCTCTTCTTTGCTGTCCTAACTTGGCCCTGTTGCATTGCAGTTCTCAACCCTCTGTGCATTGATTTAATTAAATCTGAAGTTAATCCTAACAGATAAGATGGTGAATCAATTACACTCTTCAAGGCACCGTCTGTAATACTTCGATTTTGCTTGATTTGCAGTAAAAGCTCCTGCAGTCTACTAAAGACCTGTAAGCACTCTGATCTCCCGTTTGAGGCTGGTGTCTTCTACAGAACACAGTCAAATTAGATACCACCCTTTATCTCTACGTTGACTAATACATAACACTGCTTTACTATCTACACTGTTAACAAGGTAAAATTCATGGAGATCTGCTGTACTGTACATCGTGCAGTACCGTGACGAAGAGAACTTCTTGTGTGACTACAAACCTTAACCCACATTTCATCTGTATGTGGTCTTCATACAAAGGTACAGCCACCTTTTTTTTTTCTGACTGAGCTTAGAAAAGAAGAATTTCCTCTGTTTGCACTCTTTGCACTCTCTGCCTCACGGACGAAAGTAATGCCATCCAGCGAGCAGTGAATTTTCAGGCTGGATGGCAAACTGTGAAACAGAAAGAGATGTGGTAATGCTTTCATTTTGGGTTTTTTTAGGCTGATTATTTCACCTAAAAGAATAATTTCCATCCCACCTAAGAAATGCAGATGTTGCTTTTGGACAATCTTTGCCAAACACTCAAGAAAAATTCCAGCATCTCCACTATGAATATTTATATTGAAATCAACATAACACATTCATTTACATTATAATACATTTAAGTACGTGTCAAAAAAATGAGATAGCATTACTGAGATATGCTATTCCAGCTACCTTTATCAGAAGTTTAGCTGCCTTATTGTTTCTACATGTTTCTACAGTACTTACAAAGATTCACACGTCTTACTGCAGAGTACACTACTGAAACATAACTGAGTATTATCAGTGGGGAGATAAAAAATAATAAAAATAAAAAAAAAAAAAGGAAAAATGCCACTTTCAGAAATCCACCACAGCTTCATGACAGATGTTCATTTCCAGTCTGGTTTAAACATAAATGAACACCGTCCCTGTTCCTTCATCTCAAATGATCACATTGGAACATCGTGGTCGGATAGAAAAAAGAAACTGGATGATGTGGTCTGGCACTGCTGCTCAGTCATTTGTTGTCAACAAGCAAATGACTATAGTTAGCTCACAGAGGATAAACAAAAAAGAAGAAGAGGCTTCACTGAATGTTTCTGTGGACCATACACACATCATGGCCGCCTGCAACTGAACCTTCAAGTGGTAACACCCATTTTCAGATAGCATAGCAACCAACAGTTGCCTTCTGGAATAATACATACATAGCTGGATACCACTGAAATATATCTGTATGTCTGAATCAAATCCAGTCCATTACAATGTAAATTTTTGGATTGAGATAAAGCAGCTAATAGTTTATTGTCAGTCACCTTAGTCCAACTGACATTGTTAAAGATCAGGCCTCATCACCGTGACAACAGCAACGTCTGTCAATTTGCAACAGAATATTAAATCTTATCACTTTATTTACGCTGTTTGTAATCCTGCGCTCGATCCTACAGAGAACCTAAACAAGCAGACAAATGCTGATTACTGGTTACATTTAGATACAGATGTTGCCAATGTTTGTCCCAGCTGTGTTGTCACTTCTTGTTTGAATTTCAGTGGGGCCATGCATGCATTAAGTAGATAAATATGTCGTTCCAAGAACTAATGTTATAACTAATATTAGCAGGTCAAGCAATTAAATCAAAACATTTTTTATAATAGAAGGCACAATCTCAAATAATGATATGTAATGGCACTTCCTGTCTCCTAAGTGGCCATCCGCTCCTTGCCCCTAATCTCCAAACCTTGTTTAGAGATGATGAAAACAGATTGTATTGTACCAGAGTTTAGTTGTTGCAGATCATCTTTTGTGAATCCACACCAACGATTAACATTATCTGTGCTGCAAGTTCTTGTGAGAGTGTGTTGCTGCTGAGACAGAGACAGGTCGCGAACAAAGTTCATGTTCTCCCGCTATGTCAATGATTTCCTTCAGTGACTCTGGATCAGAAAAATCGCTCATAATCCGTGTTTACGTTCACATCTTCCATTAGAGTCAACAGAACCATAGCCTGCTGCTGGTCTCCTAAAGGACACAGATACAGGAAACGACTCTTCAGCGAGGCGTCTCTTTGTTTAACGGTCTCTGGCTGAATCAAGCCTTGAACATAGAGAGAGTTTCGGGCGGCTGAGGTGCTGCAATTCTTCATACTTTTTGTTTTGAAAGCTTACTTTTTATTTTGTTATTATTATTTTTATTGTGGAAAATGTATTTATAGTTTTTGCTGACAGAATGAACGTATGAGTTTGTAACTTGTTGTAGGTTGTATACGTATGCCATTTTATGGAAAAAAAAATAACAGTGTTGATATGATTTATATGGCCATGTTTTGTTAAATAAAGACAGGCTGTTAGGAGATACTGTCAGAGCTAACGAGCATATTTTCACTGCAGTTTGTCCTCAAAATGCTGACAAAGAAAAAAAAAATCAGCTGCAACACTGGTGCATTTGTAATGTGACCTTGTCTATTCTCGGTCAGAGGTAATGAATGAGCTTGCCAAGTGAGTCTTGGAAAGCAATATGAGGAATCAATTATATTTTTTGTATTTTTCTGCAAGCTGTCGTGTGAAACTGACGAGCCGCGTAAGACCTGAATTTCAGATTTGTCAGCCATGATGCAGTTGTTGATACGGTTATAATCAACCTCCTTATGAGAACAACTCAGACTGCGTCTCTCAAGGTCAAACAGGCTCTAACTTTGCATCTACAATGTCCCTCCCACACTGTCTCCAAACATGAATCATTTCTCCGGATACATTTGTAATAATGTAATTTGAAAGTAATTTCAAAGCCCCAAATCTACACTGTTATTGATGACTATGTCAAATAACCTGCAGGTACACGGGCACACACACACATGCCAGTCGATTTCACCAATTCTACCTCATTAATTCAAACAGTCTGACTTTCTAAACATCATAAATCACTGCAGGACCAGCAGCCCAACCCCTTCTCACCTTTTCCTTCCCTCTCACTTTCTGTCAGCCTTATCTTCCCTCCATCTCTCCCTCTATGTCATCTATTCCCTCTTCAATCACTCCCATTTTCTCTCTCTTTTCCCCTTGCTTCTTTGGGAGGTCCGGAAAGTTTGTAGTATGCAGTCTAAATAGTGCTCTGATGGATTGGCTGTCTACCATGGGCCTGAAGATTAGCCCAAGGGCAAACCCACTCCTGTTTCCTGTGTGCCATGCTGAAGATGAATAACTGTTTATTAACCTGATGCAGAGTGACTCCATCCCCACCTCATTATGGGCTAGGAAATATATACATATAAAAAAAAATCCACCAGCTGCTCTAGTTGGCCGGTGTGGGACCCGCCTCCCTGTCTCTGTCACTCTTCCTTGCTTTCTCCAGCAGATAAACCAGCAGTCTGATGTAATGTGACAGTGTGCGTTTGCTTCTTGTTTGCTCCCTGACAACCCGGGAAATTGGCTTTTCATCTTACAAAAAGCACTGCACTCCATATATTAGAGGACATTCATCTTATTATGAGGGGCCGAGGGTAATTGGAAGTTTATGCTTCTGCTTAATGGCAACCGACTGAGGGCCAGCTTTACAAAGATGCGTTGTGTTCTGCTCCAGACACGTTGTGTATGCACGATACAAACAAGCACACCAGGCTGGAGTCGTAGTTTGAATGACACTTTAGCAAGTGTTTGCACCTTTTGCCTGATTGCAAATTTATTTAAGGGTGGATTGTGCAAGTGATTAGTGGTTTATTACGTCTCCTGTTGCAATTACTGAGTCAGTTTTGCTTGGAAAGGTTGTCATAAAAATAAATGTAATTATTCCAGAAAACTCAATGACAGAGTTTGAGACATATCAAAATCTGAGTGAAGATCAAGAAGATCTACAGTAAATGGTGGTTGAGTTTCAGTTCAAACCAAATCCGACCAGGCTTGAGACTGAGTCAGTCCAAAGAACAAAACTGTGCCGGCTCAATGCTCTTCAAACTAGAGACGTTTGTGCCAGTAAACTCCAGTGCTCATAAAAATGTGATTTCCCAAAGCCAGGAGCAAGTTTAAAAGCATTATGAAGAGTGAGGAGCCACTGAACCTGAAAATGGATGTCCATGTAACTACTTCATATTGTCTTAATGTTGCTGATAGCTTCCAGTTTATTGGGCACACTATGCTGCGTAATTCAGACATGAATTAATGTCATGATGTTCAGTATTTGTTCAAACTGTTTAAGAAAGGTGTTAATTCAACTTCGTGGTCTGTAAAACACAATGCACTTCAACAGACAAGACATCAAAACATTCAAACTATAGCCTACAAGGCAAAAGAAAAGTCGGGGACACAATGTCAGTTTGTCTAAATGTTGCTTTTTGTCATTAAGTTTGTAGTCGTAACTTTGAGAAAAGAATTTTATTGAAATGAAGTATTCTTGCACAAAGTAAATTTGCACTTCTTTCCACACATTTACAACTAAAGTAAGGATGCTTGGTTGTAACATGACACATTATAGAAAATAATCATTGCCCTCACTTGTATTGTAAATGATGCATGTGATGCATTAGAGATGTAATCAGTGACACCAGTGGCCAATTTGGGGGGTTTGTATTCATTCAACTTATGTTTGCCTTACACTGTTTAGAACATGGTCGTCATATCCGTGATGCCACCCACAGGTTTTTGAAGTGCCGTCATGAAGCTCAGTGTGTGGTGGCTCTGGCTGCCACCATCTTGGTAGTCCTGCCTCCGCTGTCTCCTCGCTAGTTCAAAAAATGGGCAGAGACATGGAGCGTGGATTGAGCTAAAGAGAGCTGAACGAAGCCTGGGTGCTCAAACAAGCCACCTGCGATGGCACCCACTTGTCAGTCAAAGCAGCCAGGCTCTTAATTACACAAACCTTATGGCCTTAATATAATTTGAATAGGCGAATTCTATAAAAATTCACCCTCAATACAGTTGTCATTAACAGGGAAATTAGCTCTAGAGACCAAAACTGTTTTTTGTACCAGGCTGTAAACATGTTTATTTCTGCTGTGAAGTTGGACATTTTAACATGGGGACTTATGGAGACTCACTTCTGAAGCCAGCTTCGAGTGCACGTTTGAGGGACTGTAATTTTGACATTTAAGCATTGGCTTCATTTCAGAGCCACGGCGGTTGCTGTTTGGTATTTGGCCTTGACGTTCAATAAACTGCAAAGTCACAACATACTAGACACTGATTAGACTTTTACGATCAACACTTGGCTGCATTTCCCTCAATATTCTAGTGGAACATCAGTCCACTCTAGCCATTATGTCAGTAAATCTTACCCAATGTCTGGATTTCTCACAAAACTAAAATAAAAATTGGATTTGTTCACACCAAAGACAACCTGTTCTGTAATATATATCAATATGTTATTTCATAGTACACGTTATATCAGTGAAAAACAAGGAAAACGATCCCAAATAGATAAACCACTTTGTTTTTACTTAAGCAAGCTGAGCACAGAAGAACTGCTGAAAATGACATACAAGGTTTACTGACTTTCAGTGAGAAATTAGTGAAGTAAAGGTAGAATCAAATCAAGTATCATCCTGGTACGTTTGCAGCTCTCAAGAATACCATCACTGCTGCGCAGAAACCTTGTAACTCCAGTCACCGTGGTAACTGGCAGACATTGGACCCACACGTGGAAAAAAAAAAATCCATTTCTTTGACCTGAGAGTAAACCAAACCACTGAAATAATTTTAAAAATCATACTAAAATCAACCAGAGTGAGAGTTTGTATAAGTGGAGATAGAAGGATTTTGCAGAACAATTACATTATGCAAGTACTGGTGTGCACTGTGAATAGTGACTCAAAGTTTCACAACACCAAATCAAAACAAGTAACTGCAGAAAGTGTGACTGGCATTTACATGGAAAAGCTACATTACCACTGGAGAATGTGTCTGTTGTTCTGTCTTGGTAGAAATATTGAAATATAAAAAGCAATAACAGCCTTCGCTGGGAAATCAAACACAGAAACTAAATGTGCTTCTTATCTTAACATTGACTCTCCATATAAGGCATGAGTTTGTTTTGTTATAAACATTTTTTTGGTCTTTGCACTCGGTTATCTAAAAAGCAATGTGCACTTGTCCACACCTGGGGTTAGATGGAGCGTTATTTACAGCGCTGTATCCGCAGACCTTTTTGTTACCACATCAGAAGATTTCTTTATGATTTTCAGCTCAAAAAAAAAAAACAAAAAACAAAACAAAACAAAAAACTCAACATTTAAGATATTTTGCCATTCAGTTTGCCGATGTGTTCACCTTCTTTTGGTATAGACACACCACCAAGGACAGAACATCACTAACAGGCTTCTCACTCGGATGTTAGGCATAGATACTTACAAGTTTTCAAATGCCAGATAAAATGGTAGGCAGGGATTAAAAAGAAATATTCAAAGACAGTAACAGGGTTCAGGAATATCAAATTTTAAACTGTTAAGCATAACATAACAACTCATTCACCACATATATAATATTATCCCATTTTCCCTTCCCACGAGATTGTTCTGTAGCCAAAGAAAATAGGGTTAGAAAAGGGGAAATCCTCTTCCGTTAACTCATTTTTGAAGACCCCTTAAGAGTTCCTCTTTACATATCAAAATCGCCTCTATCTTTGCAAGGCAGAGGTCTTAGGTATGCTTAATGACATTGGCTCTCTGAGGTTCCAAATCATAAAACCTGTCGGGATAAGAGAGTCTCTTATCTTCGGCCAGTCATACAGTTTGCCAAAAGCAGGGCAGTAATAGCAAAAGTAAGCCTCCAGGCTAGTTCAGTACATATATCTGTTCTCCCAAAAGTCCACAACATGACTCCACTGTTCGTCAAAGAGCTCCAGTTGCAATTCATGATAAAAATGTGACACCAGAAATCTAGCCATAAGAAGTGACCATAAGAAAAGCCCAGTGGAGAGCCTTCAGAGGATGTTCTATTAATCCAGATGAATTGGGTCCAAAAGGCCAACTTTGTAGGACTTCCGTTGCTCAGTCTAGGAAGTCCCTGAAGCAGTAGCTCCAATGAACCTGACTAAGCTAGCTAGCTGCACAGCTGGGCCAGCTCAGGTTCAGGAGAAGCATTGGGAAGCTTGGAGTTAAACATCTGCAGAGAGTCCTTGATGCGCGCCACCTCTCCAGCCGACAGCTTGAGCCGATGACGCAGCAGACAAGAAAATAGGTCAAGTGGCTGCGGTGCTGGTGGAGACAGCCGGTTAATTCGGTCTCTCATCTCCAACAACATCAGGAAGGCAGCATCCTGCGTGCCCTGCGTGTAGGGGTAGTCCAGCTGGAGAATCAGATCCTTGATGCCCTCAGGGTCAAAGTGCATGCTGTATCCAAACACTTTGAGTGTGTTGATCTTCATGTAGCCCAGGTTGGACGTCTGGTCATCCAAGTCCAACGGTTCATAGAAGAGAGTTTCATTCACTGTTGGATCATCTGTGACTATGCGACTTCGCAGGTAGATGTGCACTGTTTCAAAGAAGGACTTCCATTTGTTGCCCAGAGACAGTGTCCAGTTGTAACACTGTGCCGTGGCGCCAGTGTCTAGTCGAGTTCTCTCCCAGTCGGGGAAGTCAGGCTGATTCACTGGCATGAACCAGCTCTCGGAGTGACTTCCTCCAAAAGGATTCACATAAATCGCAGGTACTGGCTCTAGTGTTGAATTCTTAGTCAAGCATATCTGGAAAGAAATGCCCATCAGCATGTGGATGAGATTGGACTTGTTTTTGTTGCTCTTGAGCGTCAGCAACATTCTCTTCCTCCAGGCAGGATTGAACCAACTTCCCAGGCGGACATCGTTGCTGATGTAGATGGCGTGGACCTCTATTCTGCTGTCCAGTCTCTGAAGCAGGTACTTCACCTAAAGAGGAGTTCATAAACTGTGAGATCACAATCACCTTTACAAGTACCGATAACAAAAGACAAATCACTTACACACTTGTTCTCAAACTGTGTATACCTATGTAGGCATTTCAGTTTCTAACACAGACATTTCTGTTTTTGGTCTCCAAAGCTAAGATTACGTGATGATTTCTCAGACTTTAAAAAGCTCCTCCAGAGCCGCAGAAGATGTTTTACAACCTTTGTTTACAGGCTGAGTACTCCTCATGAAGACTAAACTGACTTGTGTGTAGTGTTATAGAAAAACACCTAAAATATACTTGTTTTGAAAGCCAAAAATGTAAGTATCAATGGGAATCAATTATAAAAATGCACACAAAATCCTTTATATGTCCATATTTATTTTTTTACTACCTGCCATTGTAAGAGGCTTCTCTCCTTGCATTGCAGACAAAGTGAAACATACTCTGAACTAGACCTGCATTCGAAACTTCCACATAGATTTGGATATACTACTTCTATTATTAGCTTCTATTAAAAGCCTTGCATGTTTACTATGTTCTGAGTCTGATACTTTCATTTTTGTTTCTGTCAGATTTTTTTTGCAGCACTGCAGCATTTGTGTAGATCTACAACACAAACATCTAGTTACCATTATTAAGTGTAGGTTTGTGTCTAGGCACAAAGAAACGTGTCTTTTCAGAGACACTGTACTATTTACAGATGTCCACAGATGTTTGAGAACTAAAGGGACACATAAAGAAGAATTTCTGAGAACCTCAGTATCAGGCATGTCCAAGTCCAAGTTCAGATAGTGGTCCAGAGAAGCAGCGATGCTTGGCCGGCAGGAACCAAGATGTAGGAGGTTGCCGTGGTGACAGGATCCACAGCGGGTTGCGTTGTCAGTGGCACAGGACGAGCAGGAGGTGGACGAGGTGCCCACAATGCACGGAATGACTCCCTGGCAGGTGGGCTGCTCCGAAGGGCAGATACAGGTCTTCACCTCCTCAGAGAAGGAGCCCAGCACTCCATGTTCATTGCAGTAGAGCAGAGACTGGGCCCTGTTCAGCCAAAACCCAACAGGCCTGCAGAGATGAAGAGAAAAAACAATAATTACAGCACATTCCAATACAGAGGAGGTAACCTAATGCCTGATGAGTCATTTCAGCAGGTTGAGAAGCCTCAGCCCCTCTTACACATCACAGTTGTTAGATGTGGTCAGAGGTGTGCTCTGTTTTTTTTCATGGTGTGTTCAGGTGACTGTTGTAGTCGTTCTCCCTGTTAATTAAAATCCCCATGAAATCAAAACTGATGAAGTGTTTTCCACATATGTCTGTCCCAACAAGACTGGAAAAAAATGAGATATTTTCAGTTACGTTTCATGATATTTTAGAATTTGTCGTTGTTGTTGTTTGTTGTTTTTTTCTCGCTTATGACGTTGCCAGAGCAGAATGAGTCCTGTTTGATGCAGTCTAAAAGTGATTCTGAGGGCCGCTACATGCTGCATCTGTTGCCGGATCTGACTGATTACTGTACAAAAGCACAATTTTATAACTTTATTCAGCGATTTTAGTGAAACTGGATCACATTTTATACAGAATACATTTGCTGGGTTTCCCTCTGATGTCCGCCAGCCACTCAGCTCCAACTCCCAATGATGTCCAGAATTTCCTGTTTGACAGATAACTTTAACCTAACTACTTGCTAACCACTGATTCACCCACTGCGTCTTGTTTGTTTAATCTATACACAAAACAGTAACATAAAAAAACAAAAATCTATAGTTTGAAGGATAAAGACAATAGTTAGTATGCACATGGAAACCATTTTTTGCTTGCTGTGATGATTCTCCCTCTTCATACTAGCTGTGGTGAGATCCCTTCATGAAGGTGTAAGTGATGGAGGATCATTTCCACAGTCCAAATCTTACAAAGTCTATCTGAAGTTAATATGACACTTCACCAATCTGACTTAATCAAATCAATCTTCCAAAGTCTTTTTAATATAAAATCTGATTTTTTTTTGTTCTCTCCACCAGAACTCAGCAGAGAAAATGAGAAGACTGCAACTTCACAAAATATCCACTTGATTTGATGAAGTCGGGCTGCTGAAGCCCGTTATAAGCTTCAGATACTTGGAAAATGTTTTTACAGACGTTTTGGTCCAACATTGCCCAAGTCCATTATTCATAAATTAAGAGTGAAACAAAAATAAAATAATCAACACATTACCCCTTTAAAATGGTATCTCTGCAACGTAATTGGTGACGTCATCATATGTATAATAAGCAGTGTGTTGTGGGGCAGCCCACTCACACACAATGGTGACAAATGGTAGAGGGGAGTCCACTTTGTTACAATGGCCGATATGAAAAGGAGCAAGCAAAAACTGTTTCAGTATATATATATATATATATATATATATATATATATATATATATATATATATATATATATATATATATATATATATATATATGTATGTAGTTACCCCCTATATTCTAGCAAGCACGGAGGTTGCAACATGTAGCAGCTGTGCTGCGGCCGGAGGAGCTAATTGTGGTTGTTGTGATTGTGATTCCAGCTGATTTCAGAAGCGGCTCTTGGCTCTATTCAGAGGACATGGCTGTTCTATTTTTGATGTATGTTGTGACCAGCTGCGTTGAGCAACAATGGTTAGTCATTTCATTAAGGAATAGTTACAACACCAGACTAATCATGAAGGTTGCTTCAATCCTCTGTGAATTTCTGGAAAAAAAAAAAAAAGCAAATAAGCTTCTCGCACAGGAAATAAAGTAAAGTAAGGCAGTGCCTGAAAGTTTTAATAAGACTAAAGACCCCTAAATCTATCAAACAATTACATTTAACAGCTTTTAAGTGGTAGCCATGCTCCCTTTAATCCAGAAGGATGCGCTGGTATTGAGTGGGAGGAAAGCAATTAAATCTTCATTATCTTTTCAAAAACATTAAGTCAGTCACCACCTGTACTTCTCATAAGAACTCAAACATTGTCACTTTGTACTTGAGCGAGTGTGTAATACTATTCAAGGGTGTAATTCTTCCATTTGGATGGCTGGCAGTTAGTTAATATAGAAAGTAACATGGAAAAGAATAGTAGGTGAGAGGGCTTTTGTAAATGTCAAACTTAGACTGTAAGGCTGAGGCTGTTTTCTGGAACTGGACTTGAATGTCACAAAAGAAAGAAAGAAAGAAAGAAAGAAAGAAAGAAAGAAAGAAAGAAAGAAAGAAAGAAAGAAAGAAAAACCCATAACACATTATTTGAGATGTAGAATCTTAAAGGAAAGATTTTTTTTCATCATTAGTTAACACAATCAAAAGAGGAGGAGGAAGCAGGTACAGATAAGAAAGTCATATTTCAATGAAAAACATGTTACAATTTAGCTTAAGCCAATTATTTCTATGCTGTATCACTGCTCCGCTACACCTCCTCGTCCTCTTGTTTCTTTCATTTAATTACGATACAGTAAATGCATACATGAAAATGATTTTATAGTATTTAACAATGTGAATTGCATTTCACTTTGCTGTTTGCTGTTTCGATTTTTTGCTATTTAATCTTCCATATCTTTTGTTCCTAATGAATTTATCATTACCTCCTGAAATATTATCAGTAGCAGGTGATAAAGTGGCATTTATATGCAAAACAACAATGTCCTTAGATTACACTGATATTTACAACATATAAATCACATTTTCCAGAGATGAATTTAATCAAATCCACACCCTACGTCATATCATTTAAATACATTTTTATTTATCTATGACAACACCTTTTTTTCAGGGGTGGCTGTTTGGTAGGACAGTGGAGATGAAAAGGCAGACATACATAAATTACCATCCACTTTGGTAACAGCAGCAACAAGTTCGGATTGAAAATTGGCTTTGCAGAGATTCTATCCCCCGGCTGAGTTCAAGAAATCACACACAACATTGCCCAAATGCTTGAGCAATTCCTTCCCCTCAGGCCTGTGTAAATAGACAAATATGAATGATGATAAAACAAATGGATTTGTGCGGAAGAAAATAGAGAGCTTCTGCAGCTGAGCAGCCCTTGATAACTTGTTGTTGCTGGCACGATCTGGGTTAAGACTCTGAGTGACAGGGGTGAGGCAGAGAGGGAGGCGACACAGGGGTGACTGAGGGAGAGAAGCAAAGACAGAAAGGGAGACAGACTGTGAAAGAGAAAGAGGGGATGGAGTGATGGGGAGAGGAAAGGACTGTCAGGGAAATGAAAGTCCTCTGTAAACAAGTGCCGAGCTGTCAGAGCAGGAGAGGACTTGATTACAGCATGCCACGATACTATGTATCTCACCCCACAAGGGGCCGCTAACTAGACCTATCGTCTCTCGCACACTTTCCCTTTCCCTTTATTTCTCTCTTAGTCTTCATCCCGTCATCACATCTGTCTCCTACATTCCTTCCTGTCTCATCATTCCTCCTGCGTTTTTGTTCACGCCTCTCTTACTCAGCTTCCCTCCATCTCTTAACACCTGCTTTTCACAGGCCTGTCTTTGTTTTTTTTTGTTTTTTTTCTCCACATCTGCACGGCAACTAAACTGCCACGTAATGACAGCTGAGTGAAGCTCGTGAGGGTATTTAGCTGAGAAGTCAACCACAGGTTTAGAATACTCTCAGGGAGTCAGTTAGCCTGTCAGAATATTAGTAGATGGTGCTTTCAGGCACAGTGTTTGTTCTTTTCTTTGTCTGTTTGGCTGTGTGTGCTCCTACTGAGTGCTGCTCAGCGGTTGGTGTTTTGCAGCCCAGCGTCCTGAGGAATTACATCAATATTGGACAATTCTGCACATCACGACTTCCAACCAATGCCAACATTCAGTGCCAGTGTAGGAAGTATTGTGACTTCAGCAAGTCCTCTAAACAGAATGACAAATGACTCTGTTCATCCATGGCCTCTAAAGAAGAAGAAGAACTTTATTGATCCCTCAATGTTCACTCAAGTTTTACATAAAAAGGCCCAAAATGCAACCACACACACAGAGGCTTCATAGACCTGCAAATGTCAAGAGTTGGTGGAGCAAAGTCCCTATGGACTAAAGGAGTGTATTCTGTTTTAATGTACCCATTAGTAGGACGACACCTAAACCGTTTACTGATGAAAAATGATATGAAACAAATAAATCTGTTTTATGATGTGACAACAAGATGCTTAAGGTTTGGCTAGGTTTAGGGAAAGATCATGCGTTGGGTTTGGGTTACTTCATGTACAACTGCAAACAAAAAAATAAATAAATAAATAACACTCAATGTTAGCTGGAAATAGGAAAGGAACAACAGTCTCCCATTTTAAATTCAGATTCATCTGTTGGAAACCCATCACACACCTCAAGTTAAAAGGAGGGAGTGTGGGTACAATAAAAGCTGATGGAAACAGATTGTTCTGATGCACTTTGACATTTCATTGTCGGTTTCTGCGTCTGCTGCAGACAAAGCATTCATATAACGCTGGCGTTCACTTCTATGTGCCTCCACCACACCTGAAGGTCCAAGAAATTCAGAATAAAAGGAACTGAGGTGTCGGGGGTGTATGTGAGGGCAGCGTTCCTGGTTTAAGTGTAGATGAGGGGCACTGTTGCATGTCACCTCCGCCTCTCTAATATCACAGCAGCTGATAAAAACACCACAGGGCATAATTAATTCATAAAACACACACACACACACACACACATACACATACACACACACACACACACACACACACACACACACACACACACAGACTGACATTGAATCTTAAGTGGAAATGTCATCTTGTGGCAAAGATAGTCAAGTGATCATTTAAGCTTGCCACATGTCGGACATGAAGGACAGTTGAGCCAAACACTGCCTGATTTAAGAGTTGTTGAGTGGCAATTTCAGCTTCATATTTTCTGGTAATCAGTTCTGTTGGATGTGATGACACCACGGTCACCAAGGTCAATTCTGAGTTCTCTGAATGTAGCAAAGTTGCCAAGACTTGGTCAGAGGGAGCAACAAATGAGCAGTCAGACAATCTTACGGGTTAAAAACATCAGTTTTGCTAAATTCACAAATATGAATTTAGCATGTTAGAATGTAGCCCAGAACAGACAGACTAAATACTGACTCTAGACAGGGCCTTCCAAATGTTGTTTCTCATTTACACTAAAAAGGCAACGGTGATGTGAGGAGATTGCAGTGCAGCAATTACACCACTAGACAGTACCACTAGCACTGGATGGCATGGCTAATGCCAGAGATTGTTAGGAATTGTATCTTTTTTTATTGAATAAATCCTATAATAAAATGTGTTTCTTGTTTGAACCCACTTTCAAAAGGAAAGAAAAAAAAAAAAAGCTGAGCCTAAAAAAGCCATCTATGTTCCATTACGACTTAACAAGTGGACATTCATGCTCACATTCACACCTACGGGCAACTGAGAAACATCAATTAACCCCATTACTATGTGTATGTCTTTGGACTGTGGGCCAGAGTACCCAAAGAGACCCTACGCAAACATGGAGAGAACATGCAAACTCTATGCCCCAGCTGGCTGGGGCAACCAGGAATCTTCTTGCTGTGAGGCAACAGTGCAAACCACGTCACCCTAAACAAAGTCATGATTCTCCTTAAAAACTGGAGATTGTGTATGTATATGAAGGGAGTAGGCCCAGATGAAAAAAAAAAAGGTCTAATGTGTGAATTAAAAAAAAAAGCTAATGACAAACATGAAAACCTCCCATAAGCCACTAGCATGCACTTGTGAGACAGCTCCTAGCTTGTCAGTGTCTTGACTTCTGTCAAGTAGTGAAAGGTTACCGGGCTCCATGAGGTAAAAATAACAAGCTTCCTTCTGCACAGCACATTAGATCTGCTTTCAGTAACTGCTTGAGTCGTTATTATTACAGTATAATCAATATTTTAGATTATCCATCTATACATCCATCTACATAATGTGGCCACTGCTCTTAAGCAGTTACACATATCCACCACTGTCATATCTGATGACAGAAGAAGGGCTGGAAGGGCCAAAATCACTATCTACAAACATATGTTTTTCAAAAGAGATCTGCTTAAAACAAGTAACTGCGTGCCCCACTGGCATGTTTCTCACCCTCCTGTGTGTATAACTTTTGGGGTTTTGCTAAAATTTCAAAGCTGACTTCTTTCCAGACAGATAGCTCTGGGTTTTCCCAGTGTGCCCTGCTTGAGGCGGGCTGTTAGAGAGCCTACAGCTGTAATGAATCAGCACAGCCGCCAAAACTCCCGGTAATGACAAATTATGCCTTCCTCATTTAGTTTGTTTCCTGCCAGTGTATCCCAGTGGGTTACCTTTCTCGGGGGAGACTGATGCGAGGTTGTTTGGGACAACGTTTGCTCAGGGTGAACAGTTTCCTCACGATCTTCTGGGCTTTGCCTAAAACCAGGACAGCGCTGGACTCCAGCTGGGCGTAGCGCTTCTGGAGAGACAAGTCGGCTGACCAGAACTTGGCGATCATAGACACGTTCAAGAACCGGTCAGTGGGCAAGCGCTTCAGGAAGGCTTTGAATTCATCTGCAGGGAGAACAGCAGAGACAGGGAGGGCAGAAGTGGAGAAAGAGAAAAGAGAACAAACTTAGACTCAAGTAATTTATATGTTAACACCCTTTTGGAGCACTGCAAAAACCTATTTACCACAGTCTATTTTACTCCTAGTGGCATAGATAATGAGAGAGAAGCTGGGGGGAGTTTCATGTGTCATTAAAATACAAAAAAAAGCTGTTATATTTTAATGAATTGCCATTATGGAGTAAACACCTGTGCTTCAATCTGCAGTTAGACTCATTCACCTCATTATTAGAAGCTCAGAGTAGCCTCATTTGCAACATTGTCACTTGGAAATAAGAGTTACATGGCGACTGACAGCACAGTGTCACATACAGATGGGCGTTTTCATTTATGTTGTAATTCTTTCCTTAAAAGCTAAACAAGTTAAAGAGACAATCCATAATCACAAGCCGAACAGGGTGATAAAAGCATGGGGAGATCTTCTTCAGTCTGTGGTGCTCTCTTCTAAAATGCAAATGCTCAAAGAAACTGCTATGGATGTCATTCACAGGTAATGCTGCAGCTGTCACAGCAAGTTAGTGTCACAACCAAACAACATAGAAGGTAAAGAAATCTTCACATACACCTAAAATCACATCACATCTCTGTCACTCGCAAAGCCATTGAAGCATCTGAATCTGTCTTTGTTATGGCAGTAAACATGGACGTAGATTCAATACACTGCTGTCAAAACTGTTGATGAAACACAGGCGAAACTGTAAAGTCTGAGATGGATGTCTCCACAGGTCAGAGCCAGAACCCAGAATGGAGAATCAAAATCCCCAATGATTCATCACCTTTACGCTGAATTAACATGCTAAAAGAGCACTCACCAGGACAAATGTCCATATCTTTCAAACGCCTCCTTCCTGTTACAGATTTGTAGTAGGGATAACCCTGATGATTTCATCAGAAAGTGCCCTCTATTATGAGCTGTTTTGACACGCTGAGAAACATTCCTGTGATGATGGAGTGCTCTTTCACACTTTAACCAGACATTTTGTGAACATGTTCAACCCCATGTGTCGCACCAGGAGCTCATAATTATCAACTTTGAGATGTGATAATCCTCTTCCACTCCACTAATTTCAACTAAGAACTGAACGTTTAGAGAGCCAGACAGTATAAGTTCTTGCAGCAATTTTTGGGTTGATACTGATTTATTGCAAAATGTAATGCTTTGACCAAGACCTTGAGGACCACCATGGACAAATGTGATTGGGTGTCCAAAACCTTTGACATCTGCATTTGTAGATTACTGAAGTGTAACTGAAGGATGAGTATTTCTCTTCTGTAAATATCTTAGAAACCTCTGATACACAAAGGAAAGCCATTCATCCTCTGAATACCCACGGTGTCTAGTTTGTGGTTGTACAGATCAATGAGGCTGTGATTCTCCCCAAAGGTCACAAGTCATTTTATACAGTGAGCTCAATGAAAAGGCTGCCTAACATCATCACACATGAATACAACCAGGCACATTGAATTCACAAGAGTCAGCTTTACAGTCATTGACATGACATTCAATACCGTTTAGTATGCAGAAATATTCAAATACACATATTTATACTACATACAAATAAAACTCTTTTCCAAAAACTGAGTAGGACCAACATGAAGAGCTCTGTAAAGAGACTTGTTGGTACCCATTTTTTATTAGATATGTTAAGGGACCAACTCTATTGAATATGACCATGTCAGTCTTTACATTGACGAAGTTTAGCTGAACCTTGGAGTGTGAGCATCTCAGCACATATTTAATTTTACTAGTAAAGTCAGCTAACAGACTAAGTAATGTCAGTTACAGCACCATATAATGTGTATATGTGTAAAATTTGGTAACAGCTACTGGTCGTACCAGAGTAAGTGAGACTGTAGCAGCAAAAAATCCTGAATGGAGCGAGGGTGTGTTTTACTGCTTATGAATTCAACTTGTTATTTGTGTCGTCTTTCTAAATTTTGAAATCATTCAGCAGTCTGCTGTCCTACTGTTTCTGGTTAAAACAGGGTGAATATGAACAAGAAAAAGGTACTTAGAGGTAATTTCATAGAATTTTTACCACTTAAGACCAAATATGTCTGTAAAGTACTTTTATTTAATAGTATATATTATGTAAGCTTTTGCTTTTATTACAAGTGGAAACTCCTCAGGTTTTAAATGGAAGAGTGCTGAGCTGTAATTTAAGTAAATGTGTCTGTGACTCCGCTGGCCTCAAGCTGCACTGAATGAAATTTTGGAAACAGCTAAGTTTTCCCTGATGGGCACCTTCAGCACACCATCCACTTTGTTGTATTAGACACATGGACATGAACTGTCTGAGCCAAACTGAACAGAGAAATTCAAATCAAATGATTAGAATTTCAGTCTCTGTGTGTGTGTGTGTGTGTGTGTGTGTGTGTGTGTGTGTGTGTGTGTGTGTGTGTGTGTCGAATCTCCAACATACAACGACTGGGCACTGTTGGAGTAAATTACACTGAGAATAACGTCGGCACAGGAGACTCAGCTCATACTCTGTGTTGGTTTTGCCAAGAGCGTTCCGGTTCTGAGA
This sequence comes from Protonibea diacanthus, assembly GCA_028641955.1. Lineage (NCBI taxonomy): Eukaryota > Metazoa > Chordata > Actinopteri > Sciaenidae > Protonibea > Protonibea diacanthus. Next base: position 4,479,998 of record CM053988.1, on the reverse strand, counting down.
TCACTGTAGTTCCATTATGAACCAGTGGGCAAATATTATGCCAGTATGAAGCCTCTGGGAAACTTGAACCTATTATTTCTTTTTCTCCCAAAGCCAGCTAAGTGAGACCTTCTAGGATTGTTCTGGGTCTGCTGGAGAATCATATTCCCATGTGCTGTTGTTGGCAGAGAGACAGCGAGGAAATCTGCAGCCAAGCCGACCTGAGCTGAGCCCAACTGATGAGACTCAAGCCTATTACAGTGCTCAGTGATCCCAGATGACACAACGGTCTGTCTCTTTCCATGCCTCTCTTTCAGTCTGCCTCTTTCCCTCGGTGTGATCGTTCTCTTCCGGACCGGCGAGTCGGGGGTTGTCTCTTTCTCTCTCTCCCTCTCTCGAGGTTTCTGTCTTCCTGTCTGTCTGTTTCTGCATCTCTTGTTACTCCCACCTCCCTCGTCTCTGTCTGCAGTGCTGACATGAGGTTGAATTAGCAGAGAAACATTACTTACATTACTTTGCTCGATACACTCCTCAGCTGGTCTGTTTTTAGTGTTTCACATCACCTCTACTGATCTTCACAAAGCACTGAAGGCTACGCTGAGCTGAATGTTTGAAGGATAAATGAGGCACCGTATTGATGGTCAAACATTCCACTGCTACACAAACTACTGCTGTGTCTCTTTTAAGCTGTTCTTGAAGGCCAAATAAGCTCAAACATACTGTACATCTATCACATCATGTCCATAGGCAGTTATCACCAAGAGACTGATCTTGTGTGACACATTATGTCACATTTGTTTGTATTTTTGAGTTTGAGTTTTTGTAGTTTTACATTGTTTTCAATGTCCAAAGTATTCTCCCAACCTTGACAGCAGTTATAAAGCTTGACCAGTGATATTAAACTGAATGCCGCACCATGTCATTTCAATGATATTTTCAATAAAATTTGATAATGTCATGAAGTTCAAAATGAATTGAACGTGACACAAAGTTTCTTTAATTATTGTTAAAAAGTAATACGATTTAACTTGCTGGCTGATTTGGTAATGCGTGTGGATGCTACTGGTAACTAAACGGGTGGCTGTGCCATTGGTGTGTGAATGCGTATGAATGGTTAGCTCCTCGAACTGATGAGTACTTGGCACCTTGTATGGCAGCCAATGCCATCAGTGTGTGAATGGGTGAATGAGACATGTAGTGTAAAAGCACTTTGAGTGATCAGAACACTAGAAAGGCGCTACATAAGTACAGTCCATTTACCATTTTACCATTTTAAACTGCAATCCCAGATCAAAAATTACTGGGGCCAAGTTTTAGGTTTATTTCATTTATATAGCACTTTTAAAAGCAAACAGTGTTTTTTTCTAGCAGTAAATTAATGAATATTAAAATACAAAATACAGTTTAAATACAGTTAAAAGAAAAGAAAAGTCATCAACAGACTCCCTAATGGCCCCTGGGAGGTTTTTTCAAGGCTGAGGCGCTGCTACCGAACACGCCCTATCCCTGGCCTTTTCTTGAGGCGCAGACAATGTGAGGTGGACCAGAACACACACACACTGAGAAGCTGTCCTAAATAGCTAAATAGCTTAGAAACAATAAAAGATAGAACAGGAGGTACCTGAAGGAGGTACAGAGCGGAGCTAAAAAGGGTCTCTTCCTGTTGCTGTGACGATGGTTCTGGCTGCAGCTAACGCTCTGGCTGTGACCAGAGAGCTGTGTCTAGAGAGAAACAAAACTTTAAATGGCTTATACAAGGGATTTCTGAATACTGGCAAATCTCTTCTTATTCCAGCACTTTATCTATTCCATCGACTCTATTAATAATTTAGCCTTACGTACATGGAAACTTGAATATAAAATAAGTGCATTTGATTTTGTGCATTTAACACTGCTCAGGAGCATAGCACAAGTTGAGGACAGACTTGAGTATCGTTTTAAAGGCCAACCATGAGATCTCTTCCAAACCCCTCTCAGAATGTCACTATTTATCGCTCTTTTCAGTAAATGTTGAAACACAACCTGTTCTCCACAGCTACTGTTGTCTGACAGATTCCAATATGGTTACCAAGATGGCTCGTTACCTCATCTGAAACCCTTTCATAATGAGTTAGCTCATTAGAATATCCCATGTGATTTCTGTTTTAGTTAGTCTCACTGCCCAGTAAGATCAACGTCTCCATTTCGCCTCAACACTCCCTCCATCCGTCTATCCTGCATCTTTCTTAATCTACTTTTTCTCTCCATCAATGATTAACACGGCGGATCATATTCACCTTTATTCCTCATCCACCCAACTACCTCCCCCCTATTTCTTTATGTTTTCAAATCTTCCACTCTTTTCCTCAGTCTGCCTTTCGCTCCCCCTCATCCTCTCCCTCACTCTCCTCTCACACTCTTGGTGGTAATCATTAGCACTGCCATCACGCTGAAGAAATTTGTCTGTCTGTTTTCCTCCCTTTTCCTGACATTTATGACTCCATGTCCAAAATTTATGAACAATTTGGCTCACTCAAAATCTATCAGATAAAGAGGCCGGGGGGTTGTTTTCCATAATGGGTGACCGTGTGGCCCCGAAATCTCCATCTCTGCGCTGAGTTAGTGATTCATGACATCATCAAGCAGAGATGACAGTTAAGTGACTGGCTGGCTGAGGCCTGTTCATTGAACTCCCTACAAGGACATGGGATATTAAAAAGTCAGAGCTGAGATTTGAAGAGCTCAGACTGCTTTATTCAGTACGGGTGGAGTGTAGGAGAGTGGAGTCAATCAAACTCGAGATGTTAAACTGCTTTCTGGTTTCAGCCAAGCTTCCAGTGCCGCTCTCTGCCGGACAACCATGGTCCAAATCTTTGGTCCAAAATGAAATCCAAGGACTGGATGGATTGCCTTGAAACTTTGTACAGACATTCACGGACACCAAAGGATGCATGACTTGGCCTGACTTTTCAAGATGCCGCATGACTACGTTGAATGACAAAGTTAGTAATCATGACTGGGGCAAGAAGGGAGTTTAACATTTACCAACAGTTAATTATATTTTTAAAGCCTGATCACAGTCAGAATGTGATTGACTCGTGACCTGTTCAGGGTGTTCTGGCAAATGTCTGCTGGAATTGGCTCCAGTCCCCCAATGACCCTTTAAAGGATAAGTGAATATATCTTATACAGTAGATGGATGAATGGACAGTCATTTTAGAAACGTGATATGTAATTGTTGTAAACTCAACAACATAAATTCTAATTTAGGCTTGTCAACTAAATAAATAAAATGAATCAATGACTTTAAAATTCTCCATTTTTTTTCTGGATACTTTACATGCTGCCCACTTAAAACAATGTTGTCCATTGGTCTGCAGAGTCTCTGAAGATCATAAGAGAGGAGGCTTCACTGAAGTTCATATGCTGTTGTGTCATTTTTTCTTAGTTCATGGGCTTCTATCATGAGGCTACATAGTTCAATTGTTTACATTTTGTCTATTTTTACAATTAGAAGTCTCTAGAGTGTTTTATTTTGAAAACTGATCCATGGAATCACAGTCACAGTCTAAAATGGGTGCAATCAGCTCCAGTCGGAACACATTGCAGCCATGTCCAGTGGAAATAAGTGGATAGTGTTGTAATGTTTGCCTTCTTTTGTGGGGATAATGTAAATCCAGGTGTACACTTCTCCAGGTTCCTTGCCTGAAGTGTTCATAAATTTGTACAATCTTATGATATTACAACAACAATCTCTTTGATTCTGTAGGTTATGAACTACACATGTACCAATGCTTCTGTTCAGTATGTATTGTGAAAACTTTTCACTGAAACATCATCTTCTTTGGCAGTTTTACTTCTGTTTTGGCTTTTTTTTTTTTTTTTTGGATGCTGTGTATAATTAAAATATTCTGTCAAAACATGTACACAAATCAGTTCTAACCCTTATATTCTCACTGTCAGAGTGTCTCTGTCACAGCTGGAATTCGAATTGATGGGTTTACAGCTGCCTGTCATATAGCAATGAACACCAGTGTCTGGAACATCTCCTTTCTCATAAGATGCCTTTTTTTCAGTGCAGTGCCCCTGTCTGTCAGTTACATCTTGAGTGAAGATCCTCTCATTAAATCCCACATGATTTCTCGCAACAACAACTTCAATAATCATCCTCCTTCCTCTGTGCCTTTAATTCAGCTGCAAACATGACAGACAATAAGGTTGGAGTTGGGATGTCTTCAGGCGATTGCGGCAGCACTCTTCTTTTTTTATTCTGTGGTGACGCGGGCTGGGAGAGACGGAGCGGAAAACAGAGGGTCCAGAGCTGTTGAGTAAGCCGCTATCTCCGTCACTTCAAAGTGTCTGTACCACATTAAAGGCGCCATCCATCATACATCACTGAGTGCTCACACAACAGTTAGCGGGGAGGAGTTTATGTTTGGCATAGATCGTCTATATTAAAAACTCAAGTTGAATTACCGTTTAAAGAAAGATCTGTCACTGCTGAGTGGATTGATTGATCTCTTAAAACAATGGCTCCATACTTTTAACCCTTTACCTACTTAGAACATAAAAAAGTAAAGGTGAAAAATCTGACCACTTGATCTATGACTGAAAAAGAGCCAGTCAGGTCTGTTTCTGAGGCAACGCTGATGGAGAGGCAAGACAGTTTATACAGTGTAACTGCTGGGATTTCAAATGTGATGTTTCAAACAAAGTATGAGTTTTGTCACATACAGAATAAAACTGAGCTTTATGTTTTATATATATATTTATATATATATATATATATATATATATATATATATATATATATATATATATATATTACAGTAATGCTGATTCTGAGTATGTAGACGCCTGTGGAGACAACATTATGTTCTGCAATGTGTAAATGTTATATAGAGTGATCTACAAAGTGGTTTATTGTCACACATTTATATCTGTAAATAAAAGTTTAAAAAGATCAAGTGGAAAAAGGTGAAAAAATATAGAAAACTGGTCTTTTTCATACAGTAGTGAGTGATTTATTAAGGTGGACTCTAATTACATCTGCTGCTTAATAAAGTAAGCTTTTTGTTTTCAGATTAGCTCATAATCCCCTAAAGGCTTGTAGTTTTTTCTAGAGACATCTTCAGTAATTAGTCGAAATCCTTAATAAAGACAAGAGCGTCGCCTGCATTTAACTTGAGCTGAACTCATAAATCCATAAGCAACTATACGCTAATCTATTTATTATTAACAGAGTAATTAAAGTTGTATTTATCTCTGCAGATTTGGACTTTGGAAGTCTTAAAAACATAAAACAGAAAGCTCAGTTTTATTCTGTATGTGACAAAAAAAGAACATGATTTACATGATCCTCTCAGGACATTCTACCAGTATTATACAGTAGCTCAAATAATACAGGAAGTGACTTCTTGGAATGGTGAAATCATGATTTTTGTTTCTTCTTCATTCATTGCACTTTCAATCATACTTTGTTTGGAACATCACATTTGAAATTCCAGCAGTTACACTGTATAAACTGTCTTGCCTCTCCATCAGCGTTGCCTCAGAAACGGACCTGACTGACTCTTTTTCAGTCATAGATCAAGTGGTGACCTGAATTTGAGTATCATATTTTTAGAACACCATGCTCCAAATGGAAAATATGGTCAGCGCGTTTATGTAGAGAACATGAATGGAAGTTCGATTGAGCTGGTTGGACGGAGGAAAAAGCTTCCCCCTTTACAGCATATGCAGTAAAAAAGATGACTGCACAGTTATACTGATTCATATTACATTATAAATACAGAAGAACATAACTTAAGCACACTAGGTTAAGTATATATATGTATTTTGTTTAATATCTTTGCCATTCTAACTCGGATTCATACAGTAGCATTAGTCTGTTTGTACTATTCAAGGCTGCAAACCATTCAGTCTGCTCTGGCCTTCCTCTCTTCCTTTTGTTTGCTGTTCTTGATCTGAGAACCCTTTTTAATATTTATAGGTAACTCCACACATGTAATAAGATGTTTTACATCACAGTTAATGTAGGAAATGTGAAAGTGTGTAAAATGTGTTTTAAATAGACTTGAACACACTTGTTGCAGTCCTTTTTTGCTGACCACAACATGAACTTTACATCCAAATCATCCAGCCATAGTAGTAGTTTCTTTTTTTTTAAAATAACATTCAAAATTTTGGGCTTGTGCAGGATATTTTATTACACATCCAAATACTTAAAGTTCAAGTGAAGTGACAAATCACTGTTAAGATCAAAGTCAAGCTGAGGGCCCTTTTTTGATTCAGTCGTCTTTAAACTTGTCAGATCTTGATTTGAGTCTGTGAGGGCACATCAATAAGCTTCATAGTAAGAATGAGAATAGTTGAGAATACTTAGAAAAATAAAACTAACTGTGGGTGTGAAGTCATTACATTAGCCTCTCATAGCATAACACACCCAAATTTAGGACCCAACTGTCACATTTGGGTTGCGTTGGGTTGGTTGTGGGTAAATGCAGGCACTGGATTTTGACCAGGAAGAAGAACACAAAGAATAAACTGGACAATATGTTTTGTTCTGCTGCATCAGTTTGGATTTTTAGTACTTAGTACTCTTTTAATCTGCCTATGTATTTTCAATATTTCTGACACCTCAAAGTGTAACAAAATGCACTTCAGCAAACAGCACACTTGAAGCCAGTGATAAAAGCTTGAGGAAACTGAACAATTCAATTGTATAATCACAGAAAAACAGTTACTTGCACAATAACTTTAGCTCCCTGAGTAATATGAATGGTCTTCTCTTAGTTTCTGTCCAGCTACGTCATTCCCCTGATGAGCCAACAGGTCACCATGTGCTAACAGCTCTCATTCAAATTCTTCACCCGAATCATTAAACTCCATCTTTCAGTGGAATACAAACAGACCAAATGACAGCCCAATTCCTTCCATGTCAGGCTCTGCTCTGGGGGAGGTCTGGCTTTTCTGAGCTGAGGAATTGTAAGTTTGTGTCACTAAAACCCACAAAAGACAACCTACTTTTCACAGGCGGGCATCAGCTGAATGAAAGTGTAGCTTGTCTCAGTGAAGCCTGACATGCTATCACGCACACAAATCCAAACATATGTGGTAGATTTACACTCAGCATCTCAAACACATCCCCTGGCCTTCCTTCTTGCCTAAGTGAGAAATGGGAAATCATTTCTGTTGAAACCAATATGTGCACAGGCACAGCACGTCTGGGAAGTAATACCATCAGGGTGTGCTCTTATTGGACTCTGGTGGGTGATCGTAACATGAGAAAAAAAGGCTTTAGTCTCGTACCTTCAGCTTCCACCAAGCCATAAAGAAGATCAATCTCAACTAGAATAACCGTTTTCCTTCTTGTTCAAGGTTGTTGAAGAGGCATAAAAGCTTACTTTTGACGTACAAGGCAAAGACACACAGAGAGAAACATAAAAATAGTTAAAGAGAGGAGGTATGAAGGCAGACGAAGCCCGTTACAGCTTGTCTTTGTCAAGGGATGACTTGTTTATGCATGTTAGTGCAAATGTTACTTTCTTTATGCAAGTTATGCATCATAAAAGTCATAAGCACTATTAACATTCAACCTTTCTTCCAAAGAGCTAAGAGGTGTTATTATTCTGGTCCCTGCAAAGTGTCACTAGATTAATACTGTGAACACATTGAGCATGAAGCTCAACAGAAGCATCCAAGACCCTTCAGAATGGAATAAATAATAAATAAAGGCTGACAGGCACTACAGTACATTCAATATCTACACTGACTGTCAGGCTTATTTCACCATCTCAACTTGATTATGCAAATCTGTGTAGTGCCTGAGATAATTATTGTCAGTGTCAGTGAGTGTGCAAATCTTTGTGGATTTGCTTGTGTTCTGACTTCATGCATATGTTTGGCTAAGGTTTAGAAGGATAGAATTTACATTGATTTAAATGTAAAAAAAAAAAAAAAAAAAAAAAAAAAAAAAGTAGCAGAGACATTCATTTCGATTCAGTTTGTTTTGATTTTTGATCTATTGTACTTTTTACCACATCACCAGTTACACATGTAGCACTGCAGATAGAAGCTCTGTTTGCACTGGTTGTGAAAAAGGGACATTAGATAACTTATCAAGTTTTCCAGGATCATAGGAGAGAGCTGTTCAAAGTCCCACATGCCCAAGTCATCAAACCCTGGAGAATGTCAGTGGCCCTACACTTCAAACTATGACACTGTAGAAACCGCTCTAGCATAATTTCTACAGTGATGTTTAGCTGTGCCATCAGAGTCAGGCGACGTATTATAAAGAGCAAGAAAGTCTGTGTATGGAGGATGTTGGAGTGGATGGATCAGTCCAACAAACAGGGCACCCAGGAGATCGCTGTTCACGTCTTGTGTGAAATTGAAAGTCTACGTTAACTTATTTTAACCCAAACCAAGTAGTTTTTGTGCTTAAACCTAACCAAACTGTGAGCTAGTCAAATATTTTGAAAGTGTAACTGGACGTTGCCGGGCATGCAAAACTAAGAAGAAATACTAATACTAAATACTAAATACTAAGAAGATACCTACGACTTCAGTGTTTGAAGAGTCGGATCACTGACGAAGTGCCATTTTTGATGAGTCAGTGAGAACGTTTGTAAGTAGGGGAAGTTAGAAATAATCAAAGATCATACAAGAGCCAAATGTGAAATGTTATTATGACTGCATTATAATTGAATTGTGCAAATTAACTTATGGTATGTTTTGGTGCTGCATAAATAAAAGTTAATTGAATTCAGGTGAAATTGGAGGCCAAGTTAGTGTCATGATTAAGGGCTACTGGGAGGTGAATATGTGAATGAATTTTATTAGAGACTGCTAATTATACAGTAAAACACTGTAATACTGAATTATATATATTTTACAGTCTTTTACTGTCATGGTTTGGCAGTTTTTCACAGACATTAAAATAATGAATAAAACGGCAACCTTAAATGTGAAATCAACACAACTAATATCCAAAGCTGCCAGTTTTGTTTTGCTTTTTTTTTTAACTTAAAAGCAACATTTTTTTTTTTTTTTTTTACAATGGAAATACTGAACTATATATATATATATATATATATATATATATATATAAAACGTTGCTATCTGACTAACTTTTAAAACAGACAATCAAATTCAGTGTTGCAAATATTGGGTGTAAAGTAGATAAAGCCTAATAACGAGTCACTGCATGTCACTAAATTGGGTAATGAGCTGGTTGACATGTGTGCCATAATCATGTATGAATTTATCTGCAGTATATCTAGATGTAGAACAGTAGAACAAGCTAAACTGAACACAGCTGCATCAAAATCCACCTCTAAATTAAATGAAGGCTGGTGAGCTGAAGTGTCATGAATACAGATGATCCAAACACTGACATTCAAGTGTATTTGATGATATCAAATGTTATCATCTAACTGCAAAGTAACAATTTTAGTTATCAACAAAAGCATTACAGCAGACACACACAACGCCTAATGATGCTGCTACTCATTAAAGTACTGATCTGTTTGTCATATTCTGCCTCTCCCTCTCTTCTCCACTTCCTGCCCACCAGATGCCCTCTGACTTTGTCCCAGTCACCTCACTCCCACATCCAGTCTGACATAAGCTCCTTTCCCTCCAGTCCTAGTCACTTAACCTTTCCCTGCCCACTCACTCACCCGCTTACCATTTCCACCAGTCAGCCCGGTAGCACACACACCGGTTCATTTCCACTAGTACTCTGCCAATTTGTCAAAGTTCCTCTGTACTTTTGCTTCCAAGCCACCAGAACCTGAATCTGAACTTTACCCTCACCCTGTGCCTGAACCCACCTGTCTACCTGCTTGGCTGCCTGCAAGTCTGTTCATGACTTCATTGCAGCAATAAATCAGTGAATTATACCAGTCTGTCTGCATTGTCTGTATTTGGGTCCTATCTCCATTGCCTCACTGACTGTGACATTGTTATTCCTAGCCCTGTCTAGTTTAAATTACTTATTTAGCATTGCATGATTGTTGTTAGCTTTTTCACCTCCATAATTCACCGATTATCTCAATAAAAGTTTTGTAATGATGACATATTATTCTGTCTTTCACAGGAAAAACTATGACAAAGTTTCTTTTTCTCACTGTGGAAATTCTCATTTGTATAGCATACTCTGAGATTTCCTCACCAGTTGGAGCCAGTTATCTGTAAGACAAAGTGAAGTTGAACCAGTTGAACCAGGTGCAGGAGGCTTCAGGCCTCCGGTAGCCTACTTCTTGTCTGGACTGGAGTAAAATTGCCGCTCTTCCTCCTCACTGTGGTACTGTGTTATTAGGTCAAATTTGGCTAACCCTAACTGAAACAAACACCTTAAGATTACACCATGCCTTTAGCATTGCTGTTTGAAGATGAACTACCCCCCGGCTCCTGCCAAGAGAGTGGATAATAGATTTAGGCAAATGTTGAGGGGGGGGGGCTGTCATTTATATCCAGCAAGCTATTTTCAAGCTGCTCCCACCTCAGGGAAAAACCTTTCACTCAATTTTCTTTTTTTTTTTTCGCCACTCGAAGGGCTGACAGATCACATTTGCTCTTTTCACCAGTGTTCTGCTTCACACTTGCACGGTTACACACACGTGGGAGCCGCAGCCTTGCACTGGTCGCCGGCTGGGAGCTGCCCAGTAAAACCACAGTTCTCTACTGCCAGTCTCTGAGCTGCTCCAGTGAAGCAACCTGAGGTTGTTCAAGGACATTTTAACAACAGCTGCTAAAGAATGGGAGAACATTATTGGCTCACTTCCCCTGACATGCACCATGATTGAGATATTGTCTGAAGATCTGACATTGTAGGGTATTATTGCCTGAAGATTGTAGGGTGTCACTGTGGGGAATAAATTGGAGGGTATTTGGATGAAAGATATGGGCACTCACTGTCAGGCAGCACTGGCTTGTGTGTGTGTGTGTGTGTGTGTGTGTGTGTGTGTTGGTGAAGATAGGAATTAGACTTTTCATTCATATATACTTAAATGTCACTACTGCAGAAGACACTGGTATTTGTAAAAGAGATGTCTTTTATGTATGAGAGGTTGACAGCGTTGTTAGAAAACACAATCAATCTGTTTCCCCATAAACAAACGAGAGCAATTTCAATGTTAAATGTGATTTTCACAGTACAAAAAAGCCGGTGCAGTTCATCTATGATTTACCAAATGTGAAAAGGAAAATGAACACAATTGATGTGTGGGGCTGTGTACAGTGTTAGGCTTATTTCAATAAATGTACGTGTCCCTGTGCTTCAAAAGATCTTATGAGATTGTTTAACACAGGGGTCAGCAGTCTGTACTATCAGCCAGAAAACATTCTAGTCTTATGTATCTCAAGCGCATACTACTGAGCAGACATACTGAATGTGAAATCAAACAAATTTCTGTGAAATGGCTACACATTTATGCCTACAACAATGATGAATGGATAAAACAGACTCGGTCAAAGCAACAAGGAAAGAGTGGAGAGAGGCTGGAGCTGGATTCCCGTTGTCACGCCTCTATCCTGATTGGATAGGGACTTGGACTTGGACTTGTCAATCACGAGGTAACCACACCCAAAAGCACATGGAAAATGTGAAGTGATGGGCAGGTATGTAGCAGCTCCCTAGGAAAAGTTTGGTGCCTTGCTCAACTAAGGCACCTCAGCAATGTCCAGGAAGTGAACTGGCCTCTCTTCAGCTAGCAGTCCACCCTGCATACTGTGATCTGGGCTGGACTTGAAGCAGCCACCCCCCAGTTCCAAACCATGTCCCTACAGACTGAGCTAACTTTATTCTAATTGGGACCATAGTTTACAAAATGAACGCCATGCTGCATGGAAGGAAGGTTGAAACTAGCGACTGAGACCATAAACTAACAAGGAAACTGTTTAGGTAATAAATCAAGCGAGAAAGCTCATTTTCTCATAAACTTAGATACAATCAGACTTCTTTTTGCATCCAGTGGAGTCATCCCATGGTAACTATGGGAAAGAATACATGTTATTGCATTGGTTTCATTTTTCAGACCCAGAAGCTTCGTCCACTAACTATACTGACTATGTTACAACCAAGTGCAACAGCATGCATACCTAGTGGGATTCATTATGTCAAGACTGTGAGAACATGCAAGTATAAGTTCAGAGAGCCAGGAGAAGCTAGAAAGTGGTAATGTGGTCTTTTAGAACAGGTGCAATATAACTATGTTTGTTTTATAGCTTTGGTCAGGTGAGGCACTGAGGCCTTCAGTCATATTACTCTCTACTAGAGTTGTGGTGCCAAATCGTAACCGTTCCTACTATACTAGAAATTCTACACGACGGTACTACCGTGGATTGCTATACTAACAGTGCCAGTTTCCGCTACATAGCGGCCGCCTCTACTCTCCTCCTGGCTTCTCACTGCATGCTACTCCCTTGTAAACAAACCCACATGGCAACTACTGCAACCAAGCTACTATGCTGAATGATTGGCTGTTTGCCTGTTACTAGTGACGTCTGGGAATATGGTAGGCTGTTTCTGCACGCTGGGTCTGCCCGTCTGTTAGCTGATTGGCTGTTCGTGTGTTTCTGCAAGTAAGAACGAACTCCATGAAGACAGCTCCGCTTCGATAGAAATTCGCTTCAGAACAAACAACAAGCAAAAATTCTGTCTTGCCCAGACGCGCGCACGGCTTACACTCACAACCACAAGACAACACACTCACCATGGCAGAAGCACCGGGCCGAGCAGCGAGTCTGCCGCAGCATTGTTGTCAGTGGCACTCACAGAATTGTTTCAGTCTAATTCTTACTTTACCAGCATTATGTTTATCATGCACCGAACAACATTATAAGTAATTAATAAGTATTTATAACTTGTTCAAATACACTGTAGTTCATAAAAATAATAATAATAAAAAAAAGGCCACAGTATTGCGATATATACTGTCTGGTACTCTCTACTTCCTGTTACTCAGTCTATGTTCATCGACATGCCTTTAAAGTTAAAGCTGACATCATTATATATGTAAATAGAAAACAAGGCAATGTGGTTGGTCAAGCTTCTAGCCTACAGTTGGGTGAGGTACTGACTGAGCATCAACAGCTAGCTTAGCCTTAATGAATCAGACAGGACTCCATTCAGTCAGGCCCTTAGTAAACAAAGCCAGGTAATTGCTCAATGTGGCCAGTTAGCCAGCTAACAAGAGACAAGATATAAAGAAGACAACTGTGGAGCCAAGTTAAGGGTTAACTAAATGTGGATAAGAGACGAAACTGATGTCAGCTGCTCCGAAAAACTTCTGTTAGGACAGAAAACAATCCAAACTCTGAAATGACATTATTTAATGTCATGTTACTGTAATTTCAAGTGTCTACAAGCTGCCAGTGTGCTTCACTGGAGGGCTTGCAGAATGGTTCAATAGCTTCTGAAAACTCTCCCCCGACACTTTTTGCAATGCCGGAACTGGGGGGCCGTGTCCAACAATTTCTATAACTTTCTGACACCAGTGATCTGACATTCTTAGCCCTTTGACTGAGATTAGTCAGCTGTGCAGAGGTGAGAAAAGAGCCACAGGTTTGAATTTCTCTCTCAAGCACTCCCATTCTGTATGATACCCAACTATTTCTGTCAATCTTAATGCAACACAGAGAGCGAGCAAAGATGAGAGATGTGTTATGATTTTCATTACTCACTTCATCTATTTTACTTGCTGCCTCTTATTCCTCTTTGCTTGTTTATGTTTGCTCCTTAATGGTCTTTATGGTTATTTCCTCATTCACAATCTGCCATCCTCATCTAACAATACACGCTATTCAGTCAGGCATGCAACCATAGTCATCATTTAACATTTTTTACGACATGCAATGTGCATCAGTGAATTGCAATTATGTTATGTTCACCCAAAGGAATGTAGGGAATTTTCATTGTTACTATTTCAGCTGCAAGCAGGTTTAAAAAACACCCCGACCCATTTCACTGTAAGTCTGCTTGGTTCCACTCGTTATCATGCGAGAAGGCCCGCAGCAGCCCATTAATAAAGGATAAATGGAGGACAGATGCATAACGGCAAACCTGTGCTTAACCAATGTAAAGCATTCCTTAACATGCACACCTCATACTTTAAGGGGAAGCCATTCCGGGGTCTGATGGCTGTGCCTAATAAGAGGGCATTAACCTTGAATACTCCCAAGGTCTCAGATAGCTAAAGAAACCCAGATGGGCCAGCGCTGCGTTTGTCTGCAGACAGATGGGTTTTAACGGTGCACGCGCTCAAGCTGCAAACGATCCCCAGTTATAGCAACGCTCTGTTTATGTTTTTACACCTTTTACATTATCACCAAGTTCTTTTATGTGTGAAGGTTATGAAGCCAAATGGATAAGTAGAAAGCAGAAAGGCCAGCATTTAGAGGAACAGTGTTATGGAAATGATGCCACTTTATTGAAATATTTTGATTTTAAATTGTACTTAAAATGTTTGCCAGAGAGAAATGACATGAAGCAAGCCTGGAATCAAATCTGGGCTGCGACGGTAAGGACTCAGCCCTTTGTATATGGGACGTTAGCTGTTGGGCTACACTACCTGGTGAGCTACCAGTGTTCCCCTGCAGCATATACTTTGAAGGCAAGAGTCATTCATTAGGCACCCAAAAAGCTGACTGCATGATGTATTACCTGCTATTCTTCCTTGTAAATTGTTTAAATTAATTGACAGCCCATTGACCTGCAATGTCATCCAGCTGGTTGGTTTACTACATTTTTCCATGCTGACATATGTAAAGCGGACGCCTAAAATATGAGTTCTAATGACCGTCTGCTCATCTAGTGCAGGGGTTCCCAAACTTTTCAGCCCGCGAACCCCAAAACAACGGTACCAGTGATTTGCGACCTCCACTATCCCCAGATTTGTTCGTGTTACATGCTGTAATGTTTAGCATGATGCTAATAGACCTTAGCTAATGTTGTTGTTGGTGCTAATGTCGTTATCTATCTGTCGTAATCACATCAGGGGTCAGAAGGGGCAAAGAAAATCCAAAGGCTATCCCCAGAGGGTCCTGACCCCCACTTTGGGAACCAGTGATCTAGTGCAACGAGTAGCTCAAATACTTCCCCATCTAGCAGAGTGATTGGCACAAAATGTTCCACTTCACATCCTTTCTTATGCCATGTTTCAGTTGTTTCTGATTTCTTATTAAAGTCAAGGTTTATCAGCAGTTAGTCATGTTTCCTTTTCTGTCATTTGTGTTTCGAGTGTTCTCTGAAGCACCGTCTTCCAGAACCGACTCACTGAAGAATAAGTTGATATGATTTTCTCCTCTTTCAGCCTCAAGAAAGCCATTTTGTTTTCAGTCCTTAGGAGCATTCACCTTGTGATTCTTACAAGCTGTGCTTTTAAATTACCATTTCTTTGAACGCAGGGTAAAATCTTGCTCTTGCTCTATCTTTACATTTTTCCTCTATTTGATGTTTCTTTATTTCATCAACCTCTTTCTGTTTCTTGAAAAAAAAAAAAAGGTTTTTATATAAATGTGCTGCTCTTGAGTCCACAGGAATCCCCAGCAACCTCACAGTCAAAGCCACTAATGCACACAGTTTGCTTCTTTCTTCTGTGGATACACAACACACAATGCACACACCCTACCGTTAACATAAATCATCCTTTTTAGCCTTGATGGTCGATGTGATGACGATTGATGTGTTGATAGCCTGAATGTGCACATGTAATCCAGTCCATCTTCTGCTGGGATGCCAAATTTAGCCTCTATATATTGATCAAAGTACGTTTATTTTCTGCAGCACCAGCCTAACGGGAGATGTCCTGTGGCAAGCGTGTCAGCAATTACAGGTGAAAACGTTTCTCTCCACAATGAAGAGCTTGTAGTGAGCTATAAATCTTTGTTCTTTCGGTACAGACACAATAAAGAAGTGTTCCAGCTTCTCCTGCAAAATGTCTGAGATGTTTGGGGCCCCCGGGCAAAGTAAAGCTAGGAGATGTTTGCAAGAGGCTTAGACTGTGCTGAGCTCTCTGTACTGAAGCAATGGGAATTACTTTGTTCCCTGCAGGGGCTGGAGGGTCGAGAGGAGGAGAGACAGATTAAAAGAGATTGGCTGAAAGAACGAGAGAGATAGAGATCGCTGTGAGGGATTTGGCAAGCGTCAGCGCTGGTCACTTAGAAGCTAAACTTGTGCCGAAGAATTGAAATAGACTTTTCCACCCTCCTCCCACGCCTAACCTTTTACACAGAGGGAAATAATTAAAAATCCCAATGAAGAGCCCATTGTGAATTTATGAATAGCAAATTTGGTCCCAATTATCTCCGACCAATAAGATGTCACCGATGAGGTGAGTAATGAGGGGTTATAAATATCTGGTGTCATCTGGTGTGAAATGAAAGGTGATCATCTCATCATAATGTGCCTGCTGACTAACCTGACTGAGTTATTGGCTGATGTAAACAGGTATAAACTGCTTCGTTAATGAAATCACAGCTTACTGAGTGACTGAGACATTAATTGTTCAAGCTGTCTTTGTAATCAGTTTGGCTCACGACGGAGGAGGACGTCTTTTGGGAAAGTCTGCTTCTCATGTTTGGGTTTACACACTGTGTCACTGGCAGCAGCAATTACCCCCAAAATCAGTACAATCTGAGATGCACTGGGCAATAGATGCATTCTGATGGGATGTGACAAAGAGGGAAATCAACAACAGCAGCACATGTTGCAGGTTTTCATTCTACAATTTTGGAATATTTTAACATATAATAGATGCAGTTCATGCAGTTTAGTGTGTTCGGTTGTTTGGGTTTCCTGAAACACATCAACAATTTCAACAGTAACTGCATTGAGCACAGCTGTGACGTATTCTGGCTACGGCGTGGTCATAGGCAACCCAAACGAGACTCTCTGCTCTGCACCGCCAATTATATGTTCTTGTGTCAGTCAGCACAGAGAACATCAATCAATTTTCAAAATAAAACACCCTGTGCAGACTCCCGACTGTAAAAACAGACAAAAAGGGAAGCTATTTAACCATGAAACCTACTTACTCAGCACAAAAACCACAGAAAAAAAAGACCATATCTGAGGAAGAACAAAGTCAGGTGGGCAAAACGTGGAGAACAGACCAAAACTGTGTTGCAGCCATGATGCTACACTGCCATGCCTGAGGTGAGGGCCAAGTCTCCCAAATTATAGCTTTGTGTTGGAGGATCTCAAAACTTCTTATTTACATTTAGCAACTCGCCTTTGAAGATGTATATCCAGGGGCTAATCCAGCTAGCATGCTTTAGCTAACAGGCAATAACTGCCAAAGCTATCCAGGTATTTTAAGTAGACTGTATAAGGCTAATTGGACAAAAATTATTTGCATCAACTCAGAAAAGTTGAATATCAAACAAAATATTATGTAATGGTTTAGCACAGTTATGCATAAAATCTATTGTACAATCCATTGTGTCATTATTTCATGTTTAAATAAACTGGACTAAGGTGATCTAGGACCTTAATCCTGAGATACTCCTGATAACACGAGGAAAGCTTTGCACATTGTACACTACACAGTGTTCTACCTAGGTGAGTGTTTGCAGTTTAAGTCATGGATCCTTTAGCTGATGCGACTGAATCATAATCCTGCTGATGCAGATTATTTGGCATTAATCTTCAAAGCCAGGATCTAGATACGTGAACACAACCTGTTTCCGTGCACAGGATGCCACATCTTGCTGTTGGCACTGGATAAAGTGTATTTGTGTGAGCTGGACCCCTTTAACCGCATTTCATCAGACCAGATCTCCTGATGAAAAATATTACAGATTGATTTTTATAGCGAGACATAAAGGTACCTTAACATGAGTTGCTTCGAGAGATCAGACTTTAAATCTGAGCGTCTGACTAACGAACATCTGTTTAAACTGTGACTATGTGTAAGTCCTCCTGTCCTGCCTCTCAAAGTCTCTAAAAGTTCATTCCAGAAAAAGAGGCTGAACTTTACAAGGCCCTGAAAAAAAAAAAAAAAAAAGCCTGTCTTTGGTGGGAGAGGCTTCTTAATGAGCAGCTCATTAACTGGAAGGCCTGTCCGCCTGGTCGTATGCAGCTGTGACACACTAACTAACACACGCACACATGCACTCAGATGCAAAAACACTTGCACGATTACACAAGGATGCACACACACACACACACACACACACACTGTGATGACATTTCATAGGCTGTGTGTCTGTGGTCTAATTGAGCCTCCAGAGAGTCGTGTTGGCACTTGGCACCAGAAAAGCTTCGGTCCAGCCAGTCAGGCCAGCAGATGGAAACACAGGACAGCTCCAAAGAGGTGCAACACACTCTTTACATTATGTACACTTTTCAAAAGAATTCACTAACTCAGCCAGCCAGCATCTCATCAGCTTAATTTGATCCGTCCATCTTCACCATTATTGAGAACAAAGTTATTCAAAGTGAGGCTCTTTGCACTGTTTAGTCTGTCCAAGTCTGGTCCATAGTTAGTGCAGAACTTTTCCCGTATCGTGTCAGAACTACACAAATTACACAGCCTGCACTCTCCTTTCAAACATCCTGCAGGATGTGCCTCATTGTGATTTTTCTGATGAATCATATTTTATTTCATATTTTTAATTCCACCGTGGAGTAAATGAATTCATCCTGCAGCACATGGTTAGATATGCAGAAACTGTATTTAGCCCTGCGTGTTCCATGAAAGATAAAATTCTCTCTAGGTGTGCTGCTGTTAGTGAAATTTAGTGTCATTAATACACAGCAGTCAAGAGGGCAGCAATCAGCAAAAACCCAAAGTCTCTCTCCCAAAGTCCATTTTCATGTCCTTAGTCTAGCTAAAGTTCAGGAGGTCGTTGCCGTCTCGGCTTAACCTGCACAGTTAAGGGATCATTCCTGTGGATTGGTCCGTATATGCACGACTTCACATGTAATTAATTATTCATTGTTCATATAAAAATACCTTTTAGGTCAGTTTTATGTGCATATTCAGTGTTTAAGGCTTCTATTGTGGTGTTAGATTCTCAAAATAAAACAGTAAAATCATTCATATTGCTTTTTACATAACTATAACTGTTATAATAATAGAATCCCCTGTCAGCTGTGTTTGCAGTTTGTCTTTACTCCCTTACTAAATCCTTAATTTGCTCGTTCAGTGTCCCTGGACAACATGAAACAACCTCCCTTGTTAAGTTGGAAGTGCGTGTTTACTGTTTAACGAGCTCATGATAAACTCTCGTGGGTTCAAATCTGTGCCTGCTTCGCTGTAGTATGAGAGATTTCAGCAAACCGCCATCATCATCTTAAGTCCCCAACTGCAGCGGTTACCTGGTAAATGATGTATCCCCACAGCACCTCTGTACCACCATCTTAGTTACGCTTCACGGAGGTCGTCTCCAGGAAGTGAGGCGATAAGAGAGTGTTTATTACACCGGCCGACCCCCTCCCCAGAGGAAAGGCTGACACCTCCTCCTTCTGGTCTTATCACTATGTTCAGGAAAAGGTGGAGTTTTTTTTTTTTTTTTTGAAGACTTGAGGAGGAGTACAGGTAAAGGATCAAGTGTGTATGTGTGTGTGCATGTGTGTGTGTGTCCTCTCACTCCCTGCTGTGGCACAACTCTCCCCAGCTGCTGTAAAAGATTAAAAACAAATCTGAAATGTGGCTCTGTCACAACATTTTAACCAATCAGAAGAAATTGGAGATACTGAAGAATAAAATAAATTCTTCTCTTCATTTCCTGTCTGACCATCTTCTCCTGTCCCTCCTCTGTTTGATCGTGTTTCCTTTATGTCCTCCCTTTATGTTTTATATTCCTAACAATCCACGGGAACCCTCCTCTGTCCCTGTCTCTGATTTGTTCTCCCATCCTTCTTTTTTACTTAGCTTTCTTGTCCTCCTCCTCTCTCTACCTTGATGTACTCTCCTCCCCTCTTCCATCCCATCCTTTTTCTCCTCTGCACGCGGTGACGGATTAATAGCTACCAGGTTATGCCTTGCAGAGCCACGGCGTCACCTCCCCTCACCCGGAACAACGTCCTGAGATCAACTGCTGCCGACTGCCTATTTGTCAGCTTGGAGCTCATGCCCTTGGGCTATTTATAGGTCTGGAAGAGGTACAAGTAAGGAGGGAAAAGAGAATACTGAGCTCCGCTGATGAACTACTCTATTTCTTTAGGCTTTTCTTGCTTCTGCCCCCTTGTCACCGCCTTAGGCTCTTTTGTTTCTGTCAAAAATCAAACGGCACCTATCTATGTCTGTCGGATTGTCACTCCAGAGTATCTCTCCTCTCCTCTTTCTTTCTGTGTAATCCACCACCTCTCCTTCGCCTTCCGCCAAAACCTCCTCCACAGACATCTGTGCAGCTTTGCCGAAGCCAGCGGTCAAGTCTTTTGGGACACACAGACGAAGAAAGTGGCTGCCCACTCTTTCTGTCCTCCTCCTCTTTAGCCTTTCTCCATCTACAGTATGACTTCACTGGTGGTGCTTCTATAACAAAGAGTTTTAATAGAGCTGAGGAAGCTGTTGTGGCACGGTGGAGAGGTGAGGCAAGAGATCAATTTCAGATAGATACAACCCCTGACCTCCAGTTACATAAAAGAAAGAAGAAAAAAAAACACATTAAATGAGAACAATGATTAAATCAGATTAAAAAAAAACATAAAGGGAAGTGAATAAGTGACTTATAGGTTGAGGTATGGATGAATCTACACCTTCTCCAACAGATTTGTATGTTAATGATGTCCATCTGTAAAGTATATGAACACAAGGTCACTCCCCTCAACAGGAAACTTTCTGAAGAGCATTTTGTTGAAGTGTTCAGTCTAATCTCATGAATTTAATGTCAACAACAAATGTGTGCATCATTAAACCAAGTCACAGGACGATATTTGGATTAAAACATAAAAAAATATGGCTTGATTTATGCTTGAAACTTGGCTTATATAAAAGTTCCCTTAACGGTACAGAGCAAATGTTTAGCATAAAACAACTAGCCTGCCAAAAGAACTAGAAATGTTCTAAAGTGCCATCTTTAGAATTTTTTTAACATACATTTAGCACTTTGTATTCTAAATCAGACACTTTGTGATGTTAGCCAGTTAGAATGAATTTATGCTATGCCGGTGGTGACCTCAGTGTGTTAGAGGGAGTATGTGTGTGCCTTGACAGACAGGAACATACACATATGTATTAATTCTCCATGATTCAGGCAGCTTTCTCTTTGCAGAATTTGAAGAAGTTTTGGATGGAGGTCTCACTCGTCTGATTAAACATCAGTTCTACAATAATTAAACCGGATGTCACTGAAAAACAGGAACACATGGCCATTTAAACAAAGGATCTCATGAGGTGTGTGTCTGCATTACACCAATGAACGGTACAAAAATACTGCAATTATGTTCTTTTCAAATATGCTAGCTTTTGTACTTGCCTAATTAGCTGTGGCCCTAATTAGCTCTAGCAGATAAACAATGGAGCATCTGGCTTTTAGATGCTTAAAGAGATGCTGAAGCAACTACACATGTAGACTGGCTGTTTCAAAGAAGAAAAGTGAAAGGATTCAGTCTTTAAAGGGAATAAATGTGCACAGACAATGCCATGGAGATGATCTGTGGCCCTGAGATTTTATTATTTGTTGTGTCTAACTGTAAATTTTGGCTTGATGGTCACGCTAGAAGAAAGGTCACTACATAAATACATCCAGCACTGAGTCATTTATACTTATAATGAGATAATTTTATAATAGTCTTCACCTCTCTCATTTCTTTTCTTTGTTGGGCCAGATCTGTAAATCGCAGAGTGTGTAGGTCGTGTGTGCAAGATCAGTCACTTTCTCTATTTGTCTTTGACTGTTCCAGTCTGACTTATTTACAATATGTTCTAAGAAGACACCGATTTATTACTTTATTTATTTATTACTTTTTTCTACACACAAAAAAAACAAAAACAAAAGAACAACCTAGTTAGCCTTATGTAACCGTCTGCAGCCTAAGAAAATGACCTGAATTGCAAAAGCAATTGATTAACAACCATTGTCCAAAACTACTGTCAACAGACTGCAGTGAGCCATGGGGGAGATGAGAACTGAGCCAAAACTAATTACAGATTTAACCTTTAAGTGCTCACGCTTTGAGTGCATGAACAGTCTGTGGCCACATGGTCTGAGATTGTGCACAATATTACGGCATGCAGAGAAGAGAAACGTGGTGAGACAGTGACAGTGAGGAAAAAGACTAAAGTTTAAGAGCTGCCTCTTGATGTTGATGTAGTGTACTGAAACATGTAGCTGTGCGTGACTGCATCACAGGGTTCAGCTCATACAGGTCAGTGTACAATGAAGTGAGTTGAAGATAATGTGGGTAACTTGCGGTTTTGTTTGTCTGCCAGTGTAGAGATTACAACGTTCATACTTCAAGTTCACTGGATGACTGTGACACAGTGTGGCTGTCTTTTCTGTAAATGTACAGTTGCCAGGCCTGTTAAATTGAGTGAAGACGAGCAGGTTAAAGGGGCCTTCCACTAGTGGAAAGAAACCGACTCATTGTGCTCTAAGTCTTACTGTTGGGTGTTTCCCACAGTAAAGTAATTTAACCATGACTTCTTTGAACAAGACACTTTAAACAGACTATAATCCCTTTAATCTAAGTCTATGTTTTCTGGCGAGGAGTAAGATTATCCGCTGTAATACCTCCATAGAGCTATTGTAGTTTATCCTGAAATTGAGTGTGAATGAGATCATTTCAATATATGTTCGGTTACTGAAGCATTTACATGCGTAAGGTGGGTCAAAGGCTGGTATCCTGTGAGGAAATATTGAGGAAGCTGTATTTAATTTGATGTGTTATTGAAATATTTCTGTTCTGTTTCTTGGGGGTTTTGGAATTAAATCCTGCCTGAAGCAAGTGACGCTGTGGATTTCTCTGAGGGAGTGAGGTAAAGAAAAGCACCAGTGATCATCTTATATTCCAGTCATTGAAATATTACTCTTGCCCAGTGGTCATGTGACATTAATAAATCCTGAAGTTCAGTTGGAGTAGGGTAGGTTAGAGAAGGATTTGTGTGGTGGAGGTCAGGACTCAGGTCCTTGGCTTTCTTGTCTAGAGAGAGATTGGTTATCCGCACCCCTACCAGGCACGACATTTCAGAAAAGAGCATGGAAAACCTTTGATTTGCCACCGTAGGACCGCATTGGCATTTTCAGTTGTATCTGTACTAGTATCATACATAATTTATGAATCAAAGAGTCCACAGAATGCCCTCACCCGATAAGTCACACACAGTGTCCAGCCTTTGGCTACCTCACAACAGTTGATGAACTTGGGAAGTGAGACAACTCTAACTGTCCAAAAACATGACTGCACTATGACATGCACTAAAAAAGTAGCTTGTTATGCAAACACACACTGTTTGACTCTGCTGTCACAGAATGACTAACTACAATCTGATAATGAGACCCATTATAATAATGAAATATAAAAAACAGATTACAAAAACAACTGGAAATTAAATTATTTTACCCTTCAATACACCCTCTGACTTCTATATAAAAAACGCTTTTAAGTAATGTAGGGTTTTTTTTTTCCACTTCTCAGCCAGTAACAGCCGGTTTTCCTTTGTGATCTCTGATGTGATTCACCAATCTAATCTTTTACCACTCAGAGTTGAATAACACCATGATGGGGTGAGGGTGACCTTCACTGAAGGCTTCATGAAATCCATTAGAGGTGAATTAATGTTTGAAACGTCCATGTGTGCGTCTGTGTGTGTGAGTGTGTCTGCGTGTTTACTGGTCCATTTGTGGGAAGTGATCATTCTGAGGTTAGCTTGTATGGTGTCAGAACTGCACTTTCTTAATAACTCTGTAAGCCCTCATTAAATGTGAACTACATGTCTGGCGAAGAACCAAATGGAACAGACCACTGTGGTTGAAAAGAGCTTTTCTTGATGGCCTGGATGTTTACAATATGCCTCCATCCTAACTCATGGTACGTGAGTCCAAAGAACCTAATGCTGAATCACAAAAAAAAGCCCTTTGGAAGCCAAGTTGTCATTTCTCCTGCTGCTAAACATCCTCACTACTGGAAATCTGGCTAATGCCAACATAAATAAATAAATAAAATGCTAACCATCCTGTGCGATGGGAAAGACTGGACCAATAACACTCAAGGAATCATCTACTCAGGCATTTTAACCTACGCAAGGCAGAGAATTACATTGTGCCTATCATGGACACAGCCATATTATCAGACACCATTAGCATCAATAATGGACAATTCTGCAAAGCCACCAGGTTACAGTGGTGACATCTTATTTTATACATCTATGCATGGCTGTTTTGATATAATTAAGGTTAGGGAAAGATTGTGATTATGGCATACAAACGATTAAGACTGAGTTAGGCGACTAAAGCACGTGGTGAAGGTTGAACAAAGATCAATTGCAATTACAAAGGTTAACTGCAATTTAGTCTCCTACATGACAGTCAAACATGCTATACACCAAACCACTACCTCTTTCTACAGACATCCAGCCTCACTACATAAAGGCCACACTAGTTCTGTATGAGCATCAAAACTTGGTGTTTGACATAAATTGTGAAGTCCAGCTCTTTGATCTACCTCTAGCTGGCAAGCAAGACAAGCAATGACAGACAAACCTACAAGTCAAACTATCAGTAGGTTGACAGTTAGTTTGACCTTGAAGCTACTTTACATTTGGAATTTTGTTTATTTTGGTTCCAGCTACATCTATCTTGAGACTTGTGAATGACTTAAAAACCCTCATCAAGACCCCGTTTGACATTTCCAGCCAAATCCCTTCATGCTGTTTTAGATCCACAAACTTCTGTCACCTTAAAAACTGAAAGTCGTGACAAAAATGGTGGCCCATTCCTCCCTTTATTGGAGCATTGAGATACAGTTATACATGATGTTATACATGTTATGCATGATAAATGTCATGCATCCATGCATCCTACTCTTTGCTCTGTAAGTTCTGAAGTGTTGCAGGTTTGATGCTTGAGGATTTTGGTATCCTTGTAAGTCTGTCACACGGACAGTTAAAACTTTTATTGGCCCATAGAAGGCTGGCATAGCTTAGGCACCGCATGACCCCTTGCAGTTAAAACATACAATGGAAATGATATAAAAACGTCATTGCCTAACGTCTCTAATGATGATGGAACTACTGTCTAGTTCACCAAACATGCATGAACGAATTTAAAAAACAGGGCAGTCTGACTGATTGGTACCAAAGTAATATCCATAACACAATTCTCAGGTTGTCCTCCTTCATTTTGAACAAGCATTCTTTTACTAAGTTCAGATTTACTCCTGACTTGAAGTTAATGCAGCCCAGGCAAAGGCGTGAATCACAGGAGACTCAGTCCAGTGTTTAGTTTTAAGGTGTTTAAGAACCAAATGCTGAGCTGCAAAGTGAGAATATTATTTGAACTTACAAGTTCCCACGCAGACCTGCTGATATTATGAAAGGCAGTCAATTCCAATAAAGCTAAAGCCACCACCTCCAAGTATTAAACCTGATGGCTGCTTAGCCTGAGGTCAAAATTACATCTGTTCAGCTTTCAACAGACATTTTGCTGCCACTGGCCATTTGTTTGAGAGTGATTGCACAGGGATTCTTCCTGCAAATAGCAATCATGTGCATATAGCCAACCCCAAGTGTCTTCAGCGTGATATTGAAGCTGAGGCCCTGAGGACCAAAGATGTCAAGATTTCAATGGTTGAGGATAACTTGGATGTTCTATTTTTCTGTCTGTCGACAGCAATTGTACTGAGCATATTATGAATATATATTTAATCTTTCCAATGCATTCTGCATAGTGGTGACCTTAATAACTACCAGCCAGTTGAGTGAAATAATCAGCTTTAGTCATTCTTTTCAAAACATTCCATCATTTATCCATATCAGTGTGGTTATGGAGCTAATCAAGGCACCATTTCACCTCAGCATTTTAAATCATTGAATTGTATATTAAGAAGAAAGATTGTGCCTCCACAATCAACTTTTTCTTTTTTGAAACGTATACCCTGTGGGGTGTGGAGGAGGTCTAGAACTAGTTCCAGAGCTATTTATCATTGTACATCAATGTGAAAAAAGGGTAGGAATGGCCTGATCTGAATTCCTACAGGTCATTAAGTATGCTGCATGGATTCTCTTTGTGCAATATTGTCAAATATATCTCCATGCAGTCAATACTATTTTAGACTGTATTTTCTCATCGTGTTCCTAGAAATTAGCCCTTTTTTAATGCACTTCACGACGCTTCATAACTTTAAATCAGTACATCATGCATCATTCACACTGGCAACAGTTCTCATTCGGATAGAGTCACATAATTAAAATAGCCTGGCATCTGGTTCAAAGCCAGCCCAAGCTTGGCTTTTAAATACAGAAACAGAACCAACTTCCCACTGAGTTACTGGAGGAAGCCTGAAGTACTTTTCCTCTCATTTCTGTCATGTACAGATTTGCCCTCATTCTGACGCTCTTATATTCAGTTTACTATTCCACTCATGTGTTTTTTAATGGAATTACAACATTAACAAATCTGTTTTATTTCCATTTGGATCGTCCGCTGAGCTCCTCTGTGATTTCGTAAACATGCACGATGTTTCGATTTATTACTGGGTTATTACTTAGAGCTCAAATTCTGTATGACACTATTTGATTTTTTTTCCACATTAGTATATATCACACCTTCAGAAGATCTGATTGTAAAATATACTTTAGATCAGTGAACACCGTTTTCACCCCTACAAGCTTCCTTTTTGGTTAATGAAAATGTTTTTTTTTTACATTACAGATTAGAACAGTGCCTGCATACATAGGTTTGTTAGGTCAAGATGGAGTGTTGAGTTCTGTTTCCGTGTGTTTAGAGTGTAGCAATAAAGTACAAACTTTAGATTGGGAATTAATCATCAATGCAGATCTCCATTGTACTAAACTGCATTCCGATGGATTCAGATAGATGGTAAACAGAAAACTGAATGAGATGTTACATAGCTCCCTCTCAGAAAAGGTGGGCAATCTGGACAATGAAAAGCTGTCAATTTTAGTGCAAGAAGACCAGACAAGATCAGAGCATGAAATCAACTGACATATTTGAAACCAATGAATGATTTTTGCAATACAATAATTACATGACATAACACACAATAATAATTACGAAATATGACATCACCATAGCGACATATCGCTGTGTGTGTTTCGTTTTACGGTCCTGCCGTTCCATTGCACTGTTTGTGTGTGTCTACTTTCAAAGAGCCACCTGCTCTGTGTTTATATATATTTTTTTAATGTAAAATTAATGAATTAATAACAATTTTATTTCAAGCACAAAATGACAGACTCTGACTCTTTCTGAAAAGGTCAAGTGAGTGATGTGTGCTGCAACATCATCTAAATGGTTTATCTGGATGAATGACTCTCTCCGTGAACTAAATTTGTGTCTTCTTGGCATTTGGTTTCTAAACAAGGCTGTGATGATTCAGGGTCTGGAATAAAGGCTTTCTCTACAGACCAGCATGTTCATCTTGCCATTAGGACATACTTACATCTTCACTCACAAAGTACTTAGAGACACAATATGTGACGACAGCTATAGCAAATGCCTGAAGAGAGATTTGTTTTGGGACTGCTACTGTAAAACAAGAAAGAACTGAAGACGGGCACACAGAGGGCACGGGAGAAAAGAGATAAAGGACAAAAGGATGAAATAAAGACGCAGTCCTCCTGTGAAATAAATGAGGGGAAATGAAATGAGAAAATGCAGGAATTATTGCCAAATCTTGAGCAGAGATGAAATCCATCACAGGGACTAAAATAATCCTTCCTTCTTTTGTCTGGACACATCCAGGAAGTGCATGTGCTACATCTACACCCCGAGACAGCATGCTTTATGACGGCAATAAAGGCGGAAATGGGCAGAGATTCAAAGCAGCGGGGTCCTGATAGCGTCGAGTGGAATCCATGCCAGGACTATTTGTAGGTGGTTCCAAGTATCAAACAGATTCCTGTTCGCTTGCAGGGATGCTTTTTAATTAACATAATGGAGGACGAGAGACAATTAGACAATTTGTACTGCGCCGCAAAAACTACAAGAGAAGCAAACGAAGCAGAACAGAGAGAAGGTGAAGAAACCATTAGAAGATGTACTTAGAGAGAGAGAGAGAGAGAGAGAGGGAGAGAGATGTAAACATTTATGATCAGGATTTATGGATTCATCTACGACATATGGCTGCCAGTAGTAACAAGGAGATGATGGTTGAATAGCGCTGTCTGTCACAGATCTGAATGTACCGCCCAGCGAGGGGGAACATCAGCAAAGGAGGATGAACACTCAGTGTACACACAATTTTATGGCATTTAATATGAATATAACTGGCATCATAATCAAGAAGCGGAGTCACTTCATCACATCACAAACTATTAGTGATGACATTTTCACTGCAGGTTGTGAGCTAATTAAAGGGTCGGTTCACCCGGATGGAAAAAGAAGAAAACATATTTTATTACTTTCCTTCTGTGATGCATATAGTTTTGGTTACCGCAGTAACAAAGCAGATGAATGGGATCCAATGGGGACTATGGCTTATTTGAAAACTCCTTTTCAGTTTTAATAATGTTTTCAAGGCCACAAATTACTTTTCAATAACCTTCATCACACTGGTTTGGAGGCAGATCAACAAACAACTAAAATTATCTGTTTTATCTATAATTGAGGAGAAGCAACCCTCAATTAAATTTCAGTACTATGCGTCTAGCATGTATTGATCATTGCAATAAATCCCTGATAAATGTCGATTTGTATTTTAGCTGGTGAGGATAAAAATTGCGAAATCTTATTTTCTATTTTGGTTGAATCAAGCTGTAAAACCTCCAACTTAACCAACAAAATTGCCTTCCAGAATTACCCAAATTAACATTTTCTGATTGAACAATGACTACTTGATTAGGATTTGGAAAGAAACCAACTTTGTGTGTTCACCACAACCTCCTTTGTTTTGCATCATCACAAAAAAACCTCTGTCAATAGTATAGACTGTATAAAACACGGATGTGAGTTTGATGGCTTTGGTTGCTGCTATCTTGGCAGCCCAGCCTCTGTTAGTGGCCCACTAACCACGAAATAGGCAAAGATTCACCCACAGTACAGTTGACATGAACGGGGAAATTAGTTATCAGGCTGTAAAAATATTAATTTCTGCTGTGAAGATGGACATTTTAACATGAGAGACTGGGGGCAACTTGATTAGGTTTAGGAAGTTCATCATCATAGTTAAAAGGAACCAACTTCGACTGAATTGCCACCCAATTAAGTTTATTGTACAAAGTGCAAAAATACCCCACTATTATGGGAACGTGGAATAGATGCATACATGCTTGTATTTTATTGGGGTGTCATGTGTTTGCTAAAGTATTGCTGTGGTGATTCTTCTTCAGGCTGACATTTGTGAGATTTATCTATGATGACACTGTTATGGAAGCACTGACCTGCCCCCTGTGCACATGATCCACACAATAGTGTACGAGGTTGGTGGCTGCCCAATGAACACCTTGCCTGGGCATGCCTTCACAGCGGTCAGGATGGTGGAATAAGGGTCAGTTGTAAATTTTCTTCCTCCCCTCTATCCTCTGTCATGGCCTTTGATAACAAACCAAAAGTGACTTTGTTTGGAGTATACTGGAGACCTGACAAGAAGTACTGCTTTTTTCTTGTAGAATGCCTTCATGTTCCTTTGCTGCTATGCAACCAGGCAGAGCCATTATTAGACTTAATGATTCCCAGTAGATGCTGTTGTTCTTGTGCCATTAAAGATCTATTAATAGTTCAGTGTGTTGCTCTAGTCTTGTTGATGAGCTTTGACTTGCAAACCTTTTTTCTCTTTTTCTTAATTAGCAGAGAAGGTCTCTGGTAGAAGCCTGGGCTCTGCAGTGTATATGCATCCTGACACAGTGCCAGCTGGACTGGGTTTTGACTTCTGTTTAATTTAATGTTGTACTGACTCGCCGGCCTGGTACTGGTATTACCAGTTTCTTCACTGGACATTAGACACTAGTTCAGGGATCAAAGCATATCCAATTATCACTGCGTGCTGGTGTTCCTGACAAATGATCAAATTATTTAAACTGATGCCTGAATTTCATCTTAACAATGGCATGACTATATCTAGTGAAAATAACAATGTGTTTCATTGCTACTAATGAGTAGGACTGCACAATATGCCGCTAAGGAGCTGTTATGAAGCTTATCTTGTGCCACTAAACAAAGACATCAGTCTACAGCCATGCCGGCAGAAAGAAAACCACATTTTCAGGCAGATAAAAGTTGAGGTTGAAAGTTTGTTTACAAGCTAGTCTTGATGCATCTGATTGATCAAACACTGTCTTCATAGTTAATAAGATTTAAGAGATGAATATAGCAGTGATTTGCTGTGTAATGATAGTGGTGTCTTGAGCACACTCTCAAGGTGGGCTAGTGTATGCGTGGCCAACAGATGCATTTTTCACCTTGTGTTAAACCAAATCAGAGTTGGTTATTGTTGGTACAGTGGAAAGGCTAACAAAGATGTTATGACCTGCACGGTAAAATGTTTTTGCCTGGTGGCAGCACTTTAGTTAACTTACTTTAATGGGCTCACAAGGATAAAGATTTATTTTGACAAAAAAGTATTGGTGATTCTGGGAAAGATGCGGAAAGACTAACAATGATGGCTTTAGTGAGTTTATTTGCTTTCTGTCCAGTTTGAAATGTGTTTTCTAAGATTATCTGCAAGGTAAAATTAATAGTTAAAAGTTAACGCGTCCTGGTGGGCAGCAGCACACAGATGTTTTGGTCTGAGACGCTGTGCTTTAATGTGACATCTGGTGGCAGTCAATTTCATCTATAGAACATTTAATGATTTAATTTAATGGTGAGCAACATGAGCTGAGCACAGCTGAAGATGAAAGTCTCTCTCTTATAAAAAACATTTTTCATCTGTCCTTGCTCCGTCTTTCTCTCATCGGGGAGTTAACTCTGCCTCCTAGTGCAGGAATTGAATCTCAATTACTGGGATGCTCCGCCTTATGTTTCATGTATGAGTGACCTCATTAGTTAGTTCCACCCTCTCCTCTACAACATGTATGGATGGCCAAGAAGTCACATTCCACATATCAGCTGGGGTAACGTCCCAAAGATCCATCTTAATGGTTGGTTGTTGGGTGGAACATGCAGCTGATGTGATCATTCAGACCCCGGTCAGAATCCCATTACTGCAGAAGATTGGCTCTTAAATCTGGCACCTCAACATGCGAGTCAGTATAGTGTTGTGTCACCTGTGATGGCTCCGGCTAGTTAATTAACTTCCAAAGCCGCACTTTGGAAGGAGGACTTAGCACAGGTCACTGGGAGGTCTCTGATCTGTCACAGTGACACCTCTGTGGTAATGGCTCATTTTCTACTGCTGACTGAATATATATACCTGAATATATCATTTTAATGAATTCAAATTTAGTGTGACTCCTCACTTCCTCATTTGAAAGGAAGACTTGTTTATCTTTGAGTCAACCCCACATGCACCACAGCACCCACTCGAGCAACAAATGTGCTAATCCACAGCTGCAAACAGTCCCCAACAAATGCACAATTCACTTCTGTTTGAGGAACCTTTGGTTAAAAACTTAAATATAAATTTAGGAACCTTTTCTAAAAAATGTTTGCCTCAGTAGAATTGGATGGATTAACAGCACTTCCACATCAGCGCTCTTTGGTCCACTTTAAACAGACCAGAGTTCGTCTCCTCGGACTGTCCGGTTCGTTTGGGCAGGTGTGAAAGCTCATCTGAACTCTGGTCCACCTGAAAACGTGGGTCTCTGTCTACTTGCAGGTGAACCCTGGTGCAGTTTGCTTACAGTGGGAAAGCAAACTGACTCTCCAGCGAACCAAAGAAGAAAGCCAATCCATGAGCTGGTTTTTCTTTTTTCTTCCTAGTCAGTGCTTGTTTTGGGCAATACTTCCCTCAAACAAGCAGCTTTTGTAACTGCATGTTGTTGTCCAGAAAGTCTGGTCCGCTTTCAAAAGTGCACCAAACCAAATGAAGGTAAATGGACTGTACTTATATAGCACCTTTCTAGTCTTCCGACCACTCAAAGAGCTTTTACAGTACACTGATGGCATTGGCTGCCGTGCAAGGTGCCAACTGCTCATCAGTTTGAAGAGCTAACCATTCACACACCGATGGCACAGCCTTCAGGAGCAATTTGGGGTTCAGTATCTTGCCCAAGGACACGTCAACATGCAGACTGGAGGGGATCAAACCGCCGATCATCTGATAAGTGGATGACCCGCTCTACCTCCAAGCCATAGCCATCCCAATCGTTTTTCTTGTTTCTCGTTTTTTTTTTTTTTTTTTTGATTTTCTGATTGTTTCATAGCAGTTACACTGATCCCAAACACCCCCTCACCTCCCCATCTGCACAGCCCTGCAGTGATTCACTGCAACACCTGATTTGGCCTGAATCCAGTCTAACATGCTGCTGTTTTCTGGTAAAAGGAAGAAGAAATAAAAATCTAGAATAATGTCAGTGTTATCCTTTGAAACTTTGGAAAAACGACCGTATTTCATGTTTGTGTGTTCCAGAGCTTGCGGTGGCGCCGAGACTTGAGAGGCTGAGACAGTGTTAAGAACATCAGGTAAAACAGTACACAAAAACTCCTCGTCACCAATGAAAACAAAAAAAATGTGTCTCTGTAACAGAGATAACGTAGATCACAGCACTCTGTATCAGTGTATGAAGGTGGCAGTGCAGTTTTCTGCACACACTGCAGACCTCAGGTATGAAAGAATCTGGTGCTAAGCCTCAGAGCTGGACGACTTTTCCAATTTCACAGAACCAAAGGTGTGATGTTCCAGACGCAACTTATTCACACCTGCACAGGACATCTAGCATCCACGTGTATGTGTGTGTGTAGCTACCGTAGCTATCAAGCTGGCTTTGGGTCTTCAGCTGAAGAAAATGGTGAGCGGCTGAGGTTCGAGGGTATTATTCTTCCTCTTTGCTCTCACACAACGACACACTTGGTGATTTAGCCTCCTCCTCCTGTCTCTCTGATACACACACACACGAACAATCACCCGCGCACAAACACACACACACACACACACACACACACAATCCTCGCAGTTGTTTTCCCCTCGCCACAACAAATTTATCAGCCCATCCCAGCAGACGAGATTCAGCTCAACTTCCGAGGCAAAGCCAAAAGCCAGAGACCAACTGTGTGCGTGTGAGGAAAGAAGAGAGGAGATGCAAAAGAGAGGAAGAAAGATCCTAAAACTGAGAGAGAGCGAGAGCTCTGAAAGTCAAACAATATTTGCCATGTAGATTAGCCTCCTCTCATCCCCCTGCATTCATATTTCATCTCAGTTTGCCTTGTGCGAGTCTGGCCAAGTGTGGATTGTGTGTTCTCCTTAAAATTAGATAAAACTCTGATGATCCTCCTGAATACACGCCTGTGGGTGTTCACTACAGGCCTGTGTGTGCTGTCTGTCCTTGTGTGTGTGCGCGAACAGTGGAGCCGTCCATGATATTTTTAGCTCGTTACTCAAACACACATACACACACACACCTCTAAAAGTACTACAGGCCTCATTTTTTATGACAAATAGCACAAAGTTAAGCTCCTGACAAAAAGCACAACGTCAGCGGAACAAGAAAAGCCCGGCAATTACACGTCTCCCTCCTCTCCTTTCAATACTGTCAGTGTATCTTTATAAAGATTTAATATGCAGCAAAAAAAAAAGCAACTTTGCAAAGTCAGGTGCTGTCAAAATGAGGCTAAGTGAATGCACAGAAATGCTGTTTACCTCTGTAATGTCACTCACTAAGCAATTTCTAAATAAATGGCAGCACACACACACACACACATAATCACATGAACTCTGCAGGGAAACACAACACACCCACAAAGTTTAAGAAAAGCTGCCAGAAACCTGTCTCCAATTAAATCCTGCCTACACCTTCCAAGTCATTAAGAAGTGAGCTGGTGACGTGTTGAGATGTAGCAAAGAAAAAAAAAAAAAGAAGAAGTAGAAGAAGATTCAGCCAATTTAGGAAGTGACTTGAGTGCTTGAATTGTTCTGCATCGTTGCCACCATTACATCACACACCTGTGTCTCGCTGTCTGTGATGAATAGTTTCGACAGAGCCGCCTGGCTCGGTGGAAATCGATTTAACAAGAGTGAGGCTGTACACCTGATGGGGCGTCTGTCACCGTGGCTCGGCATGCTGAGACACAACTTTCCTGGAAAACTTTGTCACACATGACTATATTCTGCTTAGCGTTGCAGCAGGTTTCACAAAAAAAAAAAAAAAAAAAAGTACGCTGAAAAGTGATAACGGGCCGAGTTTCACTGAGTAATAATGTGAGTCAGAAGTTTGGTGTCTTCAGAGAAAGAAGAAGTTGAGACAATACTGAATTCTCATTTAACTTTTTCTTTAATTATCAACTTTCCTAAGACAGCTTAGCGCAGTAAAATGACTCAGGCTGCTGTGAAGTTATCTTTTTAATTTCACAGGAGGGAAAAAGCCTCCACACTATTTCTACATAAATTCAAATGATTTATTCTTCTAATTATAGCTTTCACCATTAATAGTTATATTACAAGTTGTTATTATTCTTATAAGTTATATTATTCTTTCATATGCCCCTTCTACTAATATATGTTACTTTTACTGCTGTTACTTTTCCTTTGAATCTAAGTCTTCCTAACTCTGTCAGACAGTGTTGTTGTCTCTGACGTTGGATAAGGAGGATGTTGTTGTCAGGTTACTGAATCTTCCATTGCCGTTGAAAAAAAAATATTCTATCATATAAAAAAGTATACAAATAACGTGCCACCTCACAGTAACTGCTCATTTCCTGCAGTTGGTACAGTGCATACGACCGCCATTATTGTGTTCCCGAGCAATAAGGTGAAGAAAACTGAGGAAAACATGGAACACACGGTAGAGTGTCACTTCACTGTTTGACAGTCAACATAAAGATACATACGATAAACAACAAACATAAAAAGAACCAGAAAGAGGCTGCAACAGCCATCGTTGACTGAAGTGTCAAACGTTTTAATTAAGAAGAAAAGATGAAGATGAGCAGCAAAAACAACAAAGACATGATGGAAAGATGCGAAGCAACAGCTGAGTTATGAAGAGATGTGAAAAGATTTTAACAGCTTCTGCTGTGCACTGGTAATTCTGCTGAAGTGGCATTTTGTGTATAGCAACAATCAGACAATTCAGAATACTATAATTCAACATAAACAATTCATAACATTAGTGAGACACTCACATGTTTTAAAGGGGGGGCAACATTTTAGCCTGTATAAAACATGGATGTAGTATCTGTGATATCATCCACAGGTTTATGAAGAGTGTGTTGGCTTTCTGCCTCCGCTGCCTGACCACCAAGATGGGAATCATCGACGGAGCTGAGGCAGGCTGAATGACTCCTGGTTGCTCAAACAAGCCACCTACAAAATAGCCCACTTGTCAACGTGAAAGTGCTTCTGCTCATAATTCTGTATAACTTTACGTCTTAATATAATTTGCACAGGTGATCAACCTCAGTAGAGTTGTCATGAATGGGGAAATTAGCCATAGAGACCAGGCTGTAAACATGTTTATTTCTGCTGTGAAGTTGGACATTTTAATATGGACTCCTTTTGGCTTCACTTCACCGCCACAAAGGTTGCTGCTTTGTTCCGATGTTTCTGATGAGTCAGATGTAAGGGATGTCACAACAGTGAAATGAAGTTGTAAGCAAATGTTAGCCAGATGTTGCTTTATAGCTGACAGTTTGCTCAGGTAATGAATCATATTAAAACATTTACCTTCATCCCAGAATTCTAACGTGTGCCCTTTGTTCAACAAATGTCTCACGGCCTTGCTTTAAAAGCTAGACACACTGAAATGTTGCATGTCCACCATGTGTCCAGCAGAGTTTCTGGATTCACTTCAGTTGCTCGTACATCTGGATCTTACTTGATGCTCCCAGTAAGAACAAAATGAACAGCTGGCTGAGCCGGGAGATGGAGCCGGACAAACACTTAAACGCAACATCAACCATGTAAAAATACATGAAGTTATTCAATGTTCAGGCTTTCATATAATCTGTCTTGATAAAGAAAATCAGCAGAGGTTGTTACACATCATCAATTCATCACCAGTGATGATGAACATGGTTAGAACAACACTTCACAGGTACACGCTGTGTTATGAGAATAAACTGAATCCAGCTTGGAGCTATAAATCATCAACATCCCACCTGTTACAGCTGTAACTGGAACAGAACAATCTTATACAACACATCCCTGTCCAGCTGTCCGGAGCTCATCGCTCTTGTTTACAGTCGGTACACGCTCTGCCTGTCCATAATAACAAGACTATTTCATCAACTGAGCCTCAGACAACTTATTTATCTGCTGATTAAAGGCTCTGTGAAATGAAAGGGCTTAGCTGAAAAAGCTTCTTTTCAAGGAGTAAATATCTATCAACACTTTACAGTTTCATTTATACAATCAAAGAACATAAAGACACAGAGGCTGCTGTCAGCTGTGATGATTTCAAAAGAAAAAAAGACCTTGAATTATGTGTGTTTTTTTTTCTTCTGCTTCTGCTGCTTCTTTTGTCTAGTTTGGATCACAGCTGGTGATCTGGATTTCCCTCTCTCACTGGTCCAAACATCCCATGACCACCCTCCAGAAGGTGCACCTCATAACTTACTTAACACGAGGGAACTTCCCTTCACCGGTGAAATGCCTTTGACTGTTTTTGTTGAAGACATTCACAGAATAAATCATTTCTCACACTCACACAGAGCCTCTACGAGTCGGATTTGAAAGCATCTTACATTTGTGTCATCCAGCGGTGCTGATGATGGTGTTGCTATTGAAAGCGTATATGAATATAAATTACTAGGTGTGCTATTAAACCACAAAAACTGCTGGAAATAATCATATAAAACACGGGCGAGCAAAGCTGGCAACGAGCACTGTAGTTCTAGGAACAACAAGGAACATTCTGAATCACAAAGTGCCGTATATTCTTTATTACTCACTTGTGTTGACATATCTAAATTACCGTGTGGAGGTAAGGGGTAACTCTTACAAAAGCACCCTACATCTATTATGCAGACTGCAAAAAAAGGGCCATGAAGAGAGTTAATAACGCAGCTTTTCCCAAACACACCGACACTCCATTTAAAGTCAAATGCCTTCAAGTTTATGGATCTAGTAGAATTTAACAAAACATGAATAACAAGGAATTATTTACTGAATCAAAGAGTAGGGCTAATGCACACTCTGCATGTACTTTCACTGGGAACATCCTGTTTTTCTACAAACCATCCAAATGCCACCAGAGTCATTTTAAACAGCAAGATAACATCCTGTTTTAGCTGGTTCTGATTGCAACATTGTCTTGTGATTTGAGGGTGTGTGCACCAGACAACGTCATAGATTTTTCAGTTGAATGGGGGAGAGCAGTGGTTCTCAACATGGAGGTCAGAGTTACACCTGATCCTTCTTCTGGGACTTTCAAAGGTTGGAAATCTTTGAGGTCTCTGTTCTTAATACTGAAATCAGGTAACTGAACAAATAAAAGATAGAGTTCATGAGCTGTACACAGTGTCTATAAATTTGCCTTATCATCAATGTACTGTACACCTCAAAGTACCTTAAAATCGGCATGATATCACCAGGTTTGTTATTATCATGCTGATTCATATAGCACATGACTGAGTGAAATGTTACCTTAGGCCATAAAGCTAAATCTTCAGCACGACCTACCAACCTACACTACCAATATGAAACATTCCAGCCTGTACCTGACTCCATGAACTCTTGGTTGAAGCTGCCCCAGGCATCTTTGCTCTTCTCCAGGTTCTCCTCCATGACCTTGATGTCAGCGAAGGGACAGTTGCATTCTGGGAAGCGTGGGGAGCACCGGCACCAGCAGTCGTTGTTGCGGCAGAGCAACTCTCCCTCCGAGTTGCACGCCACATAGCTGAGGGCCGCCTCCACGAAACGCCCACGCAGGAACTCTGGGAGGACATCTTGCAAACCTGGAAAAAAAATAAACAAAAGAAGGTTATTCTTGTAAGCCTAAAGGTGAATGTGGAGCTGCATTTTTTGATGTATTTACGAACAAGGGAATTCTTAGCGCAACATCTGTACCATTTCTTAGAAGGTCATAGACATCCAGCGTGTTTAAAATCTTGTTTTTTCAACCACCGTTCTTCAGATTGCAACTGAATGTTGCTTTAATATTAAACATAAAACACGATTTTTTAATTATGTCATGTGTTCACAGACACACGACATAATGAAATGACAGCTCAAATTAAAGCTCCAGTATGCATATCCCAACACAAGCTATTAAATAGCTCATCTGCAGCACAGCCTGTGTACCGTGATTTAACACTGCATAGAGATACTGACACTAATAACATGCCTTATCGTGGCTGAGGCCAACGGAGACGACATGTGCAAAGACAACAGCTCATCAGCTGGCTGTGTCTGTCGCGTGGGGTGCTCCTTCCCTGAAAAGAACAGTCACTTAACCAAATTTCAAAATGTCTTTCTTTTCTCTGGCTGATTGGTGACGAGACTTCAGCGGTGTGTGGCGGTATTATCACAGGGAGGAAATGGAACTGGGTTGTTTTCTCCAGTGCCGCTCAGCTCGTATCATTTTCAGTGGCAGCTCTTGCAGCAGGTACATACTGTAGGTGCGTATCTGTTCAGAAGTCTGCCCAGGGGCATATCTTAGTAGGTTTGGGAGCTATCAGTAGCAAATGTCACACGGCTTGCAATCACCATAAACAACCTGCTGTTTCCTCTATCTGCAGGTGTCGTTATTTCCTCTTCCCGCTGCGTAACGGAGGCACTCAAATCATAATCAGACCTTTTCTTTTTTTTTTTAACAATATGCCATTGACCTAATGAGTCGTATTTTCATGATTAATGCATATTTAATCTGTAGAGTCAAAGCAACATGAAACCAGCTAAAGTCGTGCCTTACCAGTTGCTGTAAGGCGTGTCTATGCAGACTATGGTTGACTATATTCTTAAAGACAGGACGACCAATGAGGGTGACTTGAGGCAAATGTGTATCTGCATAAGGAGGGTGACATGGAGCAAAGAACCCAGGCTGGAACTGAACCCAGGTCGCGGCTACAGCCTTGACATGGGTAGCACGCTGCCTGGGCACACCCTCATTTCACTTTTAAATAGTTTTAAGTCACGACACGTAACGTATTCATACAGACTTACTGTAACCTGTTCATTCGTCTCAAGTCATTTTGACACGTCAGTGTAGCAAAAGCAAAGAGAAAAAACAAAAAAAAAAGTAATGATGAATTCCATTTAGCTGCTTCAGGTTTCCCAAGAAAATGTCTGCAGTGAAAAAGGTTTCCACACCTACGGGTCACATCGACCTACTGACAGAACCAAATAGCGCTCAAACTCACTTGATGAATAATTTTAACACTATGTTAGAACACACAGAACACACAAGAACAGGTTATTACAAACACTATAGATTGTACTAATTAAAGACCCAAGCTATAGAGTTGATAACAATTAGTCTAAATGTTCAGTGTGTGGTAAACACTGCGTCTCTGTGTCTTCGTGGGGTAACATCACAGTTTCATTATCACTGCTTTCATTATTTAAATTACATTAAAAACACTGTGGTATGCTAATCACGGTGGCAAAGTTTTGTGACTGCACAGTCTATTAAACCAAATCAAGGCGATGTGTGATGTTAGAAGTGCATCGTCATCTGTTAGAAAGCAGCGGGCGGCTTTCAGAAAACTTGCAGTGTTCACGCTGAGTCTCTGAATCTGTCTGTTGGTCCATGTGTCCCTCCCCGTCTGTCTGTCTGTCTGTCTGTCTGTCTGTCTAATAATCATCAATTTGTGGTGTCAAAAGCGTCCTCACTCCCCACTTCACAATCTCACTCTGGATGGATTTTAACTGCCAAGTCAGTCCCACTGTGCCCTGTTATGAATATGCATGTCTGTTCTTTGGTATTTATTCTTTCAGTGGCTTGGAAATAGATGTAATTAGTCGCATTTCTCCTCTTCCATGCTTTGGCAGGTGCTTTGAGGTTTTTGCATGTGTGTGTGTGTGTGTGTGTGTGTGTGTGTGTGTGTTTACTAGTTGCAAATCTGGCAGGAGTTTCTTCAGTTTTGGAGACAGCTAAATAACACTCTTCCCATCACCAATCCACTTTCTCTGTCTCCATTCCACTTCGCTGTTTGTCTTTCTTCTACTTTCTTTCTTTCTGTTACAATCACTGTCACATTTGGAAAGGAGATGTGGTAATTTTCCTGTGGACTGCTCTGGGTTCATAAAGACTTATTTCCTTTTTTTCTTTTTTTCTTTTTTTGCTACAGCAGTGGTAGTGAACGTAGCTTCCAAATAAGCCTCTGTGTTAAGAGCCAGATCATTCTGGTTTGAACTGATCTGTTTCGTGCAACACAAGTATCAGTGATACTGATGCTTCAGTCCTCCTGCGCTCCCTGTACATGTTTCCTGCATTTATTTTATCTAACAGTTAATCTAACACGGTTAATTTATATTAAAAACATAAATCACGACTATTTGTTGGTTGGCTTAAAGCAGTGGAGAGTTTGTCTGTCTCCTGTCAGATACAGTGTAATCATGCGAGAAAGATGTTTTAGCTCTCAACCCAAACACGTAGCTGTGACGTGTTGTTAAAATGTTCCTTCAATTAAAGCAAGCAGTAGTGTTACATGAGTGGACACTGATGCTGTAAATGTTAAAAGCATAACAATGTGACTGATTTGGAAAGACTTCTATAAGTTGATTAAGTCATAATTGTTTGATTCTTTGGTGCCTTTAGGCAGAGATGTGGACTCACCTTGGACTTGGAAGTTAAAGACTCGACTTGTCTTGAGACATAAAAATGACAAAAATGTTCAATCTTAATATTACAGGTGTCTTTGTAACATTTGCCAGTATAGCCTACTGACTGGATGACGAGCCTGTCAGTCAAGCTGTTGGCAATGCTACCTGATGGTTTGCAGATCATCATCATCGTGTCTGTTTCATGACATGTGAAGGAAACTGCTAAATGCAAGATGATCGAAGATTTGTGACAGCCAGACGTGACGACATGAGTGACATGATCTGCACAAATAGAAGTGACTTGACCAAATGATAATACCATGAACTGTTGGGCCTCTGTAAATAATATTATATTAATATTAAGAGTTCAGTATAGACCTGCTCTATGTGGAAAGTGTCATAAATTCTGATTTGGTGCTATATAAATAAAATTGTAATGATTACTTCTTAGGATTGTGTTATCATTTACCTGCTCAGTGCCCCACTATAGTTTTCTTTTTGTCTGCCCTCTGTACAGTCTCACGGCGAGGCCGCAACACTTTCAGTCATTTTATGTATTTTGAATATACAATGGAGACTCACTGTTCCAATGTCTAATTTTCTTATCATATTATTTGAAAAAATGTTTATTAATAAAATGTGTGTAGCATCTAAAGCGAAGTGCATAAAGCAGTGAAGTGCAAAGTAGTGGATATATTTATGAAGATATGACAGTGAAGATATACAGCATGTGCAGCAGTTACAGTCTGTAATTGCAGGTATAATTGTAATTAAAGTCTGCAGATGTGACATTATATACGGAGTAAACTGCTAACACGTCCCATGGCTTTCATCACGAGATGACAGATCTCCAGTAAGAGGATTTGTTTCCTATGTATAATAACGTGTGGTTTTACAATAAACAGCTTTCCAGCCTCAGCTAACAGAGTAACTGTCTAATTACATTAGAGAAATAAGTGTGCATTCTTCACAACTTGATCAGTGTTTCAAAGAAACTAATAAAAGTAAAAAGGAGTGAAAATGAGGACAGTTTATTCAGGCAGTGTGGAACACTCGGTCATGCCTCCTCTTCTCACCTCGTTTTTTTTTTGTTTTTTTTTCACCTTTGACACGCATCATTATTGCAGCCGCGCGTTAGCATTCAGTGAAACGCTCACCTTGCTCATCATGCAGCTCACATCCGCTGGCCCAAAATGAAGAAAAACACACACTTCAGTATGTGAATATTGTAATCAGTAATGAATATTAACCTTGTTTTGGTATTTTTATATAATCTGAAGTTTCACCGATGCAATTAAACCTGCCTGTATGAATGCCACAGAGGGGAGAGGACAGGGCAGGTTTGCTCAGGTTAAAAAGAGGCCTTCAACATGACTCTTTATGAATGGTCACATACACATACACTTGGAAAAGATGAAAATCTGACGAAAATAAGTTGCATCTGCAAACATTTGAACGGAAGCTAAAATGAAAGTCTTTTCACCAATGAAAAGATGTGAGACCCGAATGCAAGACTGCATCTGCAATGAGAGACGATTCTGGACGTGACTCTCTCAACATCCATGAACAACTCCTGAGATGTGTCTCAATCTGCATACTTCCATACTTCCACTTGCTATTTTGAGTACATAACTGTCATTTATTTATTTATTTTAGAGGGTACTGGATGGTGCACTCATGGCACTCAATAAGTTAGAGAGTGTGAAACGCTCAACACGGATACACAATGCAATGCAAACTCTACAGGGCACTGTTAAATCGGCTGTTTTACTGCCTCTTACTGTTTCACACACTTGTTATTCTCCACCACCTCCAGTACATCAGATTAGATCAGGACTGCTGTGTTTTACATACGATGTACTGCTGGGACAGAGTGCAGCTCTGACACTGTTAAGGCAATGCTGATGGAGCGCCATTCTAAATATCACAAGAAATGCATTCACATAGGAGAGCACAGTGATTAAAAAGAGAAAAAGTCACTTCAGGTTGCTACCCTCCTTTGTATTCCATTCTGATTTTTAATTAGAGTTACGCTAACACCGGTGTCATTTTACTAATTACACACTGCTCTGTTGAGGGAGTCATTTAATCGCTCAATCAATCAATCATCAATCCTCGTACAGTAATGCTTCTGAACACAGAGGTGTGGGCTCAAGAGGCCCAACGGTTGAAAGCAATCAATCGTTTACTTAGTAAGAGTTCAAAGCAGAGTTCTCGGACAGGTAATCAGTCAGCGAGGCGAGGTGCAGGCAGGCGAGACCAGGACCAGGCTGTGGTCCGGGCCAGGCTGTGGTCCGGGCCAGGCTGTGATCCGGGCCAGGCAGGTGTCACATATATCAGAAGATCAGCCCACATGTCCACTCTTACATCCACTTACTCATTTACTAACATCATTTTCTGCTACGCCTACTTTTTGATTGGTTTATCCTTCTTAATTTCACCTGTCCTCATGTATTAACAAAGCTGTCACTTATTATTATTATTACTATCATCATTTTTATTATATGTATTTATTTCTCCCAGACTCATTAGCTCCCCCTTCTAGGTATGAGTAAAT
The DNA here is from genome assembly GCA_028641955.1 of Protonibea diacanthus. Taxonomy (NCBI): domain Eukaryota; kingdom Metazoa; phylum Chordata; class Actinopteri; family Sciaenidae; genus Protonibea; species Protonibea diacanthus. The sequence continues at coordinate 4,436,553 of CM053988.1, read as the reverse complement.
TTCACTAAATCATCCCAGCTATGCCTGTGATCAGCACAAAGACAGTTCACTGCTTTCAAAACATACTTAACCTCACGGCCTCGTTTGAGGTTTGAGGGTGCACTCTGGAAGGGGCCACAGGTATCTGCAATGGGTCAGCACCTATCTAAGGGTCTGGGCACGGCCTAAAGCGTTTCTCTGCCAGAGCCGGAACATGTACGCTCTGCATAAGCACACTTAACAACTATAACTGGCTTCCGTGGTTCCTGGTTTCAACAGATTGAATGTAAATCTTACACTAAACCTTTTCCTCTGTCTGTTTCTACGTATTATATGTCTCTCCCTCTGTCTGTGTTTATGTATCGTCCATCTGTGCCAATAAAAGAAAAAAAAGAAAAGAAAAGTAATAGGTAGGCAAGGAACAGGAGCTCACACTATTACATGACAGTCTGGCAAATGACTGTGGAAACAGTGCTGGTATATATACAGGGGAGATAATGAGGGAATGGGGAACGGTTGTGCTGGTGGGTGAGGGGGATTAGGTGACTGGTGTTTGCAGGAAACACACTGCACTACATGGCAGGTGTGGAGCGGCAGGTAATGAGTGAAAAAAACAAAAACAAAAACAAAAAACAAAACAGCAGCAAGAGCAAAAATCATTACGCAGGGATTAACTGTGACATATAGACTGCGAGTGATAAAAAGTTTTATGACATACAGACGTGCAGCCAGGTGTAAACGTTTGTCTGCTCAGACACCATTTCCATCAGCTCTTTGGAATAACAAAAAGAAAATGTCATTTGTTTTTGTTTTTTTTTCCTTTTCTTTTGCAGCCACCACCAAAGATTTCAGGAAAAATAATCTGTGGGTGTCTTCCTCTGATGGGGGCTTATAGGGTCATTACCCATAAGGCTTTGCTTCCATCCAGCTGCAGATTTAGATCACCCCTAGACCAGAAATAGCACACCCATGGTTCCCCCTCTCTTTCTATCTCTCAATCTCCAGCAGAGACCACACTTTCCATTTTGGGCAATTTGAAGCTCTTAAGCCTCCCCCATGATCACCACCCCTCTGTTATCAGTGTGTGTCCGAGTTTGTGTATGTGTGCGTGTGTGTTCTCTCTCTAAGCCTTTGCTTTAGCAAGTACTTGGTCCACTACACTGAAATGCACTCTTCACTGTAGAAGAGATGGTGTTGGTACCCTTGGACTGTGTTCCCGCTCTCGAGAGCCTCAGGCTTTGGCAGCGCCCCAGCTTCAATATACAGTAGAGTACACGGGCTGGCACAGATGTTTCCGTATGACACACTCTCTCTGTTTCTCTGTTTATGCTCATCTTTATGCCTGCCTCTCTTTTTCTTTCTTACTCGTGACATTTCCATCTGAATGTCACTTGAATTTTCTGGAGACTTGTCGCAACAAAAATGAAATGCACATTTTCTCCAGATAGCTTCCTGGGCTGTTTTTGTGCTCTCTTGTGATAGTTTTGTGTTATTTAACAAAGCTAGAAATTCAGCTATGTGGTGAGTGTGTGCAGAATGCAGGGTGGTAAGGCCGGGGATAGATAAGGTATGGGCTTGGAGGTGAGCGATTTAGATCCTATAGACCTTTAAGTCACAAGGCAAAATGTTTCTATGGTCACAAGTACTTTTTCAAAGGATGAAGTTTCATCTGGAACTCTCCCTCTTGCTCTTTTAAAACAACCTTTTCATTTGAGACTATCATTCAGCTCTGTTATGTCAGAAAAAAGGCAGGAGTAAGGAATTTGGCAAACGATTTATATGCCACCTTATACAGTGACAGGTGGTGTGCTGAGAATTTGTTTCAGTGACTGCCCAGAGTTAGGCCAAAGCAGAGGGAGGCACTTGACAGACCTCTCACCCTGTAGGAGCTCGCAAAGTGGTGTACAGCATCTGTCCCTAGGCCCTGCTCCCGCTATTGATGGAATTCCAACAGAGTTCTGAAGGCACATTTGGGGTGCTGTGGGGGAGGATCTGTTAGAGGTTTTCCTGGAGTCCCTCTGAGAAGGCCAACTGAGCATCTGTCAGCAGGCAATGGTGTCATTTCTGACTAAAAAGCATGGCCTTCAGATCCATTTTTTGTGCTTGCATTATAAAATCCCTTCCAGCCACTACTCAGAGAAACTACTTTGACTGTTTGATACATTGAGAGCAATCCCATATTGTGTTCCAGGGACATATATTACATAGTTCTGTAACCAGGAACCTGAACAGACTTGGATATAACAGAGGAGGAAGGTTTGCTTGTTGTTAAAAATGAAAGTGAATATGACGATGAGTACCACACCCATACCCACCCCTGTATTTGTTTAATTTTATGGGTTTTGGAGAGGGCTTTCATTTCCTGTGATAGGCCTTTGTATTTGGGGGCTTGTGTAATGGTTAAGATCAATTGAGAAGAGTAATCCTTTCTGAATAAAGAATCTCAAGTTTCTGAGAGAGCTATGATCACAGGACATAAAAAGCAGTGTCTTTATTTGTCTAAAAAATCCATTAGATCTTCTAAGTACTTAGGTTTTCTAAAGAACCTGTACTCAGCATGCTTGGCATTCAAGCAACAATGTGAGAGATGATATCGAAGTGAGCACATACGGAGGACATTATGCGTATACTAAGTACTGCTATTATAAATTATGTACAATGAATACATGAAGCTTAGGGTCCTTCATACAGGTGGAAATGTGAGATGGAGTGGACACATTCAATGACTTTTCACTCCAGCATATAGCCAGTGCCTTGAAGTGCTTGAGGCTTTCCAGGAAATAGAATAGGGAGGGAATGAGGGACAAGGTTATAGCCAAGTTATCAAACGGTAGTGGTTGTTGCTAATGTCCTTTGAGGGTAGAATCCTGGCTACAAATAAACTGACTGCCTCTACTCTCTGGCATCGGTTCTGTGTGCTGGAGACCCTGAAAGTACTCCTAGAGGTCTCAGAGGAGGACTAAAATGGCAGTTGTGTACCTGCCAGTGCAGGAGGGAGGCCAGCGTCTGTTGGATTTGCAAAGTGTTTTTTGTTCTTTCTAGCCACAAGTGGACCAAAGCTCATTGTGCTAACTTGATATTCCTGGGCTATTTTTTTTTTTTTCAGCCTGGTATACCTAGGAATTATAGCCATATTAGACAATCATAGGAAGTAGCATGCCCTAAATGTAGCAATGAGAAAGTAAGGGTGTAGAGGAAGGTGTCTTGGAAAGTCAGTGAATCCAACTTTAAGCATGATACCGGAATTCTAGACTGACAAGTCCTTGTCTAAATGCTTTGCTCGCTAGAGACCGAGGACAATCTCTTGTTGTTAAAACTGTGTGGAAACAATTTGATGGTTTGAAAAGAAAACTTGCAGAATGGAGAGCGTCGTTTATGGTGAAAAAATGTAGACAGGTAGGTTTGTTAGTGCCTGTACTTTTTGTTGTTCAAGCAACTGACCGCCAGAGAAAGCCCCAGATGATAGTCTGGTATCGCAAGACTTACCAGAATTCATGTTCAGTCACAGACCTACATGTTCACCTTTTGATTAACCATTACCACAATGTTTACGATGATCAACCGTATCTTAACCACTGTTTATTTGCCATAACCACAAGCATTATCTGAATCAACCCATCATCATCATGTTGATGTTCTTGATGTGAGGTGATGGGGTTGGTTTTTATGACTGTAAGCTAGTTTTCCTGTCTGTCTATGTTTAACAAGGATACCATTCAGTCCATGAAGGATGTGTTGCTATTGCTATTCTGCAACCCACTGTTTCACCCAAGTTGTTGTTCCCCTGTTATAGGCTGTGACTGTGGAATGCAGGGCATTAAGACTGGTAACACCTGACCTTGTGCAAATTTGTACAGCGGATTCAGAAAGGCATATTTTACATTTTACAATTATAGACTAAGAGTAACTTTGCAGTTTTGGTGAAGGTCACTGGCCTCCTCTGATGACTGAGCAGATGAAGTATAAAGTGTTAACCTCCCATAGAAAAGCAGACTGCTTAACAGTAGTGAAGGTTTGTTCACAGGTCATTGAAACAAATAGATGCACACTGAATCACACATCGATCCAAACAGAGTATCTTTTGAGAAAAGTAAGTAAGCAGTTGCTCTGAGACTGTGAGGTTGAAGGGCAGTGAATGGTGTGAGATTCAACACATTACACTCTCCTGAGAACTGTTCTGTACCTATGTTGAAGGTCTTCTGCGGTTTACAGGCTAATGGTCAACATAAAAAAAGCAAAAACAAGAAGTCATGTTCAGTGATGGTCTGTGGGTGTAGACCTTTGAGCCTGGTATTGAAGTAGAAGCAGTTCATGGATGTACTTTCTTCTGTTGTAATGTGTTTGGGTCATACATTTACTGACTGCTTCAATTTTGTCTTCCAGATATGCTGATTATGCTATAATATTCCCACACAAGTTTTAGATTTAACTACAGAAAATGCGGCACATCTGTCAGCTGTTTATTACACAGTTTGTGTATAATAATATGTTTTGAAATGGTGAAAATAATTCAACTACAGTCATTTAGAAAAGGCAGACAGTGGCAAGTCTGTGTTGTGTTCTTAGTCTGGGGGGTTGTCTGTGACTGAAGCCCATTAAAGGACGGTTCTCAGGCCTAAAGGACCTGCTTGCTTTCATTCCAACTCACTGGCAGAGAACGGTGTCACTGCAGGTCTTAGTAAACCTTCTGTCAGGAGTAGCCAAGCTGTTTGTCTGACATTTGGGGATGAATCATATGTAGTACACAAATATTTTTGTCTCAGAGTCTGTATTTCTGTGAGCACTTGCCTTGGAGTGGATTTAAGGAGTCCTAAAACATTGTGGTGAGAGCAGGAATTTTTTTTTGGTTTTGTGAGTGAGCTTGATGTAAAATGCTGGCTGCTTAAACATGAACCCAACTGATGCACCGGTGTCTGTAATTTGCGTCCCTGTCTCTCCCGACACGGTGCTTTGTGCTCTTACCTGGATTCCTCACACACGCACATTGACATACAGAATAAAGCTGTACAGCTAATAAGCAAAGAGGTTTAATTTTGAAGGCTAAAAGCACAGAAAAAAAAACCACATTTAAATAATAATGAAGATTTTCTTACTCCACTTCAAAGCATTTCTCAGAGTCAAGCCTGTTTTTGACAAAAAATTATGATAAGAGAAGGGTATGGCTGCTGTGGTCTTCATTTCACAGAAGCACATTATGCACACACACAGAAACACCCAGGCAAAGCCTAAAGGTACACACACACAGGCATGCAATCAGTCAGAGATCAGAAAGAGTAAGAACAGTGGAGCGTTGAGGCATTCAGGGAATAGAAAATACAAAGAGTTTTTTTTTTTTTTTTTGCCTAGAGAATGTACAGCAGCAGCAGCAGCAGCAGCAGCAGCAGCAGCAGCACAGCGCTTTAGAGTTTCTACCATATCACCACAAAGTGATGTAACATTTTTTTTTGTCCTTTAACTCTGATACTGTTTCTCTCTCTGTGGAGCTGTGAAGTTAGATTTTTAGATTGTATTGGGGAGAAATAATGGAGTCAAGCATTCATCACTTATATAAAATATCATCTCACAGAGATACACCTGTTTTTAAAGGCATTTATTTGTATTCTCGTCTACAGTAGAACAGCAACTAGGGATTGCAAAAATCTTCACTGGGGGTTGTGTGGATTTCTTTATTTTAAGGGAAAAATAAAACATTTTCTTAGAATATGCAGCTGGTCTATATCAGAATTTGATTCATTTCTGTGAAGAAAGCTTAATTTTTTTTTTTTCATTATTTGAGATTAAAATGGTTTCGCTGCATGACAACAAGGTGAAGACCTCACAAAGCCTTCACTCTCTGCTAAACAGCCTCATCCTGCATTAAAAAGAAGTATGTAGTTCAAACAATAATATTTTTCTTTTATATAATTTATTTATTTTTTTTGCATTGTAGTTTCAGTTCAGTTTGCATTAAATGCCAACCACCACTTTATGTTCTATGTATTTAAAGGAAGTCTGTGCTTCATTAGCTGCAATGTCTAAAGAGCAGGGCTGTCTCTGTTTTGGTTCTGCATAGTTTGATATGTTTGGTGTATCATTTGTTCTTTCACTTGTATTATTTTTATTGCCTTTGTTCCATGTCCTTTGCATGGAAAGGAGCCAGCTGAGGTGGTTAAGGCCTCTTATTAGGATGCCTCCTCTTTGCCTTCTCTTTGAGGTGTCCCGGGCTTGTCCAATTAGTTGTAGACCTCAGGGCAGACCCAGAACCTGCTGGAGGAACTATGTAGCCCATCTGGCCTGGGAATGCCTTGGGATGCCCCAGGATGAGTTGGGATGCATTGTTGGGGAGAGATACTGCTACTGCAACTCAACCACAGATAAGCAGAAGGGAATGGATGAATGGATATTGCCTTTGTTTGTTATGTCTGTAGTGTCGTGTAAGTCCATGGGGGGCTGGGCACATTTGGTGCATGAAAAATTACAATTACTATTTTTATCTGAATCGCTGGTTTGACACAACCTTCCTGCAGTTATTGTGTTCACGATTTGAGTTCATTTATCATACATTATGATACATTAAGTATAATATGAAATATTCGTAAAACATGTCATTTAGTCTAGTTTACCCAATGAAAGAAAAGTGTCTTCTAAAGTAAATGGCATCACTGCAGTACTCTGCACCTAAACAAACACTTTATTCAGCGCTACAAAAGCCAGAAACAACTTCCTTGACCTGTTCTTTGTCGATGGGGCTGCCAGCATAAGAGTTCTAAAATTCCATTTAAATGGAGCCCATCAGGGTAATTGGTTGGAATTACTCTTGCACATTGCTTTGGTTGCACTTCCTCTCATTCCATTACACAATCAACATGTAACAAACACATCATACATTACACCATTAGTAAATAGAAGGGAAATTTAACCAAGGGCTCTTCCTCTCCTCACACCACTGTCTCATAACCACTATGCTCTGGGAAGAGAGCATAGTGCTCTCTTCCCAGAGCATCTATCCACCATGTTAAGAGACAATGTAAGAGAGTGCATTTAGACAATTAAACAACATCTTAATGTAGCCACAAACATCTGACAAATGAGACGTCTAAACTCATTTTCCTGTACTAAAAATACAAATTATTTATAAATCACTCTAAAACTCTGATGGCTCTTAAAATCAATATCCTTATCCAGCTCCTAATGTAAGTGATGTTGCCATGCATGCTTCGTCCATGGAAAAAAGGTGACTTTAGGTATTACTATGCACCAATCCCTTACAAACAGAAGGCTCTCATTTGATTTGTTTGTTGATTGTTTTTCTTTTGTGAATCTAATTAAACCACACTCACTCTGTCCTGACTGATTTGATGAGTTTATTTCTACATCCAGCAGACCCCCCTGCTGAGCAACATTAGCTCTCACTTGGAGTGGTGTTTTTGGTCCAATTTTGTTCTCCCTTCATCGCTAGTTTGGCCTCCACGAACTCCAGAGGGAAATAATTTTTAGCTTCTAAATGCCCCGCTATGTTCACAGTTTAATTAGACACGCTGGGCTTCATGCAAGATCCACACATACAAACACAATGATCTTAAATGTGAGCGATTTAAGAGAATCTGACCAGTAATTAACACTGCAAAACACTCATTTGCCTTGAAATCACAATGCTTTCATTGGAATTCATTTAGAGTTTAACTTTAAAATAACAAATGAATGTAATATTCTGCTCACCATATTATTGACATCATAGCTTTTCAAAGACGTTTTTTATCGTCTAACCTCATGTTCAAACATTCCCTCTTTATCACTGTCACAGCTTAGCACTGCTCTTATTATACACTGTTGACAGCTGATACCTGTGGATTGGTGTGGCGTCAGCAGTATTGCAGGCGTTCTACCGGATCGTTGTGGGAGGGAAGAGGGAGCTCGGGAGGGAAAAGGGAGCTCGTTCCAACCCTTCCAACCCTCACCCTATGGTCATGAGCTTTTGGTAGTGACCAAAACAATCAGATAGCAGCTACAAGTGGCCGGAATTATTTTCCTCCTCAGAGAGCCTGGGTTTAGCCTTAAAGATTGGGTGAGGAGCTTGGACATCCAGATCTAAGAGTAGAGCCATTGCTCCATCACACTGAAAGAAGCCAGCTGAGGTGGTTTGCGCATCTGATTAGGATGACAATTTTTTTTGGAGGTGTTCTAGGCATGTCCAACTGGCTGGAGGCAGACGAAGAATTCACCGGAGGGACTAGCCTGTCTGGGAACATAACAGCCCCTCCTGTCCAGGGACGGTCTAGAACGCCCTGCTAAACATACTGAACCACTACTGACACTGCAGAATCTACAGGATTCCCCTTCCTTTCCTTTATTTTCTATTTTCACAATTTTAGGGATGTGAATTTAGCTATTATATTAAAAAAAAAAAAAAAAAAAAAAAATCCTGTTGTTTATGTGTATGCAGATAAAAGAATTTGGTGAATCTGTCTTGGGATACTTATACTGTATGAGCAAAGCTCAAAGAAATCAATAAAAGAGATTTAAGATGAAAATGTTCTTGGATGGGGCCAACTGCTGTTTTGTGGCCAGGTAGTCTATAGTGTGTTTATTGGAGGTTTTGTGTGGAAACAGCTGCTGGAAACAGGGTTGATGAGAGCTGTGAGACTGAACCAAACAAACTACTGGCTGTAAATCCAAAACAACCAAAAGAATGTGCTAAAATATGCTAAAATACTCCATACATCTGAGAGAGACTGCAGGACTGCAGTGACTCCGCTCACATTACACCATACCATTAATATAAATATGTTGATTAGTGCGGTTTGGACTCAGTCACGGATAATAGCTGTAGAAAATGTTTTCTGGTGCTTTTACTCACCATTTATGACTCCCATCTAATTATCATGGGAATATGTTCTGGATGAAGTCTACTATGAATTCATACGCATTTGAAAAATGCCTCACAGAGCCTGACCAAATTCAAAGTTTCACACAGTTACAGCACTGAAACCAAACTATTTTTTTCTTTGTTAGAAGCCACACTGCAGCCAGATCCCATACTGATAATACTCATCATTTCAGAAGCACAGGGCACACTGACTGCATTCCAACAATACTATTGCCTTTGGCCTTATAATAGAAAAGCAAATTATACTTCAACTTTGGAGACATCCAAAGAACCCAGTGGCTCAATGGAATGTGTGATACCTCACACTTGGGTTTAGGTACGGTCTCAAGGACAAACTTAAATGACTAGAAAGTTTGGTTCCTCTTTGTCTTCGTTTTAAAAGAGGTTACAGATCAGTACAAGTGATTATTCCTTATATGATAGCTCCTAAAGGAAAGGACAAGGCCGGGTGGTCAGGAGGGGTAATGACATTTTGATATTCTCTTTTTCTTTATGCTCTTTTAATCTTTTTGTCCATTAGAAAATCTGCCCACAAGCCTCTTCTGTTACAGTGTGCTTATGTGCCAAAAAAAAAAAAAAAATGTTATGATCACCATTTCAGTAGTAGACATAGTGTCTGCCATTGAATTATTAACACCTGTGGCGATGCAGTCCACAGAATGTTGCCTCAGAAGTAATGAGTTGTATCTTTTCTGGTTCAGCTAAAATAAAAAAAAAATGGGAATGAGGTAGTTTGCATGAACAGACCATGAAAGTTTAAACCACAAGAAAACAACCCTGTGAGTTTGATTTTCAGATGACCTTTGAAAACTGTCCATGGAGAATTCAAATCTGCATATAACATGACTAAATAAGAGAGAAAATAATAAGCTGACCCTAAGCTAGTATCAAAGTCAGAACTTCACACAAACATATTAACCTGAGGACAAACTCATGTTCCGTCATCTTGAAAATAAGAAAATGTGCCTCCTGCTCCGTCAGCTTTCGCCACCTCAGGTGACTCATTTAGCCAATTACATTTCTGTGTGCATACAAACCAACAATTAACCTACATTAAAGGAAATGTATCATTGGTTATGTTTCTCTTTCATGAAGTCAGTAGAAGATGTGCTATATTATTGAACAGAATGGTATTAAAATGTAAAGTGGTATGCTGGTAAAAAAAAAAAAAAAAAAAATCACTGTCTAACAAGCACTGCTTCACTTGTATACTATCACTGTAGTGACAGAGATCTCAGTCTCAGTCCATTACTTGACATGCTCTGATGTCATTTGTCATTTTCAGAGACATAATTTTAGATATTCCTGTGCTGTTTTTTCCAACAACACAACACACAAAAAACACCTGAAAAAAAACTGTTAAATGACAGCCAGCAGCTGCTGAAGTTGAATATCATTTTAAAAAATGTCAAAAACTAAAAATTTACAGAAATGTTCAATGAAGGTTTGCAGAGAAACACCATTATTTTACAGGCTTTCTCTGAATTACGATCAAACAGTGATTATATTAATAGCTCTACAGAGAAACACTGTATGCTGCATGCATTATGTTTGATATAGTGAAAAATGGTTGTTGCTACATATGTATCCAGAATTTGGGTAGAACATAAATGTAAAATAAGATAAAAATCTAAAGGCATACATTAAATTGTTATTATGGACATAACATAATGAGCTAAATATTTAATTACAGTGTCTTTTTATGCACATTTGTATGTAATTTGAGAAAACATAAAAAGCAGTAAAGTAATTTGTCATTACTGACATACTGTAATACAAATAGCAGTTTGGTTGCTATTTACAGATAAGGGTTTTGGTACACAATTAAAAAAATAAAATTAAAAAAATATACTGTAAAAGTTATTTTCCAAAATTCATGATTTTTATTCATATTTAATCATTTTAGTTTTAAGTGGTCATATCATATAACTGGTGTAGCTACTAACAGGGTAATATTTTAGAACATTTAGCAAATCAGCCTCCACATTTTATTCAGCAGGCAGAATGTTCATAACACACCCACATATCAGGATCATCATCATCAGAAATGTGAAGAGTTCAGTGCCAGGACACAAAGAAAAGAACAAAAAGCATTTTAACTTTTGATTTCTGGATAGAAATGTACAGAGCAGGAGCATGATCGCAGTAATGAATGCGTTCATGTATCGCCACATCCTCCCATAGGTCTATAAAATATGGAAATCTGACAAATACAGCAGATTTGCTCTTTTAATTATTGAACTCAAGTGTAACACTGTGAACTGTGATCATTGTTTGTATCTTCTGTAAACCTGCACAACCCTGAGCATACAGTATACAGTATGGAAAAACTGTTGGAGCATGAATGTCAGGTGTGTGTGTATGAATTCAATTAGGAGCCTGACTGACCGGTGTGGTTTCTTCCAAATACCATCGGGCTGTTTCATAAGGAGCCAAGATGACCTGCTGATGCAGCTGTGGCACGGAGCCTCGGATGCTACAATTAGCTAATATTTGGCCTTTAGTGTTTGTAATTTGCCATGCTAATGGCTGCTCTTCACTGTAACCTTAAATAGTTTAGATGCTCATCGATGCTTATACACTTAGCCCCTTACCCACAGCGTTATAGTAATAGTATTAGACCTGTATCACTGCCATGAATTAGAGAAATATCAGTCTTGCAAGAAATAAACCGATCTTCACTCGTGCGGTGCAGGAATGAGTTGCTAGATGAGGCTGATGCCGTGACAAAGGCTTGTTTGCAACAAAGTAAATACAGAGGCTATAATCCGAACTATAGTACATTATGTAATGCTGCAAAACATTATACTGCACATTAAACTGAATTGCACAATTAGTTGCAAAGTTAATAAGGTTATTAAGCCAAGAACATTACCCAGACTTCTTTCTGTAGCACAGTTAAATGTGAGGAAGAGGTTTCTCATTCCACTAATGAGTTTTATCAAACAAGATGGCTAGTCCATGGATTACACTAACTTCAGCTTTACTTGTGTACTCAGTGCCCAGGTGTAGTTGGAGGGTGGTTAGGTTGGGGTCAGCATGACCAGACACAGTCCATCTACCAGCCTGGTAAGATAACAGATTCCCCATGAGACTGAGCTCCAGTCAGGCAGAACAGACATATAAACTACTGCAGCGTAAAGTAAAGGGTCATCCTGGCCAACTGCTACACACAGGAGGTGAGAGGCTTGGCAGGGTGGTGGCAGCAGTGTGATTTCAAGTGTGCGTGTGTGTGTGAAAAATCCTATCCCTTTAGTGGACCTTTTCTTCGGGTATGTGACAGTGTCAGTGTGTGTGCATGGATTGAATATGACTATAGGTGAGAGAAAGTGTGTGTGTGTGTGTGTGTGTGTGTGTGTGTGTGTGTCTGTTGCTGCCTTACCCTTTAGGTGGATCTTATTTTCCGGGCTGTGCACCAACACCGAGCTAACTGAATCCAAGCTGTCGTAGTTACTGCAGCCGAGAGGGCCCGTCCTTGTTTCGGTTACCTAGGAAACAGAGGAAGGACAGATCTATTTACAATATATGTTGTTTGTTTTTTTTTTTTTTTTTTTACAATGCCACATTAGCAGAGTGAACGAGGCAGATGTTTGTTCCCGTTTCTGGCAGTCGAGCACGCTGCTTGTGGCAGGCGGAGCGTGTGATGGCAGGCGGAGGGGCTGGATGTGGCAGAGCCCTCTGACAGCGGAGAAAACTATCGCCATCTTTTGCTTCACCCCCACACCTGCAGCCACAGCTGCCCGCGATGTGCCGGCTGTCTCATGGAGAGCGTTGAAGGGGAGGGAGGAAGGGAGGAGATGAGAAATGTGAGGGGGGAGAGAGAGCAAGCACAGGTGTTTGGAAGATGATTTGAACTTTGAAGACACAAAGGGAAGGTCGTGTTGAGTCGAATGCCTTCGGGTGGTTGCATGCTTTTATGAGATTTGATAAAAAGATTTGTAGGGATGTCAAAAGTATTACAGATGATCATCTGAATGAATACAACCACCTCTTCTTTAACAGTGTTACCACAGTTTAAATGCAGCATTTATTTTCTGATCAATAACAGAGAGAAGTATCACTGCACAAAATGTTTTATGTATTTTGTTAAAATAAATAAATAAATAAACATTACTAGCTTTTGACTCCCGGACAAATTTGAGCTGTTGCCTCTATGACTCCACTTCCTCCTACTCGCTTTGCATTGTGTGTGTCCTGCTGCCTTTAGGTACTCATTAAATACAAATAGCAGACTGCATACAGTTTGCCAGAGACATTATATTTCACCCAGAACCATAGAAATCACTATTGTTGAGTTTACATGTTGCTTGTAAACTTTGCGAACTGGATTTTAACCCTCCATAAGATCGAGCCTCATGGTCAAAACACAAGATCTACCTTTATGAAATTGGCAAATTGCCATGACTATTATGGTGTGAGGATTCTATGATCTTCTGATTGACATTTTTAGAAAAGCAATGTAGAAAATTACAATATGACAATGTAAAGGGGGTCATAGGGGTTATCTAAAACCTACATCTGCAGCTAAATCTCGGTCTCTGGCCCACAAATTTACTGTTTGGGGTCACTCCTGCCGCTCTCATAACATTGATTCCAAGCTGTTAAAACCCAGTGTACACCACCTGCTCAGCAGCAAACAGAGACAGGCTCAGTTAAAGACGAGCCAGGGAATATTGTGGAGCATTTAGCAGCTAAAGAGACAGATATTTCCCTTTAGGAGTTGGTGGAGACCAAAAGCAGAGCTAAAACAGACATTCATCCCCCAATCGATTGATACTGTTGTTGTGTAACTGTCAAGTAAGTGTTCAGTGTTCTTGCAGGTTTTGGACACTAAAATGACTGATTCCAAGTTAAGAGAAGCATTAAAGGGGTTAACAGTGCCACAGTCTGCCTGACATATGCAACTGCATATGTTTCATTGTTTATGTTCACAAGTAGTGCTTAAGGTGGGAAACATAACAAGTACTACCTTCATTTACATGTCGGGGTGTTTATGATGATGTGGTGGGGGATGAATTTATGAATGGGTACTGAATACTGTATGTACATATGTATATGTACTGTTCTTTCACCGGTTTGCATGTATTTCCTGTATATTTGAGCCCTGTGAAGGTTTGTGTGATCCCATATAATGACTCCGTTTTCAAACATGACTCAGCTGCATAACCACTAAAACAAATTCAGAGAGGATCAATGAGGAATGAAGTCATTTCCCGTCTACTCCCCAAATAGCATAAGTAGACTCTTGAGGAATGGTCTAATATCCCCCTACATACTTCAGGATGGAGAATAGCAACAGACACAGTGACGATAAAAACTGCTGTGAAAACAAAGCTCTACTTTTCAGCTGCCTGATATCCTTAAAAATTGAGCACTTCTGTTCTCACCACTGTTATATTTTTAAAACTTCCTCATGCACTCTCTCACACACCCTCATTCTGCCTCTGTCGATACAGAGAGAACGAAGAAGAGTGAACCTCACTAACTGTTATATTTGCCTCTCAGTAGGAACTAAATGGAGCATTTTCTCATACAAGAATGACTAAAACCGAGCTGATGAGATGTCCATGACATTTCTGCGATCAAGGTCAGTGAATTACAGTATTTAGCACAAACAACTGACCTGGATATTAATGTCTCTAAGACACATAAATTATGTTACATAAACAATATCCTTTTTGACGTGTTGTGTAAGACTCTGAGACAAAAAGAACATAAGGACACAAGGCCAGGGAAGGAAGACAAAGAACATTAAACAAGAATGATATAGTTAATTTCCAGTGTTCAAGATAGTGCAATTAGAATAAGAAGATGGATTTGGAGCTATTCTCAAGCTAAATCACGCAATTTGCTAAATGATGCAGCCTGTGCGAATTCCCCGTCCCTAAAATAGCCTCGTTCTTCACACTCTTCACACTCTGCCTTGCATCCAGATTGCATCTATTATCAAAAGAAATGGAAGCTAGCCTTCAAGGCGCTACAGAAGATACACATCTCATACAACTCTCAAACATGTTTAATGAAAAAAAATAGACATAGATGAGATGTAGTTAAAGATTAGAAGAAGATAAAAGCGAGAAGCGAATGGAGATTAGTGGAGGCCATTTTGAGTTGTTCAAGCCACAGATGTGGGGACAGATAATCTCTGCTTTAATAATGAAAAATACTCAACTGTGGTGTCTCATTCATGTTGTTGCATTGACTGTGGAAATGAATCAGTTGTCTGTTTAACTTAAATTCATTGTTGTTGTTCAGAGTGAAAACAGTCTAATGGAATTCTCTACATCAGGGCCTGGATGCCAATCACAGCCTGTGAATTGAAGTATTTGAATGCAGTAAAACTTAACCTCTAAAGACTGGTACTATATATCTGTAGATGTTACTTTCTGAATGATCTTGTTTAAGAGAAGAGCAAGAGTGATACATTTTAAACTTAAATGTTAACAGACTTTGCAAGTTTAACGTGTTCCATACAATTCATTCTTTGTTATCTGACTCCAGATGTGAAAGAATGGAAGGTTTTTAGATTTGTTCACGTCTGATTGGTTTAGATTTGGTTACGCTGTCATTCAAAAATAAATAAATAAATAAATGGTGGCAGACAGACAGCCACCACACTTTCACAACAGCTGTATCTGTGGAGTCTACGTCCACGTTCTCTACTGTCTATGACGTCACCTTACATTACTGTAACATATTTTATTGAGTAGCCTTTCAGTGTAATGCTCTGACTGAATTTAAGTTCCCTCTGATAAACTCAGTGTTTATGTCTCTGGCTTTTATTGCGGAAGGTAGAAACCGGAGCACTGGATCTCTTGGCTGTTACCTTGACTCCACAGACAATGATGCTGAAGTTCATTTAAAGAAAAGTCATGATCATAAGCTAGAGATGCACATGGACAGTTTACATATTAATCTTAATAATCTCTGCTTGCTAATGTTAGTTGTGTTTTTTCCAATCATCATTTTTTATCCTCATAGCCTCAGTCAGCCTTTTATTTCACTTTCTTTTATTATAGAAACCATGAATGCTTCAAGGTTGATATATTTCTGCTGTATCACACGCGGGTTGTTTGTAACCCATGTGAGGAACTTTAAAACCACCAGAAAGCTGCCACCCCCGTCCCTGCCTCTGTTACCAAGAGCCCTTCACTGAGTGGATGGTTCATCCTGTACCATTTTAGGTTTTTTTTTTTTTTTATGTTTATTGAACAATGTGCATGATTCAAAGATGGAAGAGCTGTGTGTGTTTTCTTACGATACACCAAAAGCTTTTTCAACTGTCCTTACATCAGGTAATGGACTTATTCATTGTGTCTTTAGTGCTGCTGAGGAAAGTAACACAGCAATGTTCATATTTCTATCAGTCACATTACGATGTCTGATCATCATTTAAGCTGTTTATATTCTGACACCATTCTGTTTTTTCATCAACAGTTTGTAATCTCTTGTCTTCTCTTTGAGTTAAAACTGAAATGTTGCTAGACATTGGATTTTAATTGATCTTCTGAAGCTGGAGGTCCAGTTCAACATCTTTCATTAGTACGCCTGCATTATTCCAACAGATTTTTTTTTTTTTTTTTTTTTTATTGGCATAATGAAAAACAAGCAGTGTAATTAGTCACTTTTCTCATTTAAAGTATGATATTCTACTTTAGTATACCTATACAATCTAGTGCAATAAAACATGTTCAGCCATGAAGTCGACTTTTACGATCGCCTTGATGTTCACTGACACTGTCGTAGAGGTGTTTATGGAATTATAGGTTTTATAATTGCAGTCATAGTTAGTCACAGTGTTGCACTGAACTGATTTATATTCATAAGGTAGAGGCATATGTTTAATTGAATTAACGCATGGCTGAGCTGTACAATGTACACACCATGCTGCTGCTGTAAATACTCACTACGGAAAAAGCGTGTATTGATCCGCAGCTGAAAATAATCCCCAAACAAATGCAGCTGTTTTAGGAAACATTTTTTTTTTAATTATTTTATTTATGTATTGAAGATATATGCCTTCAGTCAGGAGAACTAGGCTTCAAGGAAGGGAGGAAGTACTGAGTGACAGACCAACTACTAGATTAACTACCCAGAAGTGAGTCCTCCTGCTATATGACATCATTAAATATAATTTTGACAGCCCAAGGAATTATGGGAGATTAAAGTAACAGCGGAGGTGTGAAGATTTAGAGCTAAAATTATTTTTCAGGAGTTTTAAACTTTAACTTTATGCTTCTCTCACTGTATATCGGTCAATAAAAGATGCCATTTGTACAGAATTGTTTTTACTACAACATGATGGGGTTTTATAGAGGAGTAAAGTTTCCCTGCTGATTTCGGCTCCTGACACTTGCAGTGCTGTGGTAAAAATACTCTGCCTTCCTCTGCATCGCACGGAGCTGCTTCCTCTCTCATTTCCAAGCAGCACATTTCACACTAATGTTACACAGGGTCTTTTTTTGGTCAAAATGCAACTGTATTCTAAATTGAACATGTGATTCAGATTCCTCCACTTTTATTGCTGGAAATAAAGATAACGTGTTTCCCACCCACCGCCTACTCGCCTCCGCGAGGACACAGAGCCCAGAGGCGTACATGGACACAGGTCAAGTCCAGCCCACTCAGTGTCGCTTCCTCTGGGGTGATGAGTTGATCTGGCAGAACGCGGCACAGCAGGTGGCTTACATACCAGAGATCCTCATTTAGCAGAAACATGTGAAGGAAGGATGCTCTTCTCCGAGTGGGAGTAGCTGTGTGTTTGGTTGTGCATGCACTTGAATGTGTATGCGTATGTGTGTGTAGGCAGTGTACAAAATTGCAGGGTGTTGCTGTGCGATTGCTAAAGGATGGGACTATTTACCTGCCTGTCAGTCTTCAAGGGGAAAAGTTGCTTTATTCCTGCCATGATAGACTGGTAATCATTTTTTTTCTTTTTTTGGTGAATTTTTGGATTTCATTTTTCATTTGAATATGATATTAAACTGTTAAAACCTAATAAGAATGAATCAAACTGAATAAATACTTTGGTTGCATATGTAATATGGTAAAATACAACTCCAATTTTTCAACAGCCATTTGTCGCTTTGGATGACATTTTATATACTTTGTGTATTATTTTTTTTATCACATACTGTATGTAAATAACTCTGGAGGTTCTCTGGGCATGTTCACCTGGTTGGAGTCCCGGAGGCAGACCCAGAACATGCTTGAGGGATTATACTGTATATCTCATGTGCCTCAGGAATGTCTTGCGATCCCTCAGGAGAAGCTGGAGGTTATAGCTGGCGTGACCTGGCCCCAGATGAGCAGCGGAAAATGGATAAATAGATGGATGGAATAATATATATGAAGAGATTTTCAAAAGAAGTCCATCAAAATGTGGATAAAAATCCAAAGAATTTCTATCAACAACAATAAAACAATACAAATTCACGACTAAATAAGCAACCGAAGCTAAAGCTTGGGAAAAACAGACATTTTAAGTTACTATTTATGATTAGTAAGAGTCAAAAAGTCAGCTACTCTGCTTCATTAGGACTATGTGAATGTGGTTCAAGACTTGAGCAAACAAACCCACAGCAGTCAGCAGATCTTTGGTCTGAATGTTGGCTGAAGCTGGATTGGTGCATTAAGTAAGTGACATCACTTTTTTTTTTAATCAAGACTTTTCAAACTAGTGATAAAAGTGTGGACAAAAACACAAATATAGAAATATCTCATAGTAAGAAACTCATTGAGGGAATTGGTTTTGCAGGTTTTCTTAAATTATGTTAGAAGCATTTGTCTTTATTAAATAAGACTCAATTATGTGTTCTGATGCATTTTGAAGTATCACATTAGAAAAGTTTAAAATGACAATAACATCAATTTCAAGTCTTTCCTCTCTCCTTCTTTCTTGTGTTTTGTCTTTTTTCCAGAAAGAGTTAATGCTCTTAATGGGAGATGAAAACTTTTTTTTCGGAATAAGTTGTAATCAAGCATCAACCTCTGGTGCTGGGAAATGAAGCCAATGCGGAAGTGCTAAAAACTGTAATTGCTCGAGTAACCGCTTGAGACAGGCTGTGGAAGTGAGTCAGTCTTGAGTTGCCGCTTGATTGGCAGGTAAGTGCCGTTACAGATGGCTTATTTGAGCACCCAGGCGTCATTTGGACCACTTCAGGTCAGGTCCCACATGGCTGTGGCCAGCACAGTACAGTATTTTCGGGTTGAAGGCAGCACTTCGGAAACCTACAGGTGACATCACTCAAGTTCTGTCCATCCTATATACAGCAAACACTGAAGTCATGGATCAGCTGTTTCCTCATGGCTCCCATTGCTCAATAACACAACCATAATGTTTCCACTCAGATCTGATGTATCCTTCCTCATTAAGACATGAAACAAACACAAATGTCTGATTTAATTCCTGTTTTCTGTATTGCTTTTCACCACTTGAGCTTCCACTGGCTAAACATTGTGATACCTTTGGATGGAAACATGGCTATTGTCTTCATCTGAACTGATTTTAAATGGAATTAATTTTAAACACTATTAATTTAAAGCGGATATTTATTACTGTTTTATACAAAGACAACAAGATCCTAGAATGGTTGATGTTCAGTCTTGGTCTGTCATCACCACCACAGTGTCAGAATCTGGATGTTTCAATCATTCATTACTTCTAGCTGTCAATTTAGCTTTTACCAGCGCTACTCCACAATCTTTCCACATAGCCTCTGGCAGCTACAGAAGAAGCCTCAGGGTACATGCCCTGAGAATCTCTTCACTGTGTGACCAGAAGCATGTTGCACATTTCGAGGTTCTGCAGCTGACGATGAAAGAGAGGATTCAGACACAGTTTGAGTCATCTGGGTGTTTTAAATTAAACAACTACCTCACCAACAGACCACAACATGTGAGGCTTCATGAATGTGTTTCTGATGTGGTGATTCACAGCCCAGGTGCTCCACAGGGAACGGTGCTCTCTCCTTGTTCTTCACCCTGTAGGCATCAAACTTTAGACACACCACTGACAGCTGTCACCTCCAGAGGTTCTCTGAAGATACAGCTATCCTTGGATGTGTATCAGAAGGAAATGAGCAGGAGTACAGGAGGGTCATCACAGACTTTTTCAACTGGTGCGATCTCAACCACCTCTACATCAATGCCAGCAAGACGAAGGAGATGGTGATCGACTTCTGCAGGAAGATGATTCAGATCACACCAGTGAACATCCAGGGGTTGGATATCGAGATGGTGGGAGCATACAAAAATCTGAGGTGTTCACCTCAACAACAAACTGGACTGGTAGGACAACAAGAAGGGTCAAAGTTGTCTCCAGTGACTGAGGAGACTGAGGAGGACTGTGCAAGACTCTGTTAAAGGCCTTCTATGACCCTGTGGTGACATCTGCGATCTTCTATGTATTCGTCAGGGGAGGGTGAAGCACGGAGAGAGACAGAAAAGATTCAACAAACTGGTCTAGAGTGCCATAGAGGAAGTGGGGGCATTCATGACATTCATCATAAATAACTTACCCCCTGCATGAGACTGTGCTGGTCTTAAACAGCCCCTTCAGCAACAGACTGATACTGCATGTAAGAAAGAGCACTACCACAGTTACTTCATTCCAACAGCTGTCAGACTCTTTAACACCAGCATGACTTCCTGACATTTTTCTATATTTCTTGTTTCATGAATAATTTCTTTTAACATTAAAGTCTGTCTTACATTATCTCTTACCCTATGATTCATAACTCCATGGAAGATTATTCTTAAATGAAGGAAATGTTGTTAGACTTTTTAAGTTCGCAGGAAACCAGAAATACTCAAACTTGCTGAATTCCGTACATGTGTACTTGCCAAAGTGGAAGTGTAGTTTTCTTTATTTCTGACTTTGTCAGGAAAAAGTGTTTTCACCTAACAAGCAGCAGCATTTGAATTGTAATTTGAGTTGATTTCCTCAGTGTGTGTCTCTTGAGCTCAGGAGGTGATAACTCTGTTACTTTCTTGGTTGACATGCCTCTGTGGCAGCTTGGGTTCCCTGCCTTATGTTATGCTGTTGCATCCAGCTCTACCCGTTTTAAAGTTACTTTTACCAAAGCTTTACCCGTCACACAGCTACTAGAAATGTATGAGGTGGGCGGACGGGAGGACTTTCTACTCTTTAAAAGAGTAGGGGAGAGTCATTGGTGTGTCCTTGTTGCTGACAGCTGGTGTTACTCAGACTCTGCAGCAGAGACGAAGGAAGGTAGAGGGGCTGCTGTGGAAATACCCCATCATGCATTTCAGAGCAATTCTTTCTACTTTATGTCTTTTTACCATTTCTTGATAGGAGCACAGACAGACTGTTTATGCAGAGTAACAAAGACATTTTTTTTTTTTTGTTTGTTTTCCTGAAAACTAAAGTTCACTGAACAGTCTAAACTAAACTAAACTAAACTAAACTAAACTACATCATCAGCTGCCTGAATCATCAACCCGGCTTGATCAATCTTGATCTTGGTCTTTGGGCAAAATTTGATCTCGAGCCTCCCCCATATCATCATTCCCCTAACCCATTTTGAGTCCCAGAACCCAGCCAGTATTTCTAACTGGAGTACTCCCCAGCACAAGGTGAAATACCAAACATATTAGAACTCCAATTTTCAAGATGCACGGGCAACATTTTAAAGACAGTGGATTTATAGCCACAGCTAGTTTTCAATGCCCGTCCCTGGGTGGTTTGGGTGGGTTTTAGAATACACAAAACCCATGAAAATACATAAAGAGCAGCAAAAAAATTAAAATGAAAACCAGATCATTTATCACTGATCACTCTTTAAAAATCATTTAAATTGTCCTCAGTCATGAGACAGAAAGTCACTTTTCTGAAGGACAGCTTGCAGCCAGAACCATCAGAACTCATTCATATTTCATTCCTTAAGAACATGATAGTAGAGAGAAATTGATGTTGTAGAAGCTGCTTGTGACCAAGAAGTTACACAACAACTTAAATGTGATAAGATTTTTGATTGTTGCATAAAATGGTAGTCTCTAAAGAGTTTAAATGTGTCCCCCCACAGCAAAAAAAAAAAAAAGCAATTTATTGACAAAAAAAAGAATCATTCCCCCAAAAGCAATGAAGATCTTCAGCGACATTTAGCAGAACGGTTGCCAGGCAACACATAGACACAGTGGAAAGCATGCTGAAAGATTGGGGTCATTGCTAACATTTATCTGGTTATCACCATTAAATGTGCAGTCGGACTAGCGTTCAAGTATGTTGGTTCATGAATCCCATCAAGAGCTGCTGCTCCTCTGACTGATAATTCAACTTTCTGGTTTGATAAAAACAGATGAAAAAGTTTTGTAGTGGATATATTGATGTTTAAAAGTTCCTCACTGCTGAATATGATCAGACAAAGAGAGCAGAGAAAAAAATAAATAAACAGTACCGAGGCAGCCATCCATGATGCCGTTGTAGATACAGGTCTTGTTAGCTAGTGGCACTATTGATCTGATGTCAAAACTGTTATTTCTCCACATTCTGGTGTTCATTTTAGTTCATTTTTAAAATGTTTTAAAGAAAAATTCTTACATATTGCACCTTTAAAGAGTAACTTGCACTCCACAGTGATGTCACACTGTACTGACACACTGCAAATAAGAGGGAAGAATTTAGTATTAAATGTCTGATACCAATGTGTTTCGGCTAACAGCCTTTGTCAGACAGCATGCTGACAAGATTTGACTCAGGGCCAAGAGATTAGAAGTAATGCAGGGGCCTGGGGGCACTTCCCTGGTTTGCAATTTAATGTCCCTTAATTTAATTTAATAATTATTGTTACATCATATGCATTTAATTTAAAATCACATTAGTTTAAATTGTATAATGAAACAGCTTTATCAGAATATCTCTATTTCTCCCATCAAATATTTTCACAATGTTTGAATTCTACTTAAATCAACTCAAACTGCAGAATCTGACAAATAATTAGTAGTGTCAATATTTTGTCTGAAGACATGCTGTTAAATGTGCCTGAGAATCAGTATGCAGCTGGATTTGTACAGCGTTTATTTCACTGGAAATATCACTGCATAGATTGAAAACAGAGCAACTGACGCAGAAAACAGATCTTAATGGCTGCCATTTACTTATCTACAATTGTTGACTTCCTTGCAAAAGATAATGGATGGTTTTTAGTCACTCATTAGCCTCTCCCCACAGACACAAGTGTTCCAAAATGAGCAAGATTTCAGCTCATAATTAATTCATTCTTAGCAGATAATGTGTTTCTGAAGCCTTATGCTGTAGCTGAGATGACTGAGAGCAAACATTCATACTTTGCACTCTTCAGTAAGCAAGGAAATCTTTATTTGTTGTTTTGCCTCCATATTTAAAGCTGTGCTTTGCTGTAATGAACCCTGCCAGTAAATATAAATACTGTATAATGCTGTGACTATAGATCCTTTTACTCTGTTCAGTCCAGCATGCAGAGAATAAAAAGTTTCTCCAGACACTGTTGTCACACAGTATCTCTGTAGTTAATTAGGCAATATTATACAAGGGTGTGCTTTACTGTCGTTATTGGCAGTGACAGATGTGGTCGGTAAGTAAGCATCACTGAAGTGCCACAAATAAGATAACACTTACCCTCAAATGTAATATTGCAATTATACAACAATTACCAACTTAAATAAAATATAGACATAAACACTAAACTACTTTGTTAGTTCAGTCTTTAGTGACTAAGATATGTACTGAAAGAAATTATTTTTCCACAGATTTAGCTACTACGTTTGTAGACTTCATTTATTTTCAAGCTAGAATTGCTATATTTGCAACTCACCGCACAGCTGATATGATCCAAACATTTCCAATAACTGCACCGCAGTGTAAAGTCCAAAAGTCAAAATGTGTTAAAAGATAAAAAAATATATATATGTATGTATTTTTCTGATTTTTCTGATATCTAATGAAATATTCACCTTCAGTCCATATTAGTCAACCTTTAGTCTTTAAAAACAACATTTCATCTCTGCGATCCCTAAACTGTTTGATCTCTGACGTGCTGCGCACAAACGAGGTACACACCTGTATTAACGAGGCACACGCCTGTATTAACGAGGCACACACCTGTAATAACGAGGCACACACCTGTATTAACGAGGTACACACCTGTATTAACGAGGCACACACCTGTATTAACGAGGCACACACCTGTATTAACGAGGCACACACCTGTATTAATGAGATACACACCTGTATTAATGAAATACACACCTGTATTAACAAGGTACACACCTGTATTAACGAGGCGGCCTAACAGCTCCATAAAGTACAGAATATTCATTAATATTCATTACTTATTAAAGTTCACTTCCATTGTACTTATTCATATTTTTATTTGCATGTTATTTATTTTCAGGATGTGACAATGGTGGTGGAGTAATATTTTATGTGATGAGTCAGTTGTGCTGTCATGGTGGTTTGAACACATTCTCTAAATGTCTAGTTGAACACTCTGCTTGCTCGGTTGGAACTACTTGTTGTATAATATGCCATAAAATGTTGTGAATAAAAGTTTTTCTTTTAGCCATTAAAATTTAATTTCATCTTCTGATGCCCATCAAACTTTTCTCTGTAGGTGAAAGCAATTCCAGGAGCCCATTGTGTTCTCTGTTTCTCATTTACAACTATTCAAGTCTTTGTGAGTAACTATGTTTTCCAAGAACTTTAGAGTGCTTCAGCTCCCTTTTTAAAGTGTCACTTGGCAACAGAAATGGTCAGT
This sequence comes from Protonibea diacanthus, assembly GCA_028641955.1. NCBI lineage: Eukaryota > Metazoa > Chordata > Actinopteri > Sciaenidae > Protonibea > Protonibea diacanthus. The sequence goes on along the minus strand of CM053988.1, from coordinate 4,411,953 downwards.
CTCACCTCTGTGTACCACAAGCTTGCCGAATGCCATATTTTCAGCGACAGTGCTTGGAAATGAGCCACCTAATTCAAGGTACACACAAAGTTGACACTTAGCAATTACTCATTTCAGTTGGATTTGCTATTTACGTTAAAGCCTGAAAGCACAGTCCACCCACCCACACACCTGCTGTCGTCGCATAAAGTCAACCGATCTGTTCCGACGTGGAAAATGTATCTCTCGGTTTGAGAGAGAGAGAGAGAGAGAGAGAAAGGAGTAATAGGATTTATTTGTCTGTTTTTTTTGAGTGGGTTTTCAACAAAACTGTTGCTCTTTGCAATTAATGATGAAAAGAGGAGGTAAAAGGCTGTTGGTGGGTACATTTTGGGTAAATTGGCGATCCACGCGTCAAGGGGAGTCGAGTGTTGAGCGTGCAGGTACACCAAATGAACTAAAGAACTGCTGTAAAAAGGTGTTAAACCACTTCAGATTCTGCTGTCAGATCCACTTTGTATCTAAATCAAACAGCTTTTTTACAGAACCGATGATAACTACCAGGTGTTTAAACATACACTTGCACACACAGTGTGCAACCCAGTCCAGATGGTGTACACTAAAGTACAGTATGCATAAATACACTGCCCCCACTGGGACTTTGAAGAAACTTGACATTTGCCACGCTTTGGTGCCCCCATGAGCTACAGTGCATACACTGTGCTTTTTAATCCAGCCTGCCATTTTTTGAAAAATGTCCTCATGGGCTCTCTCTCGTCTCTCCCGTAGCCTTTGAGGAATGATGCACCTTGAGAATAATCTTTAAAAAAGATTGTTTGTGTGCATACCTTGAGAGCAAGCAGTGCTATTTGTTACAGGTGCAGCATGCAGTAATATATCCCAGAGGGACAGTTTTATGGGAGCGTTAATGTTTGCGTGTCCGCCTTGATGGGTGGTTGTTTGTGGACCTCGAGAACTGCAAAAAACAAGTCTGCACAAAGCAAATAAACAGCACATTTGCATACATGCTGTACATTGAAATATACATGTTCAAGCGCAGCTTGAATGTATGAATATGGATTTGGATTGTGTACTGTAAGGAGGCTTAGTCACTTCCTGCGTGCACATGTACAGTACCTTGATGGCAGAGGTGGCGATCTGGAGGTGGTGCAGTCGCCTTAGGGTGCTCTCTCGATCTGTGAAGTAGGAGGCAGCCAGCTGATGGAGCAGCTCCAGAGACACCACTGAGCTGTTGCTATTACCCTCCGACTTCTTATTCAGCTTCTGCTTGTCCAGGAAAATGGTCAAAGACTCCTCTCCTGGGGATGAATAATCAATCAATCAGTTTGAATCTTGTCAGTTTTGAAGTCACTTAAACTCTATTTGTCTACTTTCTATGATTATTTTACAGTGTACTTTTTGTTGTAAAAAATATTGAATCATCTTTTTAATATGCTTACAAAGGGAATTCTACTGAAGGATCACTTCCATTATAACGGTCACACCATGCCAAAGCATCAGGCTGATATTTTCCTTGGAAGAACTCATTCTGTTTCTGACATTTCTTTGGCAGGCCTTCACTGTCTCACTGTGGTTTTGTGGTTTGTCTGTTGTGATGCAGATAATGTATCATTTTCTTCTCCTCCTTTCATCACACAATTATATCCAAACTATTATGACTGAAGCCATACCAAAAAAGGGAAATCTCACAGTCTCATATTGTTCATGTATTATTTAACATGCCTGTGCCCCTCTGCGATAATCGATGCAGAGAATTAAGCGTTTGCGAGTTTTGCTGACCGATGCCAGTCACTCCTCTGTTACACCTAAATGCTTGCTGACATGGCTCTGTGTATTCAGTTCTTCAGGTTCCCACCCTTTGTCCCACCCAATCCAACAAGCGCTCTTCACTTGGTTTAGTTTCAAAGCAGTGTTTGAAAGTAGAGATTCAGGGTGCATTTTCACACCTAACCTGTTTGGTTCAGTTAAAATGAGCCCTGGAGTGTTTGCCAGGTTAGCGTGGTTTGTTTGTGCTGGTGAGAAAGCTGTCAGTTTGGTGCACGTTAAGCAACTGGACCGAGACCAACATTTTTTAAGCAGTTCATTTGGGGTGTGAAAGCTGATGGACTGAAAACAGGATTCTATGATAGCAGATGTGAGCTGAGAAGATAAACCACTGATAAATCCATCTGCTGATCATGAAAGCTGTGCAGGAAGTGATCTTATAATCAATCTATAAGCCATGTATATTAATAGAAATCATTCTGGAACTGTGTATGTGCATCAGTGTGGGTATTTTCCCTGATTAATAGGTCAAAGCTGTTAAAACTGCTGTGCTTGTATCTGTGTATTTTGTCAGTTCATGCAGTCCATTAAAAACCATGTGTGCCATTGATCCCACAGTAATAAGCCCTGAATCATTACAGTACATTACTGCCTGCATGCTAATCATAACCATCATTCTGGATAACTTCATGTTTACTTCTCTTGGTTTCACTAAAAAGTCAATTTGAACACAAACCAGACCAGAACTGAAATGTAATAACCAAACATATCTATTTTGGCCCATAAACCAAATTAGTGTGAAAATGATCTTTGACACTGAAACACCTCTGACTGTGTGAAGAGTTGTTAACAATAGCATTTTAAACTAAACTAAACCAGCAGAAGCAAGCTAATGCTGATGAAATATAACAAATGTCACTAAAATGTTGACTTTATTGCTTTTTGCTTTTGCTGCTTCTGAACCGAAACTTGGCTGGACCAGTGGGGTTTGAAAAAGGAACGGTTGCGTATAGTTTCGGCGTTCCGCATTATGACAACTTTAGCTTGATAGATGGAGCATAATGCCATAGTTTGATGGAAATGCAGACTGTTGTTGTATATCTAATCACTTTGTGATTGTCTAATAGTACACCACCATGTATGGATAATATAATTAAAGTATGAGCAAAGACTAGCAGTTTCCATAGATGGGTGTTTAGAGTGGTTTAGAGTACCCACGGTACCCTGTGGTGCCAAATTGTAACGGTTCCTACTATACTAGAAATTTTACACGACGGTACTACCGTGGATTACTATACTATACTACCGGTTTCTCACTGCATGCTACTCCCTTGTAAACAAACCCACCTGGCAACTACTGCAACCAAACTACACAACTGCTGAATGATTGGCTGTTTCCGCACGCTGGGTCCGCCTGTCTGTTAGCTGATTGGCTGTTTGTGTGTTTCTGCCGGCAAGAATGAACTCCATAAAGACAGCTCCGCTTCGATAGGAATTCGCTTCAAAACAAACAACAAGCTGAAGTTCTGTCTCACCCAGACACGCACACGGCTTACAGTCACAACCACGAGACAACACACTCACCATGGCAGAAGCACCGGGCCGAGCAGCGAGTCTTACTTTACCAGCATTATGTTTATCATGCACCAAACAACATTATAAGTAATTAATAAGTATTTATAACTTGTTCAAATACACTGTAGTTCATAAAAATGATAATAATTTTATAAAGCTGCAGTATTGCATCAATCGAACCGTGATACTTTGTCTGGTATAGTATCGTGGTTGCTTTTGGTATCGTGACAACTCTAGTTTGGGTTAATTGTGTACTATGTATTTACTATTTATCCCCAACATTTTACTTGGATCCTAAATTCTCACATTATGTAGGTTCAGTGACTTGAAAATTTGTTCATGAAGAGGAAATTTGAATATTCCAATTTTATTTCAACAATATTGTTGGCCGGAATTTAAGTTTGTGATAGGCTGCGACCTACCTTCCATTATAATCCTTATGTAAGTTTCACAATATTTTTTTTTCAGTTTAATTTTCTTGCCATTCATGCCATGCAATGTATTTGTAATTTGAACAATAAAACCTCAGCAGTACACTTACTTACATTTTTGTGCACTATTTTCATAATGCCCTCGCCCCACAGTAACAGCACCGCATGACAACATGTCAAAGAAACAGTGTGACTGCATTAAAATGGCATATTTAAGAAAATGTGCTTTAGTCATCAAGATAACTATGGCACTGACAGTACGAGTTGTCGCTCGTGACAAATCCAGACTTTGAAACGCTGCCGCTGGTTAAAATCTGGATTTCAACTTTATTTCATTCATGGCTGTCTGAATCCAGTCGAGGCTGTCTGAATCCAGTCCAAACCTTCCTGCCACAACAGCTCAATACAGATAAATTACAGTTAAAACATTCCTCAATACTCACGATAACTTTTCATACGTTGCGTGGATGACCTTAAAGTTAATGAGTCTCATTATTTTCCATTTTACTTTAAGTTTAATCTAATTTATATATTATTTTTTTAAAGATATTTTTGGCCTTTTTCAAGCTTTATTTTTAATAGAGACAGCTGAAGAGTGACAGGAATGTGGGGAGAGAGACATGGGGAACGACGTGCAGCAAAGGGCCGCAGGTCCGATTCAAACCTAATATTTATTTAGCTAATCGGCACCCCAGTTGAATCTAATTTTGAAAGGTGGATAGTGATGGGCATTACGTGTCCTCCTCTGATCCTCCTAATGGAGCCTCATGCCCTCCTCTTGATGTTGGGCCTGTTATCATGGGAAGCACACATATTTTTGCTAACACTCCAACAGTGTCATGCATTTTATAGTGGCAAATAATACTTTAGTACATCTGTCAGTGACTGCCTAGTATACATAGAGCAGTTAGTGAGTTAACACGTCTCAAAAATGCTAAAGATGGCCAAATGACCAATGATAGAAACAAGTTTCTTTGCGTAGCTTCCCCAGTACTGACGGATTCTTTACATTGTTAGGTTTTATGTATTTTATTTTTGACAGCCGTGTGAGTCGTGGCGAGAGACAGCCATAAAAAGCAGAAAAAAGAGATGAAGTAGTAGAACAAAGAAGAAATGGAGATGGGGAGGGATGTGTGCATTCTCTCAGGCACAGTTTAATCAGTATGCAGACTGGCTCAGCCCATTTAGTCGAGGCTGTTAATTACACATAGAGTCGAACTATCAGTCTGCCACTGAATTCAGCTCTGCTCCGTCTCCCACGCTGATGCTCCACTGCTTACATCCACTGATAAGTGGCACTAAAGTTGGGTGCCTGTGGATGCAAACCTAACACCTCACTAAAATATCAGAGAGATTGCTAGGAGAGTGTGTGTGTCTGTGTGTGTGTCTGTGTGTGTGTGTGTGTGTGTGTGAGTGTAAAAGACAGAAAAAAGGATTTGCCTTGTGTGCAAATGTGTGGTAGCCAAAGCGGCCTGCTTTTTAGAAGATATATGGGTAACGTCAGTTTCAAATGATAGTGTTTTGTCATAATTTAAAGTCTATTATATCTCTTATAGGTGAGTAAGTATCTTCTGCTATTTCATACTTTGACTGTATATTACAGGGCAGGACTGATCTGAGTATGCCGGCCTTGTAAATCTCCCCCTGACTCCGATGAAATGAATGCTTAGATGCTGAAATGTTTATACTTGCTATCAATTTTCTACAAGTCCCTTCATAAAAAAACCAACTGCCAAGTGTAAAAAAGTACTCGTATATCTGTTCTGCTTCTGTGTGCGATGACCAGGATCAGCAGTGTATCAATATCATGAGGTCGCCACTTGTTTTGTGATGAGCGTGCGATCGATGCAGCTGGTGATTCTGTTTTTGTGAGTTACTTCTCTATCCCGAGATGGAGGTTAAAAAGAAAGCCGATAGAGAGACATATGCTGAAGCAGGTCAATTTAATCCCTCCTCTGTTTTTTTGAGGCTCTTGCAGCTGTGTGTAATGTTCATCAGAGGAAAGACGGATGAGTGGAAAATTACTGAGGAAAACAACCCTGGCTGAATGCTGCAGGTGTAAGGTGTGGCATTGTATCTTTTCACTCGACATTTTAGCACATAGACCCTACACTTCTCACATGGGCTATAACTCAGTGTATTTTGCTGTGAATTCCTCTGAGACGTAAAATGAGTAGCTGCTCTATTTTTGGCGTGTCCCGACACGTTACTAACCCGAGAATAAAGGCGAGTGTGTCACCTGCAGTCCTTCCTTACCTCCCAGGGTAGCAGAAACTAGGAAGTGGGTCCCGTACTTCTTGATGAGGTTTTCGTTGATTTGCTGCAGAGTTGGCCGTCGCCCCAGTAACCGCAGGTTGCGTAGGAACTCTGGCGCTAAGGGCAACGGAGCTTTGAGGAAATCTCTCTTCTCTGTTGCCAGGCTGTTCACCTTCCAGTGGCTGAACTCCCTGAAAGGATGAATACATTAAAAGGTGAACAAACAATTCTAACTCAGTGTATAAGATTACATGTATGGAATCTAGACATATTCACACACAACAGAGGCTGAAAAGATACTTCAGCCAGCCAGAAGAAAAAAACGTTAAGAGGTGTGATATGTATACATCATGTATGAATCACTCTGGTGCTGGCAGAAGCATTCAGAGCTTTTATTGAAGTAAAAATAGTGTGAAAATACTCTCACAGGGAAATCCTGCATCCAAAAAGGCCAGGTAAAAAAAGTACCAAAAGTAATACACTCTAAAAAAAATATCTGTAGATTTTACAGTGAAAAACTGTAAAATATACCATTACTGTAAGTATGACTGTATTTTTCCTGTGTTGTCGTAATTCAAAACCTTTACCCTATACACGTTTTTCAGGGAATTTCTACAAATAGTATTTTATATTAGGGACTGTTAATTGTACAGTAAAACACTGTATTTAATGGCATATTTAACGGTCTGACAGTTTTTCACCATAAAAATCTAGAGGCATTTTAAAATATGAAATAAAACGCCAACCTTAAACGTGAAATCCACATTATCAATATCCTTTTATCGTAATATTAGAAAAGGTTATATTGTATTTATTATGGTAAAATTCTGGCAACCATAGCTGCCAGTTTTTTTTATCGTAAAAACAACAGTTTATTTTTTTGACAGTGTAGAATTCATCGTGCATAATGAGCCATTTCAGATAAAACATATCAAATATATATCATATATAATATCATATCAAGTACCTTAAACAATTAGTACAATTACTGAGTAAATCTGCATCTACTTAGTTACTCTCCACCCCTGCAGTACTCTGACCATATTTCCCTCATGATATCCAGGCTGGGTTCAACACTCTGTTTTGTTTACTCTTGCATTAGTCTCTGTTAGCCACATCACCAGTCTGACTACAATCTGTCTTGGTTCAGATACAAATCAGTGTCGGCTCAACTCCAGTCCAGAGTACTGCACCACGGGAATGTTTGGTAACATGTTTGGAAGCAGTTAAGTCACATATGGATGAGTTCTCTGCATGGACTCCAAACAAGACAAAAGTTTGCTTAAAGCACCTCCTGAGGTGGTTGGTGTCATTCATATAATTCACACTGAGCATTTTTGGTATCAGGTGATGATTGTTTACTCTTTTACTTTCTTAAAGAACAGAAACTTTTTCTTCCATTTTTCAGTCCTTTGACCATCTGGTATAACCAGAAAGTATCAAAGCTGACTCTGCAGGTCCTCGTCTTTTGAGATACAAATACATTTTCAACTAGGTTACTCACATGTAAATGCAAAGGTCAGTTAACGCTGTCAGTATTCCCATGGTGGTCTTGTTTGTTCACATTTATTTCACATTTAGTCCCAAAAATAGATGTACTATTGCTTAACCAATGTTAAACTGTTACCTGTGGGACTACATAATAGCCTTTAAAATTCTAGTGCCATGAAACATGATTATTAAAATGCTGCATTAGGTGCAGTTTACGTTAAAAGCTTTCTCGAGCTGTACGAAAAATGGATCAACTGAGAGAGTCAAATGTTTATTTTATTTTATTTGTTTTTTCATTTTTTGAAGGTATTGCTGGTAGTGACAATCCTACAAGGAATTATCACCTCACTCTGTAGGTCCCCTCAGCTCTACAGAGCGTTTTAGTGCCTTTCAGCTCATTGTTTTGGTTTCATAACCTGCAACTGCAACCTGAAATGACTGTTTCGACTCAGTCTCACAACAGCACACTAAGCTACCTACACAGTGCGTCCTCCCCAGAAAAAAACAGCAGCATACTGCAGGTCATTTGTGGAAGCAGCCTACTCTAACCCATATCTACGTTTATTTGAAGTCGGTGACCTCTCGTGGTACTGATAGTAATTATGACAGGACGGGAAGTCGGGCGATGCAGTACAAAGAGTGACCAGGTAAGGAGGAGGTTGGACTGAATGGATGGGTGAAACAAGCACAGGATTTTTACTCTGAAGAGGCTGTTTGTGTTCTGTCAGAAACCAAAAGTATGTACCTAATAAGTTGGCTTATGTCATGTTCAAAGAGTATGTTTTCTGTAGCTATGATAAGTAGTTACTTTAATCAAAACTGTGATCTATGTCTAAAACCTAACCATATAGTCCTAGTGTCTAAAAACCATGCGATCTGGTACAAAGGTGGTCCAGTGAGCCTGTTGCTGAATATGCTGGGATGTTGGGAGTCATTAGCAGTCGATCTATTCAGTCGTTACTGTTGGCTCAGCTTCAAATGGCAGACAAACAGTAGCAGCAAAGCAGAACACAGTAAACCAAAAAATCTATTGCAATCAGGTATAAGAAAGCTACTGTATGCTGAAATGTTAATCAATTATCCAATATAGGAAACAAAAAGAAACACGTCTATGAGAGCTCCACAGTTCTGACTGACTGCTGTTTATTAAAACACTATCAGTACACACAGGATTAGAGAGAAACAAATAAAAACCTAAAAAAAATAAGGTTGGAATATTTCTGTGTTTTAATTGAACTCTGTCTCCATGTTAACAAATCCTATTAAAATATGAAAAACAACAATGTTTATCTCCCAATTCTTTCTAACTTCCCCTCCTTGGAAAAAAACTAAAACAAAACAGGACCAAAATCTATATGTATATATTTTTTCCAGTTATTTCCACCAAAAAGCAGCTATTTTATCAAAGTAAATAGCACTTTTGTTGGGGCGATTTTATGGCAGCAGCACAGCACAGTCTGTGCGGGGTGGAGTCAAAATGTGTGTTCATGGTAATGAAGGAACATGTCACCCAGTGCAACAACGTGGCTCACTCATGTGTTTTTAATAGGTTTTGGACAACAATGGAGCTCTGTGGTACGGAGGAAGAAGAAGACTTCTGGAGTCTATTTAAGGTAACTTTTTGGTTTTCACAGGATTCGTTGACAATGGGAAAAACATCCTTTAAGGAATGTGCATGACCTGACTGTATCCGGTCACAGAATGTGGCACTCTGCAGCTGAGCGACATTTAAATTACTTGGACTTGGAGTGCACCGGGTTCTTTAGCTGTCTGGACAAATGTCAGGGCTGCTGCAAAGACCTCATTTCAATCCAAACTGGTCAACAGAACACAGTGACACAGAGAGAAGATGAGTCTGGAAAAATTCATCCATTTCAAGTAGTTTATAATCATTTCATCACTTCAGTCCTGCCACGGCAGAACCCCAAGGTACTATGTGAAGATTATGCAAATACCAGCAGAGAAGTGCAGATACACCTCATCTGCATACATTTGCTGGCAAAACAAGCGGCGTTGGATATTAGTGCATTATGTATGCATTCTCTCTGAACAAAGTACCAACAGTGACACACTGTTTTCCCATGAGTCCTCTCTCTCTCTCTCTCTCTCTCTCTCTCTCACACACACACACACACACACACACACACACAAACACAGGAACATACACAGAGGGAGGTATATATACTATATCACTGTCTCAGTCTCCCACTGGCTGCTCTAACGCTGCCTTTCTGCGGTCAATAGTTTACTATTACCGACAAAACAATACTGTAATTATGCTGTTGACAGCATTGTGACTACACTGGGATAAAAGACAATAGGCCAATCCCCTTAATAATACACAGTACATATGCACGGGGTCATTGAGATGGTAAAGGAAGCACTGGGCTGTAATTAGTTTGTAGTTGCTGCGTTGCACATTAACGTTCAAAGGAAAGCTCAGATTTGTAATCATTTAGCACAAACCATGACAAAGCCTTCCTCAGAAGGAACGGCCCCCGAGAACACATGGTCAAACTACTGCTTCATTAAGAGGTTCATTCTCACATAATGCACCAATTAATGTCTGTAGCCAGGCCATAGTCGCAGTGCAATTTGTACAAGCTATTATTAACTCTGGCTGTGTTTGTTTTTTTTTTTTTCTTTTTTCTGTATGGAAGTGTGGAAAGTCAGAGAAACATGAGCGTGAGGGTACAGTTTGGAGCTGAAGGCAAAATGCAGAGACAAAAAAATGCACGAGGAGCTAGAGGAGGAGGAGGAGCTGTGCACTGTAGGTGTGGAGCCATTCATTTATACACATCATCTGGCATACTGTAAATATCTGTTTTTTAAATCGTTATTTATAAGGAATGAACAGAATGAGCGTTGACCGAGACCAGTGCCGGGAGGAGTACTCAGATTCATTATTCAGGTACAGTAATAAAAGAACAATTTAAAAATATTCAGTTTAAAGTAAAAGCCAGAATACAAATTTCACCCAAATAAAAGTACAGAAATACTTTTTTTTTTCTTTTAAGAGAATATACTTTAAGCATTATTAATAAAAGACCTGCATTGTGTTACATTATGACACAGACCCCAACGCAAGGAGGGAACTAAAAGTTTCGATATTATTATCATCACAAGTGAACTATTACTATACAGCAAAACAACCATTATTTCTGTCTGTCTTCTGTCTGCCTACACAATACATTACCTGAACATGCCGTTCCCTGTTCACCTGCGACTACTGTTACTATTGGCTGAATACATATTTAATAATAGAGTTATTACTTAAAAAGACTCCACGTATCGTGACCACTGACACTATAAAGAATGGACAGCGTATGCAGGACGTCATCCAAAGGTTACTGAAGAGCCATTTTGAAACTCAAAATATGCGGCACTGGCCGCTGCCATGTCGGTAGTCCTGCCTCTTCCACCTCAACAAAGACATGGATCATTGGCAGACCTAAGGCAGGCCCAATGACATCGGGGTGCTCAAACAAGGCATCTCTAATGGCACCTACCTGTCAGTCAAAGCAGCCACGCCGTTAATTCTGCATAACTTGATATAATTTGAACAGGTGAGTGCAGAGTTTAACGAAGACGTAAAATGCTGTGAAATGATGTCGTCTAACGTCATGAATCTTCAGTCATGACAGGACTGGCTGGAAAAACAGGCTGAAATATTCTTCTATATTTTATCTTCCAAATCCCTAAATAGAAGAAATTTTCAATTTCCTGGTCAGAAAAAGCCAGTGTTCATAAAGCAGTTGGTTAAACTTGTATTTATTTTTATTATTAACGAAAATTTAAATAACAGATGAGTGATCAAACATTTTGGGGGTAAGTAGCCGCTGCTGTGCGAGAGAGAGAGAGACGCTGTTTATTTCATATTAGTTCACTTTAGTGCTGATAGACAATATGTTGAAAGACCACTTTGGAATAAGTTCACTCTCATATTTATTTTGTGTGTTGTGGAGTATCTGTGATTTTGAGATGGAAATTAAACCAGAATTATTTTTTTATTCATTTGATTTCTGTTCCATCAGGACATCGTCCCACCGTGACCATTCAGCTGTTGCTTGAGACTTGACGTGATGATTTTCTTTTTAGTGATTGGGAAATAATGATATTTAGCATGATGACAAATGTTGCATTGGGGTGTGAGGCCTGGTCTGGATTTATAAGCTCTGGTGTATTCATGGTGTCAGGTTTTTAGGTTGGATCACAGAGTTTTTGTAATATGTGTGTCGAGCCTGTGAGTCTTTGGTAAATTTCACTTTTTAAAGTAGGCACAGTGTGGTCACCCTGGAGCCCGATGACCAACACAGATTCATGCATTTACACTGTTGGGCTATTTTTGTTGACGCATTAATGTAGGATAGCAGGATTTGAATGTTGTTGCTGATTTTTTATTTATTTATTTTCCTATTTTGTGTCTTGTTCATTTTCTATGCAAAATTGTGTGAATCCTTGAATACCAAAAGCATAAAATATCATAAAATTGAACATTTACGGAAAGGGAGTAAGTTAAAATTGTACTCACTTTAACAATAAAATTAATTTCTTTGCAGCATTGACCAACATGGTCCAGCATTTATAGTTGAAGCCCCTGATTCAGTGTTGGAAAAATAAGACTGGATGAAATTAGATTAAACTTCATTGTTGCTGCACACAGTAAAAGACTGAGACAATGTAATGCAGTTATAGATTCTGCTGTTTACATGACAATCACTGTGACAGATGACGAACAGACTGACTTTTTTTTTCTTCTCTTGTCATGTATTTTGCTTTTTAATTGAGTGTGTTTCACAGACTAGTAGTGCAGTTGTTTATTAACCTTCTTTTGTTCTAACATGCAGACATACTGTATTTTCTGTCTTATGATCAGAAATTGTTCAGCATCCAAGTTTGATCATAATGAGAACAGAACGCTCTCACTTGTGTTTGTTTATTTGGTGTCATGTCTATGCTCACGTTAGCACCGAGGCTGTTCTGCATACGCCCTCTGTCTTCTGTTCTTTTTAGCTGCTCCTTATTGGCCACTTTAAAGTGACTCACTCATGTCGAAGGTGGTGAAGAAGACTGGCGTCTCTATCTTATGAAAGTCTTGAACACCCACTGCTGCCATATGAGTAATACTCCATGTACACCTTAATGCTCTTTTCTTCTACCTGCATGCACAGAGGAACCTTTTATTACAGTGCATCCAAGAAATCTCACTGTGTCCAGACAGCTGACTGTTCACTGCATGTACAGACCGTCCTGCATGATGATTACTGCAAACATACACCTGCCTGTTAAACACATACACGCTGGGCACAATAGCAGGACAATTATTACTATCTGCTGTAATCTCTGCAAGAAATAAGACCCTTGTGAAGCTTGTGCTGCTCATGTTTTTTGGGACTATGAGCATAAATGCAACACACTGCTTTAAACTGAACAGGAATCACAGCAACCTCATCATCATCATCCTAAATAAAAGGGTTAATCGCTTTCATAAAGAAGTGCTGCATATTAGGCAGACTAGATTTAAAGAACTGTCTGAATCAATGTTGCAGAAGCAAAAGTATCCTGGCTTTTAGTTGCTAGCAGGCTCATGGTGTAAAAACCCATATTCCCAGAACGCAATTCAATCTTCATCTTTCGTCAGATTCTCAAACACCCTCCCACCTTTACAGAAAGACATGATACCAACACGTGCTGTTGTTTGCTGGTATATATTTCACAGTCAGGCTAGGATAACATGAGAATCCATATTCAATTCGCCATGTCAATATATTCAGAGATACAGGACAGGAAGATTCTTTCAAAATAAAACACCCGCTTCATTCTGCAAACCTTTTTTTTTTTTCAGAAGAAAAAGGATGACATCTGTGTCGAAGTGGCACACTGCCACAAAACGTGTGTTTTGTCCTCATGCTGAATACGACCTAATTCAAATATTTAATGGGAATACTGCTTAGTGATTGAGTACAAAAAAGGAAGCTCCTGCAGGGACTCCGTCTTGATCTGTTTTCACAGCAGTACGACTCAGCTGATTTTGATCTTGTAAAACCAAAGCAAACCAAAGTGTCCCGGAAGGCATCTTAATCCTCCAACTAGTTATTAAACTGCACAGCATCGCTCTGCCTCGTCAGCTGATTGTTGTGGTCATTTAAAATCAAGTGCAAAACAAAACACCAAACCTTCTATTATTCAGACTCCAGTTGCTATAAAAAGACCAACATTCACAATTTCATTCACTCAACATCTCATCTTACACTGTTTTCTTTCAGAAGATTCCAGAAAATCAATGCAGGCCTGCAGCACTGCCTGAATACTGCATGTGCATTGTTTCTGGTGTGTGCAGAACACCAAGCGTGAGAAGTACTCTGACATATATCAGGTTTTACAACTTTACGTGAAACAAAACGACCAAAGTCAAGTCTACAAAGCTCAGAACAAATATTCTAATTCCAGCACCGCTTACATGATGAATATTCCAAAGCAAAGGTCAATGTCATTTGAATGCAGCAAACTCTAACAATTAGTGTGCAGCTATCACATGCATCAGCAGGCATTAGTTTTAGCTTAGTATTTAGCCCAGCGAGTTGCAGGATGCCGGCCAGTAGTTGCACTGCTGATTAACTGGAGCTGATTTAGACTGATGTGTTTTCTGAGCTGCTCTACAGTGACTGAGCACGGGGGAAGGAGAGCTGACGGCGACGGGCCGAAAAGCAAAGAAGAGCAGTGCATCATTTACTTTTCTCCTCGCTTCGCTCCCTAAGAGTTAACGGTGAGACTGTTGGCTGACTATTTGGCTAATGATGATAGATGGTGTTAATTAAAAGGTTTTAGCACAGCGCTGATTGCACCTGCAGCTCCGGCACTCAGTTTCGCTGAAGCAGAGCGTTTTTTTTTTTTCTTTCTTTAATAGGAAAAAAGTTGAAAAAAAAAAAAAAAAATCTCTGCTTATGCAGAAATTTCCTTTGCATGTTCCCTTGTGGCAGCATGTTGGAAAATAACACCTGGATGTTATTAGCTGTCAGGTAGAGAGCAGCGGACGGCTCTCAGGGTGAATGTGTTCGCTAAGCAGCTGTGAGTAGAGGAAATCCTCTCTGACCACAGAGGAGTGGGTGAAAGTGTTTTTCTGTACGTGCGAGCACTGATAAGGTGGTATGTTACTTTACATTTATAGTTTTACCTGAATCTGAAACATTGCACCATGTATGAAAACATTCACGGGCACAGATTTCATCTTTGTTCACCAACAAATTAACTTATTTTCCCTTTATTTTTTTTTATAAAATGTACTTCAGTCAGTAATGCTTGTAAAATGATGTGCATGCGTCCTTGCTATGCCTCGCGGTGACTCTGAGGCCATAAAATAGCAAACGAACCACAAGTGAAGTGGAGAAAGGTGCACAGAAAACACATTCAATCGATACAGGCTTTATTCCCACAGAAACATCCTGATGATTTACTCCCGTCTACAGCAAAACAAGTCCCTATCTGTGCCTCACATGAATCAGGTGGAACGTTTAAGTTGCTATACCTGACCTTGATGTTTAATATGTGCGGGGATGTTCTAGAGTTCACTTCAACCTGCAGTAACAGCTTTGTTGGCACAACAACGACATATCATTCTGCTTTTAGTGGATACAGTCTCAAACATACAGTTATCTCCCAACAGACGTCGAGCAACACCATCATTCATTGAGAGTCGTGTTTATGTCGCCCGAGGACTGTGAGTCTAATATTCTCACTCCTTTTGCTGCTAAATGCTCCGCTGTTATAAAGCTGGAGATTCAGGCGATTACTCTCTGTAGGTTCATTACTACGAGGGACCCTTCACATTGTCATTTGATGAAAGATGAGACAAGTTACAATCCTGTGCTCCTGAGAAAATTACGTTGGTTATGACAAATCTGTCCGAAAATAATTTTTATAAATATATATCAAAATCAAAATCCCCCTTAATCTGGAAAACACTCAAATATTTTCAATGCATGGACTCAGAGATGCGTACATAAATGTAACCAATCAAATGTGATCAGGGGCGGCTAGTCAACTGTGGCCTGCTGTTAGCCTCAGGGTAGCTATGTAGTAAAGCAACATTGCGTGTGCAATATTCTCGTTTTCCAGAGAAGTTTGGGCTCTAATTTATTTATGTTTTCTCTCGTCCTCCCGATGTAACAAGAGGCTTAAAGGAGGTCTGGGTGAAGGCCAACAGTCCTCCAGAGTTCCGCATCGTGCTGTGTTTTCTAACACAGGCCTAATTCTGACCCCTAAGATGGCAGTGATGGCACGGTGATGTCGTTGCTGTGATGCTGATTTGGTCTGTTCTCCATGCGGCTCCATACCATCAGGAGCATTTCAAAAGCTGAGCTTTTTGTTCACAAGACTTTGTTTACATGCCCGTATTCTTTTTTTATTCTGTTTATGTGCTTCTACCATGGGTATGTAAGCTACGTAGATAAACTGTTTCCCTATTGTCTGCTTTTATGATCTGGAGTCTGCCTAGGGTGTTTTATTTTGAAAAATCTGATTCTTGACCGGATTGATCAGATTTCTGTGTCCTACTATGACTTTACTATTAATGTACTGTATGCCAACAGCTACTGTAGTATATGTATGTTGATTATCAATCATGCTGCTTCTATTTTCTGGGTTGCTACGTGGATTATTATTATGAATCTTATGTATCAGTCCAAACATGTAAATATCCAAATAGTCATCAGTATCAAGCCAGCAACAGAGCAGGTAATACAACCAGAAACTTTCTTCAGAAGCCGTCTGACTGATTCTCATCAGTGTTCCATTTAAGAGAAAACAAAGAGAAAGCTTTTGTGAAGGCGAGTTCCATGTTAGAAAAGCAGAGAGACAGAAGGTGTGAGGAAGACAAAAAAAAAAAAAGTGCAGGTTCAGTTCACAGTAGGCACTTTAGCACTTTAGCCCACAGTGCACCACAAACCTATTTGTTCCGAGCTTTGAGTCATGATGAGAGGTCGGTAGTGTTGAAAGTGAACAGAGCTGAAACTTTATAATGAGCAGTTTCACCGGAATCAGGTACAGTCTCACCTATTAATAAGAAGTGACCCACATACTATTTTGGACTATTTCTGGAGTTGGTGGTTGGTGGAGTGCACAACCTTCAAGTTTCTCCATGAAAATTGCGCTTCACTGCTCACAAGCAATCCTCCATGGAAATGAGCCACGATCCGTGAGAAGGAGGAGGTGATGTGTTCGAACCAATACATCCAAAGTGTTTTTTATTATGCTCAGGAGAGTCTGGTTACTGCTGCAGAAAGAATACAAAAATACAATAAGCGGGAGGTGAAAATCGAGTAATTACAAACACTAAACAAAGAAAAATAGTGGAGTTCATTCTAGCTACGTGTAGGCCTACTTCAGAGTTCGGTCTGCTCATTTATATCAAACCTCGTTTACTCTGCACATCAGTTTTCAAACCATGCTGCTGCACACATTACATTAAATGCATGTGTTTCTACTATTTTCAGGCATCTATGATAAATACTAATTTACAGAAGCAATGGAAATCACTGAGCATCAAGTTGACAGCCAAGTCCTCTGTTGGTTGCAAAATGTCTTGATAAAGCTGACCTTTGAGGGAACAGAGACTTGGAGAGTCCAAAAAGGAGGAAGCTTTCACACCAGCTGTGTCACAACCATCCATATTCATATGACCCTACTCTGGCTCAGAGTAAATGGATCCAAAATAGAGATAATTGGACTCATTGTTTCATTACTGACCAAGCAGTCACTGTATTGCCAAGCTTCTAGCACCACCTGTTTTGTGAAGCACGCAATTAATCTGTGCCACTTTCTGGTCTGAACAGGGTCTTAAATAACTTGACTCAAGAGAAAAATCAGTGCAGACTGGATGTTGACTTTGATGGATTACAGAACTTAAGCAAGTTTCAAGAGTCTGCTAATTAATTTTAGAATGGAAACCAAATGCTCGAGTGGAAAATACATCAAAACTCATCAAAACTATATAGCATGTTTGAAAATGGTCAGCAAAAACCTATAAGACTCATAATTCGCAGTTAGGAAGCTAAAAGTTGCAAACAAAAGTGTCAGTTTGATTCCGTCAATATAAATGAAACAGAGCATTTTTCACTGTAACTGTACTGTACACTGTACTGTGTGTGCACAGTGAATTAATGTAAACTATCCCACAGTAGTATACTGTGTAATCAATCAGAAACTACAGTAATTAAAGGGTCGCTGTGGAGAATCACAGTAACCAACAACAGTGTTACATCATTACTGTGGCTTGACAGTACAGTACAGTTATTAACTGGCGAACATGAACTGGTAACTTACTGTAAAAAAAAAAAAAATAAATCAAAAAAATCACTAAAGCAGATCAGAACCACTGTTGGATCTGTGATCTTGAAACTTCTGAGTCCAGATGTAGGAGCTAATTTTAGATCTACAACTAGTTGTGAAATAAGATAAAAACTTCAGGACTGACATGCACATGAATATGGCCACTGAACCTCTATGTTTCCGCGTAACATTTGTCAAACACTCAACCAAAGGTTATTACTCCCGGATGGTCTAAATAAATGAAGTTCTACTGCTCTGGAACAAGTGCTGTTTTACTTTTTTAGCCTAAGAGCTGAATCACAAAGTCCATTCTCTTGTCCTGGGATCTGAGTTCATTAAAACTCTCCCCTGTCTTTAGGGACCCCACTAGAAATAGACCCTCCACCCAGCCTGGAGGGTGGAAGCCAGTGCATGATTTTTTAATGATGTCTGAGTTGCTCCCACCAGAGTCATTATACATCTCCTGAAAGGAATTAAACTGGAAGCTGACTGCTAGGGACCCTCCGAACGGTGATGGCATTCTGACAGCTAATGGGAGCCGTGACAAGACAGGAAGGCTAAGAATTATTTGTAGACAAAATTATATATCACTCCAACAGATTTATGACTGATTCAATGGTATTTTAAGGTAAGCACTGTAAAGTTTGGTGAGCAAGTTTCAAGGATGCAGAAGTCCAGGTCTGGGGTTTTTATTATGGAGGGAAGTCAAACCAATTTAATGTCTGGTAATGTTAAATTTGCACGGTGTGTCCTAAATCTGTACGAGACATCACCTGCCTACTTACGAGGCTGGCGTATCTAGGCTGAGTGTCTCTGTCAGCTATTTTTAAAATTTGTCATGCTTCAGCTGAATCTTGTTGGCTTAAGACAGCACACTTTATACATTATATGTCAATGACACCGCTGAGATTTGACATGATTGCAGCAAATTGGAGAAGCCATTTTTAGTCTTAGGCGTCACTAAATGCGATGTATGTAACTGTATGAGGGTGCTTAGCTGAAACTTTAATGACAAGGATGAGAATTAAGTCAAAATCTATCTATCTATCTATCTATCTATCTATCTATCTATCTATCTATCTATCTATCTATCTATCTATCTCCTCTTAAAAGGAAGTTTTTTCCTTGCCACCGTCACCAAGTGCTTGCTCATGGTGGGAATTGTTGGGTCTGTGTAATTAATATTATAAAGAGTACAGTCTAGACCTGTTCTAGTTTGTTGTCATTTGGTGCTGTATAAATAAAACTGAACTGAACTGATGGTATACAGGTCAGAGAGTCAGAATTTGGCACTAGTTACAGGCAATGTTCACAGATGCACTTCTAATGAATTAATTACAATTCATTGATAATGATTTTTAAGTGCACAATCAACATGCAAAACAAATGTCATTTGCCTATAGGGAGTAGTATCAGATATAAAGGCTTTTTTCCAATGATGTTTGACAAATTAACAATGTTTACTTGGATTCAAAGTCATTAGGTCTTTCAAAGGAAATGATTTCACCGCTCCCCATCAGTTTTACAGAGCTTTATAGTATGTGTCAGCTCATTGTTTAGCTCTCCAGGCCAAAACTCTGTTTTAGTCACGGCCATGAACATAGAAGTAAAACGAGGTGGCAGGTGGATGGATCAGGATAAGTGCATGAAATAACTGCATGTCCAGAGCATTTTTACGTGTATGCATACAGTATTCTGTAATGAATTTATGTATACATAAATAAACTATGACATATTTATCTTGTTTCGTTTTTCCCATAAAGAATTGAACAGAAAAGGTGCAGCAGTGTGACACACCAGGCACATTTACGTCTTACACACTGGCTTTATTTGTAGACTCATATTGAAACGAAGCAAAGGCTCGGCACAGTGTTTACTCAATAGCATCGAGCTTAAAAAGTGTTAGTTTAAGAGAGGCTTTCTGGACACATTTTGCAGAGGAGGACTTAAAAAAAAAAAAAAAAACAAGTTAACCCCGAGGACACGTGACGTGCTCTGAATCTTCTCGCCAACCTGCCTGCCTTCCTGTATTAGTATCATAGTGGAGAAATCAAGGAGCTGAACGCCTCACTTTCCCTGGTAAATTTCTCTTAGCTATTTTGAGAGCTGTGTTTTAGCCAGTGTGTGTGTGTGTGTGTGTGTTAGTGTGCATGACAGGAGGCTGATGTGTCCTATTTCCCTTCAAAACTAAAAAAACTAGGTTTTGGGTTTATTAATATTTGTATCCACTCGTCTAGTCCCCAAAAGAGAGACGAGGTCTGTCACTTCAGCATGAGATTCTGTTTGCTGCATTAAAATGAATTCATTTCAAATGAAAAGGCTTCAGTTTGATTGTTTCAAGCTGAATAATTGTTCTGAAAGAAACTTAGATTAAATATTGGGGGTGTCTTTGACGTAAAAAAGCGCCCTGCCAGTGTTAATTTGTTGAGATGTGCTCTGCCTGTCTCTGTGTAGTACTTCTGCGACTTTCCAGTAATACATTTCTGAAAAGGCACCGCTATATGGCCAGTTGCATTATTCATATCTGCTACTGCAAGGGCCAGATTACTTATTGATGTGCATAGGTATCCCCAAATCACACAGTATGAAAGTTTTGAAAAGTTCTTATAGTTCTGGTAATAGAATGAATGTACTACATTGTGTGTGCTTCTATGGATTGCAGGCACATGAACATCTATAATAAAAAAAGATTTTGATAAAAACACGGCGACAGTTAGCACCAGTTTTCTTTTTCCCATGTGTGTCTTTTGTGCAGCGATAGAATTAACAGTGAAGTGGTGAAACACTCAGGGTGTATATTAGATAACGCCTCTCCATCACAGTCTGCAGTGTCTACTATCTAAGCTGATATCTGTTTATTTATATAAAATATCCATATTCTGACTTATATCAGGGACTATGCCATAAATTATATTACCATATATTGCCTTATTATTATTACTATTATTATTATTATTATTGTGGTTAGTGGTGGTAAGTATAATTGTAAATATTTCATACAGCAGAGATGACACTAAAACATGGGGGAAAAAAAGAGCTTTGGTAAATTTTGTGGGCATGGATGATGACATCGGGTTTTCACTGGAGCAGTAGTTGGTCGCAAAGTAATCATCGTTTTTTACTTTGGTGAATTCAGTTATGCCATAGCCAGTACAAAACATGGACATTATATCTGTGGCATCACCCACAGGTTTCTGAAGAGCCATCGTGAAGCTCAGAGTATGGTGGCTCTGGCTGTTAACATCTTGGCAGCCCTGCCTCTGTCGCCTCCTGGCCAATCTAAAAATGGGTTAAGACGTGGATAGTCATGAAATGAGCTATAGAGACCAAAACTGTTTTTGGTACCAGGCTGTAAACTTGTTTATTTCTTCTGTGAAGTTGGGGTTATGAAGGTTGACTCGCTCTGTAGCCAGCCTCAAGTGGCCGTTCGAAGAACTGAATTTTTTTTTTTTTTTTTTTCTGCACTGGCTTCTATGGAGGTTGCCGATTGGCTGCCATGATGGAACTGATTTGTCTTAGAATACAGAAATGAGCACTAAGAAGAAACTTACATTTTTTTCAAAAAGACAAAGAAAGATGAGGAACAAAGCTGAATGAGAGATTGTGTTAAGTTACAACAGCTTGTGGAACAGATGCTAGACAGGAAGTGCCTCCTGCTATCTGTGACGCACACATCAAAGTAAAATAAATGCTACAAAACACTACCTCTTGCACTTTGAAATGCTGTGTAACTATTACGTAATGAAATGCTTAAATAAATAATTCATTGGCTCACATTGCATAACATTGCAGATGGAAATTTGTTGAGGATAATTCAGGAAATTCAAACTTTATATGCTTCTTTATAGACTCCTAATGTTTTGGCAGATCTGCATCATTGATGTCATGCTGCTTGTACACACAGCACCTGAGGAATCAGAATTTTAAGAATGTTAGCCAGAATCTGGAGTTCTAAGAAAAGCCTCTTTTCTATGATTTATTAATGTTTAGCTTCTATGGAGAGGAGTGGTGTCTGCAATAATAATAGTGATACTCTTTGTATCCATTATGTGTTCATATCTGAATAATGTATAATAATGTATTCATTGACGCCAAGACTACTTTCACTATATTTGTGCCTCTTTCTCTCTCTGCTCCTTCCTCAACAGTCCACTTCATGTGCCCCCATTTCTTCCCCGCTCAATGTGCCACTTAAACATACCCTGTCAGAAAACCTAAATTGCTTCATCAGAAAAATGAAATAATTCAGCCTGCGGACAAAAGCAAAACAGAGAGATGTCTCTTTTTTTCTTGCTTTCTAATAGGGACAATTTCAACTAAATGAGACCAGGCATTGTTAGAGACACCAACGGATCCTTCTGCCCCCAATTCCAACCTCCAGCACCACCAATTCTCACCCTCCCACCTTAACGAATAGAGACTGAGCCCTGGAATTATAATTCAAATTGACTCTTTCAAAATGAAAAGAGAGAGTGCACCAGTAGTAAGCATACAAATGCAGGTTATTTCATTTCCTACAGTATTGCCCTGGAGGCATTTCCCCTCAGAATATCTGCTGAATCAAAGCGAATGAGTTTGTTTGCGGGGTTGTTGTTTTTTTTTTTTGTTTGTTTTGTTTTGTTTTTTTTTCCCCGGCTGCGATGAAATAATTGAATCAGTATGTGTTAAATCAAAGATCCGGTGGCACTTATTATTGCGGCGAGCTGGAGACGGTGTGGTGCCCTTTCCACAGCACATTCACATACGTAGACATGTGCACACATGTGGGCATGGAGACCAATTACTATTCAATTCCGGTGCACTAGTATGGGGTGATTGTCTGCTGCCCCTGAGCTGCCATGGTGTCAGGAATATGACGGTTATTAGAACCTGATTATATAGCAGTATTGACGCACACAATGACCTTCTAATAGGAGGCAACCACTTGGATATTACATTCAGTTTGACACGCTTACTGCAATACATAGTTCAAAGAAGGTTTAGTGAGATCAGCAGATCTCTGGAGAAAGAAAAAGCAACATATAATATAAATGCATGGATTAAATTTAGTGAATTCCCACTGCTCAGTAATAGTGATGAATCAAACATGTAACATGGAATTGGATGCTTGTAATAACAAGGCCATAGAGAATTATAACCTAACTCTGCAACCCGGTGGACCTTGTTAGCCTCTATTAGCTTAAGGATTTGGTTTTACAGCACAGCTACTGTCATTGGTTCAATGTCAGTGCCCTCATCAACCTTGTCCCCAGCAGCAGCAGGCAGCTGTTTTTTTCAGCAAAAGGCTCTAATAAACCAAACCAGACTGATCCAGATGGTTTCCTAACCATCTAGAAGTCGTTACTGGAAACTGTTGAAGGGAAGGGGAAAAAATACTTGGCAGGTGATTGGATAAACCATTTGTCTACCACCATCTATCACCAGTAAACTTCACCCAATCAGATCATTCATCCATCCGTGTTCCATAACTGCTTATCCTTATCAGGGTTGTTGGGGGGCCTGGAGCTGAACCCAGATGGCATTGGGAAAAAAAACAGGAACATCGCTGCTACTGCATGAGGCAACGGTGGTAACCTGCAACACTGTGCTGCCACCAATCGGACCAATGAACCATATCATGCAGTCAGACTCAGTGTTATTCTTTGTTCTTTCAATGAAGCTTTAACAAAACTCATGGTGCTAACCTCATTAGTAGTCAATGTAGCATTGTTGTTTTCGAGCACTTCACACCCATTGTCATGCATACCAAGTGTACCTGTATACCTGCAACTCATGAAGCTGCCAGAAGTTTCTTATTGAACACTGATTGGTCCATAATCACTGTGTTTATCCACTATAGCTCCACAAGCTTAAAATAAAACTATTACACAAAACTACACAAAACCTGCTGGATTTTTGGAAGGCAGTGGAGTTGTTTTGGTTTCTAAGAAGTCATTTGAATTTTGGCCCTACATATATTGCCATCATAAAACCATCTAGATTTAGCAGTCTGTGTTTGTTTTGAAGCAGCAAAAATAGATTTTTACAAGCTGTGAAACATGAACATATTATGACATGAACATGTGAAGTTTTGGTCAAGTATGGAAGTCCAGTATTCACTCTCCTATAGCTCTGTTTTGGTCTCCACCAACTCCTGAGAAGAATATTTGTCTCCTGAGAGGCTAACATTCTACTGTGCTCACTAGATGACCGCTAACTTTGTGCATGTCCACTTCCCTTTATTGTCCCTCTTACTGTCCAACCACCATAATGAAGACGGGAGAACATCAGAGTTGATGAAAATAGAGTCATCTGAGTCGCCTTCAGCCATTACTGTGAGCTCAAAGCAATAAGCTTAATGATCAGCAGCAAGAGAGTGTTTTGTGGGCTTTTTTGCCCTTGGTTACAACTTTCAGGCTGTATTTAAGTTGTCCTGCCTTGTTGGTGTCATATGCAGCCTAAAAGTAATACTTGCAAACACTTGAAAAAGTATTCCCAGCTTCTCTGTATTATTTATGATGTTAATTTATGTACAAAATATATAATTTAATCTGAATTTGTAATTCAAGTTAACTTTCTGTTAAAATATGTTTAAGTAAAAAGCTCTGAAGGAAACAAATATAAACTAAAGATATGTCAGGTATTAATGCAGCAGAGGTTTACATATCATTTCTATTTTTTTATAAACTGCCTATTGTTTTTCACCCCCATCACTTCCTTTCTGAGGTTAAGGGTTGTTTTTGTTAATATCTTAATATTTAATTGTGATGCGCTATGATCAAATGATGTTTACAAGTTACAAGGATACAATCCATTACATGGAAGCAAATGGATTACCACAAATCAACACTGATCACATTACAAAAGTATCTCTATTTGTTTTGGCATCTCCGCATAGCATTTTTTTATTTAATTACATTATCATAAATCATTTGCATGCGGTCGTTGCTCTGCAGTTCTAGTGGACCGAGTTGTGCCAGAAAATGCACCTTGCAGCGTCCTAGAAGCCTTAAAAAGTCTGTGCTGTGGCACTTTGCTTGTTTCCATTAGTTTGCCAGTTCCCAGTGTGCTAAACATTAGGCTTACTGCCAAACAACACAATGTGGTAGAACTAACTGGTTCTTAGCACAACCTGGCCACCGTCTGCTCTTATCCATATGGCCAATTTGTCTTCTGTTCTCACACTGAAGGGAAAACAAACGAGCACACACACACACAATAACACACTCCAAAAACAGCCTTGCCTTCCTACTGTTTTTTTCTTGTTCTGACTACTCTTTCTTTTTCTTATGTATTCCCTTCCTCCTCATCTTTCCTCTTCTCTTTTCCTTGCTTCCCTCCCCGGCTCCCCATCTCTCTCTTTTGCTCAGGTAATATTTGGACACACATTCAGCCCTTCAGATTCTTCTGCGTTTTCGCTGTTTGGAAACTCTTTTGTCTGCCCCTTCACAATCAGTTGCTAAGTAAGCCGTTTGGCTTCCGCTATCTCCACTGGAGAGTTTATTCCACCCAGAGATTTGCGTGTGGATCATGGGAGTGAAGGATAAGCCTGAACAAAGCAAACATAATGCAGCAAAATCATGATTTCAGCAATAAGTTAAGGGCATACATGAAAGAGAACTGGGGAGAGAAGTCAGTTTTTTTCTGAATAGTAAAAGTAGACACCGTGGTTGTTTCCAGGGCTGTGTAAGAAAAATGTTGCTTTCTTGTCTAATTTTACAGAAATTATTATAATAATTGGTTTTCTTTGGCATACATGGCAAATAATGGAACAAAAAAAAAAAAATAAAGACGGGATGTAAAAACTAATGTCACTGGAATCAAGTCTTGTTATATTTTACTCTTTTCCAGATCATGAGTCATCTTGCCTCGAGGTACAGCAGGGAGCAAAAAGCTGTCAACCTGCTTGTGTAACGTTGCTAAAATAAATCAGATGCCAGCGAACATGGCAACAATGTGAAATACCCAACAGGGGTTTGTCATGAGTTTTTCAGAGTATGGTTGCTAGTGGTTACATCGATCACAATGTCATGTTACTAAACTCAAGACTGCAACACTTTACTTCTTTTTCGGGACAAAAAAAAAACAGAAACAAATTCTGCTTAATTCTGCTCAACTAAACAGTTTAACAGACATTGTTAAAGGCCATGGCAGGCTAACCACATGGAAACATGTTCTGTAAGGTTTTCAAAAAGTGCAAAGTGAAGAAAATGTTGTAGGTTAAAAAAAAAAAAAAAAAAAAAAAAAAGACGGATGAGAGACAGCCAAATGGAGACGGGCATCTGACCATGTAGAAGGATAATGATGTTTACAGACTCGACATGTACTCATCCTCCACCTCCAACTAAGAAACAGCACACCGAACGGATCGCCAGTTTTGACTGTTCCTGGAAGGAGATCAACATTTGCTTTCTCAAACGGACGCTTCTTAATGTGGGTTGTTGAGGAGTGATGAGGAGCTTCACTTTCAGTGTGTCTGAAATGTTCATTCAGATCCTCTCTTGTTGGTGTGGGATATAGTTGGGCATGGACTAAACTTTATTTTTTTTTTAATGGCTGTGCCATGGTCATGTGGTTGTCACCTGGAAGTAGTTGTTTTTCCTGCAGTGCATTTTGTAGTATCAAAAGTTTGATGGAAAATTTGACAAAACTAAAAACTTCCTATTGTTTGATTGTTCATTATCTTAATAAAAAGTGTAAAGCACATTTTCTGAATACATTGTGACATCACATGACTGATCAACTGTTTTCTCGTGGCTTCCATGGCTCTATAATACATCCATGATGGCTCCACACAGGTCTGATGTATCCTTCCTCACATTAATACATAAAACAAACACAAATGTCCGATTTACTTCCTGCTCTCTGCATTGTTGTTCACCAGTTGAGTTGCACTATTTTAAGGACAACTTAACTCTTCTTCTGGTTTTCTGACTGGAGAATTGACTCCACCTACTGCTCATCTTAACATAAAACAAGTCCTTATATTAACAAAACGCTTGTGGATGGAAAGAAACGTTTATTCACATTTTATTTTTCATCAGTAGTAGATGCCAAAGAAAAAAGCAGAAGGAAAGACCAAGAGAAGTTAGTTGGTGTTCTGTAGTAGGTAGGTGAGAAACCTTTTGACTATGATGGACAATAAATTGGAATTTCTTTTATGTTTTGGGGGCATTTGGTACCTGGTCATTACAGTCACTGTGCGCATAGTGGGGGAGGATACATTTCCATAATTCATATTATTCCTGTCAGGTACCAAAATATTGTCTGTCCACGGGCAAGAGTTTGGAATTTATAAATCAGATAAATGGATCTTAGCAAAAGTTAAATCAGGAAGACTCATTACTGCACCTCAGCCTTGCCTCTTGGCTTCCGTCCATCTACATGTTTTCTCGCTTCCCTCAAATTAAAATTCATAAGGGAACTCTCCTCTGCTTCAAATTACCTTTCCAAACCCTTACACCCACTGCATGGCGGCAATCACTAATCAGCAGGCTCTTTATTAATCCAGTTAGCCACTGCTACCCTGTGCTGGCTGCTGCTTCTGGCCTGCCAACATTTCACCACTTCAAGTTGTTTCTAAGCATGGAAGCGTAGGTCTCTATGGTATGTACGAATCAGGTGTGGAAGATGTTGAAGATGTTGCGTGGTGAAACAAAGTGCTCACAAACACAGTCCACATGCCTACACTCTCCATAAACAACATGGAGTATTTTCTTTACACTGTCCAATCTATCTTTCTTTAATATCATGTTCAAGGTCTTTTCAAGGACTTTCCAGTTCCAATTTCTATTCATGCACAAAATGTCTAAAGTGAAGCAGCGACAATGTCTTCTCAAACTTTCTGCGCTTTTCTTATTTTCCTCAAATTCACAACCTTTCAATGATTTCAGGGACCCTACTGTGTCCTACACACCGTCTCTTTGTCTTGGGAACTACAAATGTGAACATATTATCACAGTGCATTGTCTGAAATATTGTTGCCCTGCTATTATTTGAAATAGCCTACATAAAAAATAATAGGGTATACTATACCCCTATAAAATATTATACCTGTTGTAATTATGCTTTCATTATGCAGTTGACATCCAGCCAGGAGTACATGATTCAAACAGATTTTCAGTCCAAACTCATTGACTTTATGCTGTCCACAAACACAACGTTTGATTCATGTCTACTGTAGTTGTTATGGCACAATCATCACTGCAGCTACAGCTGCATCTCTCCTGTTACAGTCAAGTGGAAGGTTGTGGGGACATCGGGTTCTGCAGGGACAGCATGTGTTCACCTCTCTGTTCGCATCTCTGGCTGATTGCCATTTCCTGGAAATTCCAAACAGGTTAGGACTCCTGTGAAGCGTTCCAAAATGAATCAGCAGAGATAGCAATGATTTCAAGAGTGTTGATGAACTCCTGGTCCTAAAAATAGGACCAAAAATGCT
Organism: Protonibea diacanthus; assembly: GCA_028641955.1. Lineage (NCBI taxonomy): Eukaryota > Metazoa > Chordata > Actinopteri > Sciaenidae > Protonibea > Protonibea diacanthus. The sequence continues at coordinate 4,383,690 of CM053988.1, read as the reverse complement.
CCACTTTGATTTTTGGCCAATTCAAGTCTGATTTCCTACTCCGAGATGTTTGAGAAATATAAGCCCTGAGCTATCTGTGTCATAAAAGCACCTCGTTACTTTAAACTAAAGGAGACATCGTCTTTAACCAGCAGGAACAACCACATGGAGGCATGTGGACTCCACCCTAAGTGCTTTTAGAAAACTGTGAACTACAGAATCAGAAACCACAGATCAGATGTTTTCTTGTGTAAATCAAATCACATTTGCAATAATAAAAAGCCTGATTGGAGGAATTTGATTGTGAGTAGCTGACATTCACATCCAAACTCCACCTGTCAGATCGTTTGATTCTTCATCAGCTCTCCCTTCCTCTCCTTTTCAACGTGTTTGTTAGAGAAAGATGTCGAAAGAGAGGACATGGGGAGAGAACTAGATTGTGTGATGCTGTGGTCTATAAGTTGGGTTGAGGCGGTGGTGGTTGTTTTATTCAGAAAACCTAATCTTTTGATGATGAAAAAAGAGAGAAAAATATTGCCTGGATTTTCATCCTATCAGTGTTGTATCTAACATAATCTTCTTTGAGGGAAAGCTCTTTTTGATGTTTTTTTTTGTCTCTGTGTAGCTCATACTTATTTTTTTTTTCTGCATCTCCCTCTCTCTCCCTGACACACACACACACACACACACACAGCAGGAGGCTGAAGGTTTAAGTGTTTGTTAGACATTTGTGTGCGAGTGTGTGTCCTGATTGTTCTCAAAAGGGACTCGCTAAAGGAAGTCTCCACATTTCGCACAAAGTCCAACTGGGAATCTATACATTAAAGCGAGGCGATGTAGTTTCCACGGCTCTCTCACTCACTCTCACTATTTGTGTACCTTCTGGTGAGGCAGTATGCAGTTTAAAGTGGGCGCGTGCTGTGTTTCTAAAGTAGGAAGCTCAGTCTCTTCCCAATTTTCACTTTTTCTGTTTTTGCTCACAAATCTCAGAACAGCAAGAAGACGTCAGTTAAAGTGAAACAAAGAATGCATTTAAAGGAGATTATCATACATTTAAATGCAGCTGCTGTTTTTTCCAGGGGAATCATTCATGCATTATATGGATGTAAACTTTAATTTACTGTTAAACTCAGCATGGTAAAGCCTCCACTGAGATGCTCTTCTTGACTAATTCAGCAGATTTAGACACTGTAGCAAAAGGTGTAATGTTGCTGATGTGATGTCAATATGACGGTCTAGCATCAATGTAATTCTAGTTTTGCAGCCAAAGAAAGAAAATAAAGCTTGTTGAGAAACATTTCATATGGCCACAGTTTGGTTTGGTTTAAGGAAAGATTGTGGATTGAGTTCAAATAAGTAAGTAAATCCCAATCAGATTGTGAACTATCAATATTAAGGCTGTCCTTCATATTTCCAAAGAGCACATTGGCCCCATCAAAGCTGTTTTAATATTTTACATTGAAATCATAGCATAGCCAATGCAGGTTGATGACCATCAGTCTGACTCGGTTCAGCAAGATCACAGAGCTTGTCGTCTATCCTTGAATCAGAACTCAAAACGTTATCTATCCAAAGCTCTCCTCCTTCATACATTATGTAACAAAACATCTTTTCATTGGCCAATAAAACATGAAATGCTGGCAGTAGATGGAAAAGAATATGCACATTCATTCCATAGAAAAAACGGCAGCCAGGCAGGTAACCCTTCAGGCGTACCTACACCGTCACAGTTGCAAGCTGCACAATTTGACTAGTTGGGAGCGAGAGGGCTTCTGTCAGTTCAGTACTGAAGATTATTGGGTGGGCGTCTGATTTCTACTGCAGTTATTGAGTCTGCATTTTAAGCACATTGAAAATATGGATCAACAGTAGAGAAGCGGTCTACAGTGATTGGTTTGAGACAGTTCTGCAAAGACGTGAGCTTTACAAACTTCTCAGAGCCACGTCTGAAGCCTGCGGGGGGGTGAGCTGGTGATATTCAATAAATGTAAAAAATCTATTCCTTTAAATTGGTAGCTCTTTGTGAATTTTGTGAGACGAGGAACTCTTCTTTAGTGCAGACTTTTACTGTCAGCTATTTCATGACTTTAAAATTGGATAGAGGCCGAATGGTTAGGATTACAGATCCATATCTATACGTACACACGCCCACACACAAACACTTCTCGCTCTCTCAGCCTCTCTTTCTGAAACATTTTGTTTTGACAGATTTAGCTTTGAATTGCATTTTTAATAGCCAAATCTCGTTCTGATGCTCAATAGCTCACATTAAAGGTTAATGTGAAATCTCACTCTCAGTGAGCCTTACATCAATTTGTAGGTGCTCACTTTCTAAGGACACGGTCTCTTTTATATTCACCTGCTGCTTTACAGACACTTTATTCCACACAGCCGCTGCTGAAAAGGTAATACATCACTCATTATGGCTTTCTCCCTGAGCACAAAAGGTTAATTCATTACACTCGTCCCTGATGTAGCCTTAATTTTTTGCTTGAATTCTGTAATATATTCAAAAGCAGACGATAGCAAAGGTGATCGGGGTTCAGTTGTCGTTGCTCTTGTCTGTCTATTTCAGTTCAGTTTATCTCACTTTGGTTGTCACATATAATAATACAGGGATCAGCCATAACATTATGGCCAGCTATGGCTATCATCTAGGTCCCCCTTTTGCCACCAAATCAGCCCTGACCCATCAAGGCATGGACTCCACTAGACCTCTGAAGGTGTACTGTGGTATCTGGCACCAGGATGATAGCAGCAGATCCTTTAAGTCCTGTACGTTGCGAGGTGTGGCCTCCATGGAGTGAACTTTTTGTCCAGCAAATCCCAAAGATACTCAGTTGGATTGGGATCTGGGGAATTTGGGCCAAGAAAGAAAAAAATATTGTGATTCATCAGACCGGGTCACCTCCTTCCATTGCTCCGTTGTCCAGTTCTGATGCTCACGTGCCCATTGTTGGCATTTTCAGCAATGGGCAGGGGTCGGCATGAGCACCCTGACTGTGTGGCTACACAGCCCCATATGCAACAAACTGCAATGTGTTCTAACACCTTTCTATGAGAACTAACATTCACTTTGCCAGTAGTTTGAGTCTGTTGGATTGGACGACATGGGTAAGCCTTTGCTCCCCATATGCATGAGCCTTGGCTGCCCATGACCCTGTTTGCTGGTTCACAACTTTTATTTTGTTGGACCATCATAATCGCTTATGCTTGTCCATTTTTCCTGCTCCTAACATCAACTCTGAGGACAAAATGTTCACTAGCTGCCTGATATATATATATTCCTCCCACTGACAGGTGCCACGATAACAAGATAATCAGTGTTATTCACTTCACCCGCCAGTGATCATAATGTTAAGGCTGATCGGAGTAAAAGAACAATTATAGTGAATGTGTAATGAAATGTATCAGAACAATCATATTAATGATATAAAATCAAAGCAGTGCACAGAGGAAGTCTATGTCTGGGCTTTTTTTGCACAAATAATCATCCAAACAGAAATCATAAGTGAGAACTGTGAATAATCTCATAAAATAAAAAAACAAAAACACATATTTTATTATTATTTATTATTACATTTCTTGACATGCAGGGAACAATAACACCTTGTCACCCTCTGTTTTGCTTAGACTTACAGCGGCATGGCCATACACAAAACCTTATAATATGTACAAAAAAAAAACAAAAAACAAAACTGAGGAAGCTGGGGAACCCGATGAAAAAACTACTATTCACAATTCAAAGTGAAAAAGAGAATAATGACCAAGCCTCTTTCTTTCTTTCTTTCTTTCTTTCTCCCCCGTAAACAAACTGAGTGTTAGTGTGAAGTGAAAAGCTGCAGAGGTATAGCACAGCAGACCTGGTGTTCTTCACTTCATGAGCTAAAATACATAATGAGGTGTGCTGGTATATGGAAATAACAGAAGAGGGAGAGGTGAAGGCCTGCACAATGTGAAGCAGACTGTTGTCTTATCCATTGTTTTCTGCAACAGCACACACTGGAGTGTATTATAGTGGTTATAACATTGTCAGTAACCACAGGCAGAAGGGAAAGCTTTGCTTAAATCATCATGTTTTATTTCTTTTCACTGTGTAGTCAGTCTAACTCACGGTTCAGCTTGTTTTCACTGATTAAAGTGAACTGGAATTTTAGGACAAAAAGAAATACTAACATATCCAGCCAGCTATCTGTTTTCACTGCCAAGTCCTCAAACAGAGCTCAAAAGCGTAGCAGCCCTACACTTCAAACTATGACACTGTGTGTACCCCTACTATCATTTCTGGGTGTGTCTGGTGTAGCAGTTTGATGTGCCGTTGAGGTCAGGTGACATAGTATGAAGAGCGAGAAAGTCTGCAGTGGTTGGACTTTCACCTAAGAGATGGGGATAAGGCTGACCTCATTTTAATGTACATCACTTAAATCTTCACGCAACATAGCTTTATGCACTTATTTTAATTAAAACAAAGTAGTTTTAGTGTCATTTGGTCCCTTTCAGGAGCCCGTTGTCCATGTCCTGTGTGACCAAACATCAATACTGACTTCTTTTGATAAATATAATATTGCATTCTATTTTTAACCCAAACTTGGGCTGTTTAAACTAAAATGTGAGATTTTTTTAAGACTAAGTAACCATTACATATTATTGGTTGCTGACTTAACTACGAAGACTTGAATGTACAAAACCAACCCCAGAGGGAAATCCACAGGGTCATGGTCTGAAGCGTAGGGACTTTTTTGATGCGTTGACCTTGCACACGGTGGCTCACCTGAACAATGTTTTTAGGATAGTCATATTCTATATTTTTCTTGTTGCAAACACATGCTATGAAAAGATCCAAACGGATGTTAACTGTTTTGACTGTTGCACATGTTCCTTTATTATCCCAAACACATGATCTATGTATTCACTAACATTTGCTAAAATCACACTTGAAAGATTTCCATCTTCAAGTTGACTTGTTGTTGAGTGAGGAGTGTGAAAGTATTTTAATATATATATTTATATCATTTCCAATCAACACTGTAGGAAACATCACTGAGTAGGTTTGTGTCAGAGAGTTGTTTGTTTACTGTCATGCACTGACAACATATGTGGAAAAAGATCAATATTCATCATTATTGTGCGATATACAGACGTTCTTTGAAAAGATGTGACAAAGGGGCAAACAGTATGATTCAGTTCCTTGTATGAATATTTCTCTCTCATTGTTATTGCTCTATTTTTTCTATTTCTGTGTGTGTTTGTTAAGACGAGTGGTTATGCGCTTTTTTTGTTTCATCCCTTCATGAAATAGATAAGTTAACATAACAAATAGACTGCAAAGAGCCTCTGTGCTTGTGTGTGAAGTGTGTGAGGCATTGCAGTACGTGACCCACATATGTGTAAGTGAGTGGTGTGCACGCACACACACACGGGCAACAGGCAAGCGTTTCCTGCTACACATGCTGTTTCCTCCCGACTGTTTCCATCACAGAGCCACAGGCCTGTTTCTGCCCCGCTGCTCCGTCCACGCTAAGCTTTCTGTGTCTCTGATGTTGTGGACCACAGAAGAAGCCCGCAGTCTAAGCCCCTCCACCCCCAACCACCATCCACCCCCAACCAATATCCACCTCCAACCAACATCCACCCCCACCCTGTGTCTAATCACCAGCCAGTATTTCTCAGGTCCACCAGAAGCTGAAGTGAAAATTAGTCTGTTTTTCTGCTTTGAAAACTGTTTGTCACAACTTCTTTGTCATTTCAGCCAGATGAAAATTGAATAGTGTGATTATTCCCCACAGTGTCATGTTCAAAGTCAGTCTCTTCACTCTCCCGTGCAGAACTCTGAGGTTACGTAAAGAACAACAGCTGCTTTGGTAAAAGTCTGATGAGTCTTGCCTTGTCTTGAACATGTCAAGGAAAACCTGCTTCTTAAAGGAAGTTTTTTTTTTTTTTTTTTTTTTTTTGCCTGCCACTGTCAACAGATGCATGCTCATGTACTACCGTCTAGACACTATATGGAAAGTGTCAGATAACTTCTGTTATGATTTGGTAACAAACAAGTTAAATAATTTTAGAATTTTTCGAGGAATCAATGAATAACTATGGATACTGAAAAAAATATATAGTCCATTGGTTAATGGAATTGGTTGGTTGCTAGCATGCTTGAACCACAGGTCAGAGATCTCTGCACTGGGACCCATATGAGCAGACTGTGAAACACTCAGGTCATGATATTACAAAGACGTCAGTAACTAACGTAAATTAGTAACTAATTACACCCAGAGCAACATTTTAAAATGGCTTCTTTTATCTGATCAGCAGTCCAAAAACAAAGAAAAAATGATTAAAAAAAAAAAATGAACATTTTAGGGAGGAATTATTTAAATCGATAAATCAAAGATTAGTTCTCTCTCTGGAGTAGTCTCCAGCAGCTATTCTAACTCTTTGTCTCATTGTTCTAACTTACAGAGAAACAGAGCTGAAAGCAAACTAATCTCTCAGCACAGAGACACCCTTGAGGCCCCTTAGAGAGTCCTGATGGACCCAAGATTCCAGTTTGGAAACAACTCAGTTAACTTATAATGAACTTATACTAGTTGGACACATTTGGAAGAGAGAAAGTGCTACACATGATTTGCTTCATCTGAGGAAAAGGTTTCATCATAGTGTCTTAAAGGTCCCACACTGTAGAATGTGACCTTTATATTCTGTTATTATAAAGCAGGTTTAGGTGTTTTATAAAAAGTGTGAAAGTATCAAAATGCTCAATCCGCAGAGAAATGCTCACAGCCTGGAGATATAAAACTCCATGGAGGTGGTTTCGGGCATTTGAATTGACAAATATTTCTTCTTACAGATGTCAAGACTTCAAATAAGACCTTTAAAGGTCATTTAGTAGAAATCAACTGAGGGGTAGGTCATTTGTAGGTAATTTGCAAGTGTCTCAAGTCATGCCTAACAAGTCAAGTTCCAGACCAAGTCACTGCTCCAAACCATGCCTCTCGATTGGATTTATCCACAGACTACAGCCATGAGGGAGAAGATTGCAAACTCACAGGTGTGGGCATCACAAGTCATCTTTTCCAGCTTGTAGCATCTGATGTATATTCTGCGATGCTGATATTAATATATTTAACGGATTGGGGTTAGCTCAGGAAAATGTGGCTACATCTTATTAAAAGCTAATGAGAGTAGCTAATTTTTCTCTTGCTCCACAGAAAGTTAATGCAGAGAAAAAGCCCTCTGGTGCTTATTCTCCTTAATGATAATCAGATATTAGCATGAGTAAGGTCACAGCAGTACAATTAGAAAACACAGTGGAGGTGCTTCTTACACATCACAGAGATAAGGTCAGTTTTTCAATGTTTACTGCGTGAATTTAAAATCTTGCTGGAGGCCGTCCTTTCCATGAGATGCAAAATGACCAGTTTCCAGCAACATAACTGTATAATTAGAATTATCATCTAATTGCAACATTATGAGTTTGATGTGGACTGCCAGCCTTCACAGTCATCTATTTTTTTTTATTTTTTTTTACCATGTACGCCACCAAAACTGATCAGATTTTGGAAAATGTCCATCATTACACTGCTCAGAAATACACTGATTAGCATTTCCATTAGTGCAGATGTTGAATATTTCATAATCTACGTAAGCAAGGTTGTTTTTTTTTTTGTAAAATTCTCCTACTTATAATAATAATAGACTTTAAAAAGGCTTTTAGTTTTTGTCATTTCATTCAGCCTTGGCTGTGTTTTCTTGAAGCCCATGTTGTCAGGCCCCCGCTGGCCTTGTTTTGTTGCCACTTGCATTGTTTTCATACAAATTGGGAGGAAGTGTGCCAGTGTTCTTGAGGAATACTTTGAGTAGGATGTGTTGGATGAAATGTACAAGTGCTTTGTTGTCGTGGGGAGGAGCAATGAAATCAAAAGGAGGAAAAAAATCCCAGGAGGATTAGGAAGAATTCACAAAGTATGAACACAAAGAGGCCATGAACGTCTCATAGCGAGGAGGAAGGATGGAAGGCAGCAGTCACAACTTCATCATATCCAAAAAGAAGACTCTTCATGAGTGAATTCATCAGCATCATAACTGACAATTTGTTGTATCTTAGCAACTGAGAACAATATTATATCCAACAGTGATCGGCTGCTAAGAGGTGTAAATCAATGTGTCGTTAGAAGAAAGGGACACAGAGACTTCTGACATTTTGCATGGTAACACCTTGAGAGTGACTCTGATTCAAACCTGATTGCTAGAAAATACTTTTATCTGCAACTAACTTGCACAGCATTGAAGGAAAACCTTCAACCTTCAATGGTTTCCTTCAGGTTTTGCTGCCTGAATTAACAAACAATGAGGACACGTTGCTAATTAATCTGGCACATCACAAAAATGTTGATAAATGTACAAGCCTACCATATACATAAATGTACCCTTTTTTATATTTACGTGCTCACAGCACTTTGTTTGGGAAAGATCATGTTCTTGGGTTTAATAGCGGAGAAGTCTGCAGTAACTTGAAGCACGCGTCACTGTTGCCTAAACCTAACCCTAACCCTAACCCCTAACCATATAACGCCCTCCATTCACCATCACCAGTACATACACATAAAACTAGACACTTTCACTCATAGTTGCTCTAAAAGTTGAACAGTGAAGCGGGTTTTTCGGATCACGAGAGCAACACTGTGTGCCAGATTCTTTTGAGCCTTGATGGTAAGCTAATCGCATGGTTAAGGCTATGGTTATTGTTAAAACAGAAAGCACCATGGATGGAATACACAGAGTGCTCTCTAGTGTCAAAGTACTGTAAGATGCTTGTATACCAACCTGTCCAACCAACCTGTTTCACACAAGAGAATCCAAAAGTATGGCCGTAACCGTACATGGCAAGTTAATGTCCAGTTATACTATTCAATGAACAGATGCAGTTTCAATAAAAGGTCTGCTTTTGTGTAAAAAAAAAAGCTTCCTTCTGTTGTCCACCACAGGATCCAGGATGCTGATGTGGTCACTGATCATTTCACTGGAAGTCTATTTCCATGCCTGATATCCTCCAAAATGGAGTAACAGGTCGTTACATTCCTACACATTTCCAGACATATCAAGGACACGACCTCACTGTCCTCAATGGGCACAGCGACACTATCTCAGTTGTGCAGGTCTGATACATTATGAACTCTATCAGGAAACCGTGCGGTGCATATCGAAGTGGAAATACGCAGTAAACATGGCAGGGGTTTGAACGCTCACACGACGTGAAGTGTGAAAATATCATGCTGTGATGTTTCAACCAGGTGATTTAGATGCTTCTCCTCAGTCCTCAGCTTCCTCCACTTACATTTTTATAACTGGAATTTCACGTTGACAAACTGCATTAAAATTGTATGAAAATGATTAGATAAAAGGAAAGGGTTATAGGCTTTTAATTTTTGTCCAAAGGGGAGCAGTCTGAATATTTTGATCTTTAGAGATCTTTAGTTTTTCACATGCAAAATTCATACTTTATTCCCTCCAATGCTGTGAGTGTCTGAAATATTTAGTCTGGTAATATTTGGTAACATTAAGCACCATCTTGTTATTTTTGCCAGAATACTGTCAAGTATTGACATTTCCAAGTGATATGTGAAAAGTGTTGCCCCATTATATATACTGTATGTATCTAATTTTAGGTATGTTATTTTGAAATTTTGGGGTGCACTTGCAGTTTTCTCTAATTTAATGGGAGGATCCATAATACAAGGGTTTAGCCAACCCTTCATCTCATGTTCAAGAAAAAAGACCAGCAATGAGAATCTAATCCCAATGACTCACACACTGCCTTTAGAGGAAGAGATGCTGTATATTACTGCATTTTTACAGTAAATTACTGGCTAATATTTGCCATAAATCTACAGTAATATACTGTAATTATTTTACAGTAATATGGATGCAATCACAGTAATATACTGTGTTTCTGCAGAAACCACTCACAATGTTACTGAAAAAAAATTACAGTATTTCAATGTAAATTTACAATATGATAGTGTGTTCTATGATATTGCTGCCTGTAATATTTCACATTATTACCCATCATGCATTGCACGTGTCATTACAGTAGTTTATTATGAAATTTACTGTGGAAACCTGGTGATTTTTAACAGTGAAGCTTTACAGTGGGCACTGACACAGGGCATAAATATGCACAACTGGCTGGATGTTAATGCTATACGTTATTGAATCAGAGGCTGAAGGATAAACAATTATTTGCCAAAAAAGAAAAGAAAAAAACATCAGGAGGAGTTTGCCATGTTGCCTCTTCAGTGATCACTGAGTCATATGACAATCTGTCCCACTTATGTCACCAAACCTTCACCTGTCACTTCACTTTAAACTTCCCCTTCATTTGTAAGCAATGCTGTCATTTCCATTGGATTCAAACTGTGGCAGAGGAAGGACTGAAAGGAAGGGCAGACAGCAGAGTTTGAGAGTAAATAGATGAAACCGGCCATCTGAAAGACTCCATCATTCTATAAGTAACTGTTAAAAGTGCCTTTGAATGATACATTTCTAACCTCCTGCTGTCCAAATGACCAAAGGAGCAGCAGAACACTGAGTCAGGCACCAGCAGAGAGTATAAGTAACTATAGAACTGCGAAGCAGGCCATCTCATATCTTCAGTAAAAGTGAACAAAAGGCAGCCAGTAAGAGGTAGAGAGAGGAGGTGAAGTGAGAGCCTCTATGATACACTTCAAAATGTTCCCTACGCGATCGTACATCTTCTTAAAACATAGACGCGTCCGACTGTAACGCTCCAAGAACAAAAAACGCCAGAGATAATTAGAACATATAAGTTTCAGGCAAGTCTGCATTTCTGACAGTACAAACGTGCCGTGACAACTTTCAAGGCTACGAGCGAACAGAACCTATTTTTAAAGAGCTCACAGAGGGAGGAAAGGAGGGAGGGGAAGGAAACTACAAGTACAAAGTCTGAATTCATACACATATCCATTCCAAGTTTAGGAAATGGAAATGGCAGCCTCAGCAGTTGCGGTGTATTTCTATCACATTTGGTATTCAATTTGGAGTGATGATAATGGTGACAGGGGCCGACATGAACTCCCGACCTGGCGCAGGACTGAACTGCATCATTTATAGACCACGTAGCTTTAACGGCCTCTGGACCCAGAGGGAAACCTCCGTCTTGGCATACAGGGACAATGTTTGGCCCAAAATGATGTTTCTTGGTTCCAACCCAAGAATAACAGGACATAAAATGATTGACAGTTACTTACCAGTTATATCTCGCTTCCTCTGCTCTTAATCTCTCTCTTCACTTTGCAAGTGAATAGAAAAGTTATGTAAATGAAACTTACAAAGAAGCCCAGTGAATCAGAAATATCCAGACTCTTTTAAATTCTCTCCCTCTCCACGATTATGTGCAGTTTTTTTTTCTTCTGCACTAACACAACAATGCAGCTTTTCAAAAGTGTTCTGCACAGTGGTTATTCTGGCTTGGTCTGTGGATGCATGTCAGTGTGAAGAAGACACTTTCTATCACCTCTGTAATCACTCATTGCTAAATGTCAACCATTGTTGTCACTGCGGCAGTTGTTTCCTTTTTCTCTTGGATGTTTGAGTTTCATTTTGCAGAATGAAGGTTGTTTTCACATTCATCCGCTGAAAGGAAAAAGACTTCTGTGCTCACGTTAAATATAAAAATTTTAATTGTCTGCCTACCAGGATGATTTTGTGATCGAATAAAGTGTTGGAGCCAGTTGTGGCCCAAAATACAACTGAAACAACTTTTGGTGAAACTGGATCAGAGTTTATACAGAGTATAACCAACAGGTAATAATATTACACTACCGTGGTGATTTATGCACCTTTCTGATAGAAAGACTGCAAACTGCTGCTTAGTTGCTAACCATTGTTAGCTCATTCAGCCATGTAGTTAACTGAAATGACTCAGCCCCGGTATGCCAGGAGCCAAATCCGACAAGAAAACCACCCCACTCCTACTGTATTTTTTGCCAGACTGGCCACCACTGGTTTTGGAGTTTGTGTTAAGACCGAGGTCCTGCTGTGTTCATTGGAATGTAGATGCTGACACTAGCTCTTAGTGGTGGGGGTGTAACGCACACTTGGTATCATACCGCAATCATTACCTATGTCCCTCCCTATCTGATCTTTACAGGAAACATGTAAAAATGGGGAAGCAATAAACACTCTTGACTTTAACATTTCTCCTGAGCACAACACGTCCTCATATCTAATTTTCGGAACAGGTTGCTTGGCATCGAGTCCCAAAACCCAGACCTTAAGTGTGTGACGTTAAACTCGTGGTTAGATTTGGGCACCAACACTTTTTTAGGTCAAGGAAAAGATTGTGGTTTGGGTCAAAATGTGAATCCAACACACTAGTCCTCTAAAGATATTTCAGCATTGCAACTGAGGTTCTGCTCTTTGAATGCTGCAGTTCTTCTGCAGCATTCAGTTAAGTTAGTGTGGGGGGATTTTTAGTGAAATTTGAAAAATGAAAAGATTTTTGTCTGTTTTATGAGTTTGGAGTTATGAGCTGTCACCCTAAAATGAAATCCTGTGAGATAAGTGACTGCTGAATGTAGGGACGGTCATGTTTCTCTGACTATAATAAATATCTAGTTTATTCTTCATATTACACATTGTAATACTTGCTCATGAAATGCTCTTTCAACTCTCAGCCCTGCGCTACAGTTTCACTGATCCTGCTGAGCTCAGAGCTTAGAACAGAAAGAATCAGCAAAAAGTCAGAGGGGCTGGAGAAAAAGATGACAGGATCACTGCCTACAACAGTTTCATCACTCTACTCTCCACCTGTCGCTCATCATCTTTTATCTATTCACAGATTACAATGGAAATGTTTAAAGCTCTGGCCTGAATCTGCCAGACAAAATGCATTTACATTTACATTATTTCCCTCTGATCCCTGTTTAGTCACTTGTTAAACTCTGAACGTGTTTTATTTAATTATATATTAATTAAATTAGCAAGGACCTCATGAATCATAACAGCAGTGTAAGGTTACTGTAAAATCAATTAACAGCAGAAATAAAAATGCAGAATCAGTCAAGAGCAGCTCATTTCAAATGAATTGTTGAGTCTGTAAGTCGGCATTTAAGAAGAAGCAACACAGTGAAAGTTCACTTTCTCCTTTAGCAGTGAAAACAACAATTTCTCAATTTGATTTTACACAAATCATAATACTGCTAGTCAAATTAAATTTCTAACCCATCCAGTGACTTTAATACAGAAGAACCGTGTATGACGTGTTGAGTAAAAATGATGCAGAATATCTTGCATATACATGCACCCATACACAGACATTGATTGAATTCTACTGTGAGTTATTAAAAGAATGTAAAAAAATAATAATAATAAAATAATCTGTGACCTCAAGTGTTTCTGTGTCTATATTATTTTACAATCACTCATAACCCTCCATTTCATTTTTTTCATGTTTCACTGATATTTGCTTTGCTATTTGCTACATGAAGTCAATACTTGGCAGCTCACCATTCAGTAATGAAGCTGAAACCTCTGTACCTTCACAGGAGCTGAGTATTAAGTTTGTTCTTGACACATAAAGATCAGTGAACCTGATCAGAATATGACTTTATACTTCAGGGACGAGAGGAAAAAATATCTTTGGAGGGTTGGTTGGGTGCTTCATGATTCATGATAGCTGCAACTATGTAAGCCTTGTTTTATATCAGCACATTGAATATGCTGTATAATAATCAGTTATTGACATACATAACATCAATAAAAACCTAATGATCCATGTGGATAAATATAAATTCATGGTGTACTGCAGTACACAGCACTCAACTCTGAACTCTACAACTTAAAATTAAATTCAATTGTTAGAGTACAGCAAAAGACTTCATACTTCAGAGCAGTGGTGCAGGGTTCCCAGCAGTACGGTCATGGTTAGGTTGGTATTCTAAGTGCTCTAGTTTTGGTTTAGACCGAAATATCTCAACAACTCTCAGTTAGAAATGCCATGACATTAGGTTCAGACATTCATGGTCTAAAAACAATGAATCTTAAAGTTTATCCTGGGAATTATTTTGACATATACAAGATAGATTGGCAGATAGAATTGGTGCACATATTTATTTATTGATTTATTTTTTTTTTGGGGGGGGGGGGTGCAACATGCAAATCTGCAAGCATGTAGGCCATGTAGACCTTGCTTTATGTAAGCACAGTGAATATGCTGTATAATGATCAGTCATTGGCATATATAGCATCAATAAAAGCCTAATGATGGCAACAATAGCATTTTGTCAATTTTTTGAGACTCCTCCAAAAAAGAAAAAAAAAAAAGTTCCAGGGAGCTCATGTGTTATTAAGAGGAGCCAAGCTCCTCCTGGCTCCCCTGCAGTTCACACCCTGGGCTTGGTGCCATTTCAGAACAGTATTTACGGTGCCTTGGAGGAGGCAAAGGGGTAAAGGCTAAATCAAAATCCTCCTGTGTGGAGTCAACAGCACGGATTACATTTAAATGCTTCTGACTTGACTAACTGCAGCATATAAGATGATACTGACACTGTACTGTATATGGGGTTATATTTATGGAGGTATGTGATGAATAAGCTACAGATGAACAATGAGCCACGCTTATGGAGTTAGCAAGATGTGGCATGGAAGGTCAAATAAAAGATGCCATTGGTTGCATTATGGGGGAACCTGTGTTTTTTTGGAGTTTGACCTATACGAAGGGATGAAAGTCAGGATATCTCAGCCTGTGCTGCTTCGATTTGAAGCATTGTTTTTTTTTTTTTTTAAATGTGGGTCTCAAAGCACAATAATGAAGCACAGCACATCCTCTGAGTTCATGAGCCACAGAGGTTGAGAAGCACAACTTCAGAGAAGAGACAGATCTGAGATGTGTAAGAAGGAGTGAGAGGACAACATTTTCCTTCCACCTGTCGATCTTTCAAATCCTCCTATACACAAACACAACACTTACACACACACACACACACACACACTTACCTGTAAATCTTGTATCTGGTAGAAAATCCCTGCTGGAACCTGTCTCTGAACTCTGTGTACTCAGGACATCTGTGGAAAGGTCCCTTCTCTGACAGCAACCAGTCCAGCTGTCCCCCACTCTGCCTCGTGCTGAAGCCCCACGGCGAAGAGCCAGACAGTGACGAGGACGAGGAGGAGGACGACGACGAGGATGAGGGGGACGACAGGGAACCGTGGAGCGCCTTCCCACCGTGTCCCCCACCGCCAACTTGTTCAGCTCGGGTGGGCCACGGCAGCCATAGCAACACCCACGGCAACCATAGGAACATCAAGGAGGACGCCGACCATCTAGCAAGGCAGGAGGAGCCATGGGAGCACCTCTCTCTTCTCATTGGCCAATGAGTCGCCATGGTCCCGGTGGTGATGTACTAGGGCACCTAGGACCGGCATTTCTTCGGACAGTCACCTCCCACTGGCCTGAAGAAGGAGACACAGAGACATTTGGTTTTAGGATCATAAGAAGAAGCTGAAATACGTCTTTTATTGTACAGAAATCATTCCTCTTGGTTCACTGACAGACATTCTGTCCACATATTATGATTATAGTCCATAATGAAAACAGCATAATGTCCCCAAAGTGGTATTTGTATCAGTTAACATCAATCACTGTGACTGTTTTTATGTGTGCTCTAAGTATGCACATGAAAGGTGCTCTCTTCATGTCAGAGACACACTTAATTATTATTATTAAACAATGAACGGTAATTAAATGTACAAATCAGAGAGGCACTGCCTTCACTTCTCCAAAGAACTTTTGCTGCCATAAAAATGACATTTTTACTGATGAGGGCACAGCTTCTTGTTCAAATGTAATCATAGGCCCTGATCATGATTGTCACTTCAAGTGTCTTATGTCTGGATTTCATTTTGTGTTCACGTGGATTCAGACAGACGGCAGACGGACAGCACCTTCTGTTCTGCACGGGAGAAACGAGCAATCTGGAAGCATCTGATGACAGGAGGGCCAAATGAAACCTGTATGATGATTTGTTTCTATGACGATGTGTTGTTGACAAAAAAAATTAAATAAAATATATTAAATTTAATTATTTTGTATATAAGATTCCAGCCATGTGTTTTCTGTCAAGTCATTAAAACAATGACTGTGGGCTGGAGCCTATCCCAGCGAAGGGCGGGGTACACCCTGGATAAGTCGTCAGTTCATCACGGGACACATATATGGGCAGTTATAACGCATGTCTTTGGACTGTACCCAGAGAGAACGCAGACACAGGAAGAATATACAAATTCCAGCCAAGGTGTGAACGAGGAATCTTCTTGCAGTAAGGCCCACACCTCTTATTATTTGATGTAATTCATTATTAGCTCCTCACTGTCCATGTGAGAGAGCTACATAACACGCGGTTGTAAATTCTGCCAAAGACGGACGGCAAAATGTTAAAATTAATGCCGTCTCCTTGGCGGTTTTCTCTCCCCGCTTCACCCAATTTCACCGCCCTGCTCTCGTCCATTAAAATGATATTTGGTTTGCTGTCAGTCTGAATCTGTGTGAATGCAGCATTAGCCACAAAAATGTATGTGTGTGTGTGTGTGTGTGTGTGTGTTAGTTTCATTTATCTTGCTCAATTCCATGCATATCACGGTCAGCACTACTTCAGTCCAGCAGGTGGTGGTAATACATCTGAAGCTGACCAATAACTGCCAAAAACACTAGAAGAAAAACAACCTGGGCACTCTGGCAGATTATTTACACCAATGACAGTTCAGCGAGGTAGCTTCCTCATCCTTACACATCACTCAATTGCACCGATCAGAAATTAGACGGACGCTGAATAACTGAGTGCCACAGGGCCAACAAACTGCCTGAGGCTACCATATGAGGTCATTTAATAAAACACATCACAAAGTGTTTGGCAGAATGCACTGAAAAAACATCACTAAAATAGAAGCTATTAGTTCTGAGGGACCCAGTTTGGAAATATATTTGTGATATCTTTAATATTTCAGTTGATATTATGTCTTATATGTGATATGTGACCAGTTTATGTTCAAAGATGTAAATACAGAGGTGGGAAACTAGTTTTCTCTCATTGATTGGTATGGTTGATGTGGTTAAACTCATTTCAAAGAGGTGAATAAACTGACTGTACTTGGGTTTGACCCCAACTTCACCCTTGCTACGATATACTGTAATCCATTTGTGTTTTGTCAAGCATACAGCAAACTTGGGGCAAAGAGGAATTCCAGTTTACAGGCCAAATACAAAGCAGGTTAATCCTGCCCTGTCATCATAACATAACGCATTAACACATGAATCCGTGTCTCTCAAACTCCTTAATCTACTTCATTTAGTGATCTACATTCCCCACAATGCCTTTGCACAACCACAAGACAATGAGCCTGAACTAAATCCACTTAGCTGTGACTGGAATACACGACAGGAGGTAACTTTGCCTTCGATTTTCCACTCTGAGTAACAAGTTAATCATCAAGGAAAAGCACATGAATGAGCGACTGCTTCCTTGTCGCCGCTGCTATCCCCTGTCCGTCATTCCTAAACTGCGGTCAGTCACTCATTAATATCTGTCACTGGTTGTCCAAACGTGGGCTTGAATGGAAATAAGTTGTCTCCTCGGTGTAATTACTTGTTTTTTATGCAAATGTAGGTCAAATGAAATTCAGCCGCCCTCGTGGTTTAGCAGCGACAGGAGACGACGTTCACCCTGGAAGAAACAGAACGAGCTGAATGTGTCTACGGTGAAGTCTTGGTCCAAGATGCTTTTATGCTTGTTGTCACTGGGGAGTTATGCTGCAATAGGAGTTGACTGTTGAGACTTCTCATAATGCACTGAGCTCCCTCTCCATGTGCGCACACCCATGTCTCATTAATACATGTTACTAAAGTAGCTGAGAGTTGTTCGATTGGTGACTGGTCGAGCCTGCTGCTGTGACATCCACTATTAATAACCATTATTATTATTACTATCATAATAACTACTATTAATCATATTTCAATTAAAAGCATAATTAAAGTTATTATGATATCACATTATATCATTGCTGCTGTACATCTCTCTCTCTGTGTAACTCAGGTTTTTCCCTGCCAGTGTTGCAAGTGCTCGCTCATGTAGGGAACTGTCTGACATTATACGACTAAAACTGAATTGAATATTTTCAGAATCCAGTCCAAAAACACTTTAATTTTTCAGACCAATAGTACCTTTGCTCTTGTGCTTTAAAATCACTTAGGAACAAAATAATCCAACACGAGTGACTGCAGCCTTAAAAAGCACGTCACCCAGAAGCTGCTGAAAAATGTTCTGTATGTTAGCGCCAGTGGAGAAACTCTTTCTCCTCATTTTTGTTGAACACCTGTCCAAACAGAATGAAGCCTCTCTTGTATGTTCTTAGCATTCATGAAAATAATTCAGAAGCAAAAAAAATAAAATTGAACCAGGAGTCCAAGATGGGCTGCAAAGCTTCTCTTAGCAGGGGTCAAAAATGATCTTATTAAAAACACCCTCGTGATTGAAATGTACTCGTAGCACATTGAGTGTTGAATATATAAAGTGGCACCGGGGTGACGTTTCTGACGGCTTTCACTTCCTTGATGTTTTGTATCTTTGGGCAAGGCTGTCATCACCGCCTCTGCACAGATCAGATCAGATCAGGGGCGTTATAGTAGCTCACACCAAACACATCAGCACAAATCACATTGCAGCTCGAGTGTGAATTCTCGTTGTCTAACACAAGACACGCGCCGCGCTAGTGTGACACTTTGAAAAGACCTTCCAGTACCCTTCACAAAAGTACTGACGTGCTCGTCGTTTCACTGTTAATGACTAGCAGGCTTGCTGGGCGGAACCTTCAGGGACAAATCAGCATTCTAGAGCGGATATGTAAAGTAGCAGAGAAGATGCTTTAAGTGGATTGGGATCCTAAGTATTCCCTGTTTATCTTACAAACAAATTAGAGAATTAATTTCAGGTGGATAAATGCAGGCTCAGACATGAAAAAAAACAATACTCAGAGCGCTGCATTTTTAATTTTCACTCCTGCACCGAGAGACTACTGCAGTTTGAAAAGGCAATTAGCAAAGTCATCTGTCAAACGATTGTATTTATGCAGCTAAAAACAGGATGAGAACTTGATGAATGGAAAGGTTTCTTGTACTTTATGCAAATTAAAAATGTGCCGCCTGCTGGATCTCTAATTTCTCTTTTTATGTCCTGGGAGGGACAAATATGATACACTATGGAATAAGACAGCTAAACATTCCAGGTGCACACTTAGCAAGTTTTAAATGTCTAATATTTTCTCCCACCTCATTTATTGTAGCGTGCTGGGTATAAAATGCTTCCTAGGATACAGATACACCACATTTGGTCTTCCTCATTCAGAAAAGATATTAAAGAAGCTGCTGCTCTGCATATTTTACTGCCATGTAAATGTGACAACACAATATGTCTTCATATATGAATAAATATCCTTCCAAATGACTAAAACATTGGGCAGATAAAAATTGTTTTGTGTGTGATTATGTGGTCGGCTTTTGCACCTCTTGGGCAGTGTCCACCGATGGAAAGTTATATTCCAAGAGGGGTTTTTGAATTGGATCGATTCATTTTGCTCTTGCTCAAATGAAATTATATTTTTGAGGTACTTTTATGACAATTATGCAGGGTCTGGCTTTTGATTGGATAAATTCAATATGACAACACCAGAATTCAGATGAAGGTCAAGTTATGATGGTGACATCAACTCTCTCCCTAACTTGCTAGCAAACAGCTACACGATGAAGATCAGTGTGGGTGAGATCACTGCAACTCCACAACTTGGAAGTCAACTTATGAAAATAAGTCTAAGATCTTAAATTTTTGTGGGAGAAGTTTTCTGCTCCTCAAACTACAGCATCAACCACAGTTACACTAGTGGGACAGATACAGACTCGCTGCCGACTGATAAACCATGAGCCCTTATAATAAGTCTTATAATCAGGGCTTGTCTTTGTTATGTGGCAACTCTGTCGGAGGATTTAATAAGATATTCTGCTGAAAGAAAAAGTTTTATACACAATAAAGAGAAAAGAACGGATGTGCGATGAACACATGAACACTGGAGGGGACGTAAAAAAAAGAAAGAATGGAGCACTGAAGCTGCAGAAGAGGAGAGAAATTTGAAGGTAAAGTGACAAGTGATGAGGAGAGGTGGCAGAGGAAAGGAAGGGAAAGGAAAGCAAAGTATGGGAGTGAAAATAAAAGGATTGTTCAGAAGAAAGACCTTGACTGTATGTCATATACAATACATGCACTCGTCTTCTCTTCCAGTCCTCTCCCTTCTGTCATTCTCCTTCTACTGTACCATCTTCTCCAACTCCATTTCACCTTATTTGTGTCTTGCCTCTTCTCCTACCTTTCGTTCTTTCTCTTTTTCTCTCACTAAAAAACCCAACCAACATTTTAAACCGGAACTGCAAATGTACTGAAACATGAAATTGGAAATCTTGAAACCAAACTATTGGCTTTTCTTTTATTTATATGAATGTATAGTGTATATGTGTGTGTGTGTGTGTGTGTGTAGCTCATACATGTTGGACGTGTTATTGATTCCGAGACAAATTCCTGCAATGGTTTCCACTCAGAGGACCTGTGAGATTTGCCTTTCAAATGAAGTTCTGTAACTCCTTAAAACGCCACCTCTCGCAGAAATAAGCGATCCCCATAACTGCTAGGCCTCCTTCTCTCCTCCGCTCCTCTCCTTCGAGACTCCCCCCGCTAATTATAAAATGCATAAAACATGCCGCGAATGCCAGCGAGACAATAGAGGGGAAATTGTGAATTTTTAGCCCTGACATTTAATGTTCAGCCTTGCATTATTCACACACCCTGTGCGTATTTACCCTTCTCTCTCTCTCTCTTCCATCTTGGTGGGGGGCGGAGGTAAAAAGGCACGAACATCTCCAATCCATATTGGAAGAGGGTGGAGAAGGAGGGGGGAGTTGAGGGCAACCAGGTGGAATGGAAAAAAAAAAAATCGACCACGTGTTGCACTTAAATAACATCTCAGGGACGACAGCCAAGTCAGGGGGGGAGCGACAGCTTATGTTTATTGGATTTTTTTTCCAGCGCCTTCACCAGGCTTAGAGAGAGCAAGGAGTCAGTTGTTGCACCATGTTTGCACAAAAAGGGAGAAGTCAAGAGGGAAAAGGAAGGAAATGAGAAACATGGGCAAAGCAGTGATGGAAAGACAAGGAGTGGGGGTGTTGGGGGGCGGTAAGAACGGACAGATTAAGGGAATGTTCAGATAAATAAAAAAGGGCGGGGGGCTCTTGAAAGAATGAGTCGCCCCCACCAGAACTTGTTCCTTAAACTTCCCACCCAGCTGCCGGGGCAACTGAGGCAAAGGCTAATGTGAAAGTGGTTTGGCCTCCTGACACCTTTAAGTAATTTGTGCTCCAGTTTGGAAGGCAGAGAATTATGCGGGGAAGCCTGTGTCCCAGCTTTTTTTTTTTCTCCTTCTTCTTCTTCTTCTCTGAGCCAGACAAAATTATAACCTTCATTTTTCTCTGCAGCAGAGAGCATGAACCTACAGCAGAATTCAGCTCGCTACCCGTGTACTACAATTACCGCAGCTGGGAATCGTTATTAGATGTGACACACATATGTGTTTCGTGTCCATATCAGGCTGCAGATATGTGTATCGGTACAGATTCTGTTTGCGTGCATGCATATGCTGCAGAGCACCTGGCCGGGCCCTTGGCAAACATTAGACCAGGGGGAGGTCCATCAGCATTAGAGGCCAGCTGTATTCCTCAACCCCAGCAGCTCACTACTCACCTCTCAGCGTTTATGCGAGTCAGCAGCAATAGCCGGCCAGCTGCACACCTGCTCAAACCCCCTCTAATTCGGGCTCACCGCACACAGAGGCTGAGGAGAGGGGTGGCGGGGGGGTGGCGGGGGGGGACGAAAGCTAGCTGAGGAGGATTGAAGCTAACGGAACAGGATGACAGTCAAAGACAGACAAACAAGGAGGTTAAGAGAGTGCGACAGAAGGAGAGACAGATGAATCGAAAGGAAGAGACAAAGGAGAGGGATAGAACGGCAGAGAGGAGTTCACGTCCACATTCTGATGTCGGCTCTGTTGGGATGGGGGCGGTGAAGAAAAAAGCGTTGGATGAAGGCCACAAAGTGTATGCCAGATTACTCTGTCCAACCAATGAAGTCATCATTTTTTATCATCTATTGTCTATTCTATGAAGTCTAACTGCTTTCTTCTAGTAATACTGAAGGTTAGAGCTCCAACAATGAGTCGATCAATTGATCAGTTGATTGGCAGCTAGAATAAAATAAATGAATATAAAACATATTCCAAACATTGTGTTTTCAGCTCCTCAAATGTGAGCTTTTCAGACTTGTCTTTTTTGATATTGAACAATCAATTGAATACGCTGAACAATCACCAGCCTTTTACAATAAACTACTGTAATGACATTTTTGCAAAGCATTGATGGGTTGTAGCAGCTCTCTATCTTTGAACCACTGGATGACTGCTAATTATTTGGAATATAACAGACAGGCAACATCTTCCTGAAGGGAAGGCGATATGTACATACAGTAAAGGGCAAAAGGCCATATCAGGATAAGCGTTTGGTTCGTCTGTTCTGGGCTACTGTAGAAAAGTGGTGGATCAACATAATGGACTCCATGGAAGACACTGTAGATATAGAGGACTCAATTTAAGGCAACGAAAACACAGTCATTGAAATTTCCAGGTGATTATGCACTAATGAAAGCATGCCAATCAATATTATATGTAACTCAATATTATAGATACTCCTAAATCAAATCACACTATGTATATTTCAGCTTTGGACTATTGGTCAGACAAAAAAGGAAAACTGAGGGCTTGAAATCATCATCATTTTCTTTTTTTTATTGATTAATCCAGTGTTTCTCGAACTTTTTGTGGTGCCGGTTCACACAGGAGGCAGGTTTGTAAGACGATTATTTATTGTTAACTGTTGTTGAATGCTAAATGAAACCAGTTCAAGAACCAGAGAGGAATAATCTGCACTTCTCTTTATATTTCCCGTTTGGAGCCACAACAGCAATGGAATTTTTACCTCCACTAACTATCCCACCATCACATTTTAACAAATTATTGGTGTATGTGCACACTACATGCATGAATGTGACAATGTATCAGACTGATATTAAAATAAAATATATAAATAAAAAAACAGTGAACTTTTGAATGTAAAAATCAGTTGAGGTCAGGCTGTCTGATGTGTTTGATACACTTTTAATGATCACAGCTATTTTTATTAACTTCTGACTGCTTAGCCGTCTGACATTGCTTTTAGCTGCAGAATATTATCAGCTTCTACATGTAATCTTCTCTGCAGAATGCGATGTTTGCCGAGTCATTTTTCCAAGCTTGTTTGAGAAATTTGTTTAAATGACTTTCCCATGGTCATCTGCTGATTTAATAGAATTATAAAACAAGACTTATGGTCTGATATAATGATTCAAACAAATCTCATAATTTAGAAATACAGAAACCAGTAAAATTATTTGTCAGTGCGAGGAGATAATTTGACTCTGAAATATATTTGACAAGTTTCTGAGTCTTCCCACTTACTGAAGGCAAACAGAGACGTGCTCGACCTGATGGAAAGGCGCTCAGCGTCTCTTTACAGACCTCTGCAATGTGTCTGCATCAAATGAAGCCACTTCAACTGATCTCCGTCTTCAAATCCAGCGTGTCTTTTCTGGAGCTGTTGAAGACTTTTCCAAACCCCACAAAAAAGTAGAAAAACTTCATGATTAAAAGCTGGGAAAGGTTGATCGTGTTGCTCAAACTAACTCCTACATGGAGCTGTCAATATTTTATGAAGCCTGGGCTTTTCAAACCCAACCAAGACAAATAGGAAGCCTTGGCTCCACCCACTGAGCTCAGCTCACTTTCACTTCCTGAGCTGGGCAAAAACCAAACAAAACAAAAAAAAAGCAAAAAAACGTTAACAACCCCAGACCGATTAAGGATAAAGAAAATGTACCGCAATTAACAAGTGTGACTGGATTAAGTAGCTGAGAACAATAGAAAGAGGTATGAAAGGGCATCTGATTAAAAAAAAGAAAAAGATGCATGTAATTGGCTTTTTCTCCGACTCATAGCGCCGACAGGCTCAATCTGGTGTTGAACATGTACCGCCCTCAAACACACACACACACACACACACACACACTCAGATACACAAATAGCTGGATTACGAAGCAGCAGAGCCGGCAATAATGTCAGCATAATGCCGATAATGTCTGGAGACACTCTGATGGGCTGTGTTTGGAAACTGGACAAATTATATGCTGTGCTGGCTGTATGTGTGTGTATGTCTGTGTGCACTTACCAACCTATCTAAGTGCGGACTTCAGTATTCCAAAACATTCACCAACAGGG
Source organism: Protonibea diacanthus (assembly GCA_028641955.1). NCBI lineage: Eukaryota > Metazoa > Chordata > Actinopteri > Sciaenidae > Protonibea > Protonibea diacanthus. Next base: position 4,359,243 of record CM053988.1, on the reverse strand, counting down.
GACATTTTTAGGTCCCCTTTAAATGATCCTTAAAATCACTCTGGTGTGCGTGTGTGTGTGCAGCATCCATGTGTGTTACTGTGTTACTGTGCACATGTCTTGTGTGTTCTCACTGGTCAATCTCCAGAAAGACAAACAAACAGCCATATGGTCAATTAAGGCCCATCAATAGCTCTGTTAACATCTTTACCAGCTGATAATTAAGAGAACAACAGCCCGTCAGCTGCACGCTCTGCTGAAAATCATATCACCCCCCCCACACACACAGACACACACACACACACCTCACCCACTGATTTACGTTAAAAAGTCATGAATTTGCTGTTTTTGGTGAGAGCTTGCTTTAATTGAGTGTTAGAACACATCATAACTTTGTGCAATATTAGCATATTACAGCTGTCATTACGGTTTGAAAATTAGCAGGTTGTTAAAAACAGATGTATTTTTAGATGCAGAACAAATCAACAAATCATCGTACAAGAATAATAATAATGTGTTAAATGTATTATATGTACTCTATTACAGTACATTCAGATAAATCTTAAAGCTCTCCTGCGTCTTAGCCGAGCTGTAGATGTCCAGAGTGTAGAGTCCTCTCTGCAGACATTTGTAATCTTACTGGACTTGGACTTTTCTCAGTCTCGTGGGTAATTGATCTGGATTTGTCTGGTCTCCACCAGAAGTGTCTCCTGGTACAGTCTTACGCCTTAATCCAGTCTAGTTGGCTTTTTGATTTTTGCCTTTTACTCCCACTGTCACAGACTATTCTGTCAGTCCTCTGCAGTATATGGAAGCAAAATGGCAAATCACTTACACTGTTTTAATTTAATACTAATCTCCATAGTAGCTTAAAGACAAAGCATAGTCCTTTCCATGTCACTACATTGATTACATTTCTGCACAACCTGTCTACAGTTCAATTTGACCACTACTGTTCTGTCAGTCTACCACAGGGGTCATCAACTACATTTGTCCAAGGGTCAGAATTTTTCTCGGCTGACACTATCAGGGCCAGATGTTCTCGTAAAAATTAAATTTATATTGTATACTAAGTAATGTAATATTATTTCATATATCATTTTGCCTTTGAAAAGGCATATTATCTGTACGGTAGCAAGCCACTAGGGGGCAAAAATGATATTTTAGGCTTCATATTCATGAGGCTGTCAACTGCTAACGTGTGGAAGGTGATGCCACTGGACAAGGTGGCTAATCACAGTGAACTCATGTTGATATGAAGGCTGCTCTCCATGGTGCTGAACGCTTGAACGCCTTTTGGGTGGCCTGTCCCCAGAAGTATGACACAGTGAAGACATTGGCCATGTATGTGCTCACCATGTTCGGATCAACATACCCCTGTGAAGCTGTGAAAAATGAACTAGGACTGCAGGCGCATAAGGCAGGCAGCTGTCAAGCCCAATGTTAAAAAGATAGTGTCGGAGGGGAAATGTCACTTCTCCCATTAACCAAACATGAGTATTTCAGTCTTGTGATTTTCTTGGTTTTACTTACTTACTTACTTCGTATTTATTTGTTGGATCACAGGATACTTTAATTTGATGTAAAGAGCAAAATTTCTCATAACTGACAGTTATGTTGAAGGTTGTTATTGAGACACTGAAATAGTGCACTATTGTGTGGGGAAATGAAGCCCAAAAAAGGACAATTTTGACAGACGTGAAACAAAAAAAGAACGTGTTTATTGTTATTTTTGAATGGAGGCGGGCTTTGGCACAAGCTGCTTTTCTGAGGGCGTTTGTTTCATTTCACTTAAAGCAAAATGTAGAAAATACTTTGTCCTCTTCACTAGGCTATTCCTGAATCCAGTAATATTCTGGGGGCCAGATGGAAAGCTCTGCCAGGCCGGATGTGGCCCACGGGCTGCACGTTCACTGGTCTACCAGATTATATATTATAGTTTATTTATATGTTCCTATATTTGAACTGAAAAACACTATTGTGTCTGAGACTCTCTCTTCATTTCAGAATTTCATACTTACATAGTATTATGCACACATTATACAATTTTGGGGGTCAAAGATTTAGGCAATATTAAATAGTGTCATGATTCTATAATATTTAAAACATTTAGAAATATGATATTTTCAAAGTGACTGGGGATGTGTTACAGATGATTCTGACTATGAACAGCAGTATGAAGACAGTTCGGTGGACACTGATCTGTTTTCTTTGATTTTGGTCTTGTCTCAGTCCCAGAGCTGCTTGAAACAAACATTTCACTATATTAAAAGTCTCATTACATCACTGCTTTTTCTTGGTTAATGAAAAAAGGTGTCTCAGATACTGTATATGGTTTCCACGGGACAAGCATACTAACACTACTCAACACTACCATTTTACACATATGAACATATTCAAAGAGGATGTGTCTGGCCTGAACCCTACAGAATCTATTAGCTTATAAATTCTGTTCATTTCAGGAATACTGTCACCACGCAGTACAGACATGGTATACTGGTCACAACACAGCATATATTTTTAAACAGACTGCAAGGTACTATTCAAACTCTATAGAGTTAGACTGACCATGATCTGAAGACCAAATACATCTAAATGCCAGAGTGGGGCATGAGTAGAGGTACAACCACAGTCGCTGTTCTCGCTGTGTTCTGGCCTCATTCATTAATCCTTTGGAACTTTGTTGACAGGTCCTGAAGAAAAGCCTCTATAAATGATGAAAAACCAGTCGTCTGGGAGCTTAGAAATGCAATCAGTTGCAAGTTACTGATTACCTGCCTGCGAATCAGGCAAACAATCTGACTTCCATCAGTTATGTCCAGAATAATTATTGGCCTCTATGTGTAGGTGATAGCATAAAAGGGCTTGTGTAAAGTGCTAATTGGTAGCTAGAGGCATAAATACTGAGCCTGAATGGCTTTATTAGAACACGTGTATGGTAGTGTAATTTTAGATTTCAGATGCTAATAAGGTGTCATTACTTATAAAACATATTTCAGCATTAGCATCACTAAATATCAGGCTGATTAAAGTGAATTTCAAAAAATATTTCACTGATGAGCAAAAACCTTGGTGGTGTCATTGTTAGTTACACTTCCAGCAGATGGTATTTTTGTAGTGATTCTTTCCTTTGGAAAAAGCAAATACATAACTAATCTCTAAATATCATAATATTCCAAATCTATAAGTTTAGACAACACACACAATAAAGACCCAGATGTATGTTACACTACCCCACCTTCCACCACCATCACTCCCTCCCTTCTCTTTCCATCCCACCACTTTCTTCCCATCTCCCATATTTTCTCCTCGTTCTCTTATCCTCTACCTCCTCCTCCGCCCTCTCACCTTAATGTTTCTTCAACAAGTCTGATAATTATACAAGCTGCTCTCTTACTGAGTCAAGCAACCCCATAACACTCCTATATGCATACTGCGACAATTCTTATTAGTTACTAGCTAGTTTAATCCCAAATAGGTCCACACAGAGTCAGCTGGGCTTCAGTTGATTCAGTCTCCCAGCAGCAGCAGCAGCAGAAAGCGTATTCTGGTAATTGAAAGGACCGTAGGGGATAGGGAAGGCAAATGACATCATACCCTACAGCAATATAGGCGTACCTGAGGCTATGTTTGGAATATATATATTCATTCACATTCACTTATGCCAATATATCTGTTTGCATGAACAATCTGCTTTCTTAAAGCTGTGGTAATGATGCAGAGTGGTCACTAAGGATACATTTTAGAAACCACTTAAGGCAGGGTCCTCTGGGAAATTGTCTGATGAATAAGATAAAGCAAAGAACCTGAAAAAGTAGCAAGACGAGAATGTGAGCTGCAAAATATTTGAAACACACGCAAAAAATGCAATATTTTGTTATATTTTGTTTTGTTAGTTTCTTGGATTTACAGACCCTTTTGGCGTCTTTCAGCTATTGTTTTGGTTTTGCAGTTAACAAACATTACTCTTGTTGAACTCATTTCAGTTTGAATGTACTTATTTTATGCTGCTTGGGATAAAAATCAAATTAATAGGATGTAATATATCCACAGCAGGCAGCATTTTGTCCCAGCACTTAATGGCAGGCAGACCTGACTGAATCAATATGGGACACGGTCACTCTAATGCATACGCACTGTTCTCACATGACTGAAGACATTGTGGATATATATTAAATCAGAATTCATTGAAGAGAATGACCAGAAGCTGTCTGTCACTGAATGACAGGTGGACCACAAGTGGATTAGTATTGATATTTTCTATCAAACATGATGGACTGTCTGACTGAGCAAACGTTTTTTTTTTTTTTGTTTTTTTTTACCATGTGCATGACGCAAGGTTTAATTCTTAATATACATTCATGTAGCACAGGATTTTGAATACAATGGCAAAAAAGCACAAATCAGATCAATCACAAATCAATTGTGAGAATTCACAAAATGAAGTGTCTAACACTCAAAAGTTTCATGGGGCAGGGCCCCTGATCCCCCACCTGATTTGTGTCCTCCAGGTATGAGACTATGAAATGTGCCATTTTTTTCCACACTGAAGGTGGCAACCATAGCTTCTTGCAAGTGTAGCATTTAGCTAAAATGAGAGTGAGTATTTGTTAGCTGACCAAACACACAACATTCTGTTGCTACGTGTTGTCTTCATAATGTGACAATATGTAAATGTTTATAGCTAGTTTCACAAATAATCTATCAATGCTGATTTAAAAGGTTGCACTGCATTTTCACAAACGCATCCAACAAATAGCTTCCCTGCCTACTGCTGTTGTATTCATGGCTCATGTAAACTCTTCATAGTAAGCTAGCAAGGTTTGCCAGTAACCTTGAAATGAGCTGCATGAGGTATGCTGGAAATTATTAAGCTTTTGTCTCAGTACACAAAGCTCACAGAAAAGAGTTAATACAGCGAAATTCAAATGTCATGACATACATGGCAGTATCATAGCTGCTAATTAGTGAAGCACCCCATGCTGATGCTAAATATAATCAGTGCTGCCTGCATCCACACAACAGACAGTGACAAGCTCTTAGTGGAACAGAGTAAAATCTTTACATATACAAACAGTTGGCAGATAATTAAGCATGGATCGGGCCCCTTGTGGCCCATCAGATGCTTACCAGTCTGGCCACGTAGGCTAATAGGGCAGCCATGTAATTAGCACTGGTCCAAATGTAGCTGTAATGATTATTCCCACTATTACACAGACAAAAGGACTTTGACCCAAAAGAAAAAAAAAAAAGACACTAACTAGCCACAATGTTGTTGCGATGATGGCTGGACTGACACACATTATCCTGGATTTAGCCGCTTCCTGACATATCCAGTGCCGCAAATAGAAGCCACACTGTCAACCAAACACATCCATTAATGAGCTTATGGTGCTTTGTGGACACACAGCTGTTTGGAATGATAGAATGTAGAGATTCTAGTTGAACGGAGGAGCTCCGCAGAGAAAAATAATTGCATACTTTCTAACTAGGCAGCCATCGCAGTGTAAAATTAGGATGTTACTGGAGTCAAGGGGTTAGCTTTTCATCCATAGATGAATTTGCTGATTGATTTTGTGCAATTATTTGCTTTTGTTATTGCGGTGTAGATGGATAATGGTATATTTCATGTCAGTTTGATGGTTGATTTGAGGCTGATTGATTCTGGAGGTGCTTCAAATTCTTATTAATATAGATCCCCTTGCATTGTTTAAAAGCCTCAGTGGTGGTGTCGCTCTAATAACATTTGAATTGTTTGATGCTGTCAGTTGGGAAAAGCGGCAGTGGCCACAGCAATGACCAGCAGTGTCCATTAATCAGCTATGCAGTCAGTTCTGCCATCTGCCAAGACTGCTAAGTTGACAATAACAACCATTAATGAGTAGAATTATCCACGGTCGAGGGAAGATCACATTATAAAGGAAATCCATCGACAAACAAACAACTGGTCATTTATCGTTGGATAGGGTCACTTACAGGAGCTTCCTCATAGTCTGACAGATAAATAAAATAAGCCAGTCCCACAACCAGAGGAGAGTGGGCTACTTACATAAATCCACATCCCACGCTGGGTTACACAGGGGGACAGAATGAAGCTCCTCAGGCATTCGTTCACCAAACAAACAATAATGATACTTATGTCCAATCGCTGCTCTTGCTGTTTTTGTTTTAGACCTGCCATCAAAAAAAAGGTCTTTCAAAGCACCGTTCATCAACAAATCCATGAAGCTATTAGTACAATTAGCACCAATGTTAGAAGAACAGGTAGCAATACTGACTCTGTATCTTGGTTCATGTCAAAGGAATACTCTAAAGGAACAGTTGGCTGTTAATTGAGCTGGCTTCAGCACTAATGGCCTATCAGAGCATTGCCAGACAGGCCATATGTGGGCTAATGGGTTGACCATTGTGTTAGAATGTGTCCAGTGATAGAGGTGTTGAACGTTCCCACTTGCCAAATGACTGTGATCCACATAGATAAACCTGGAAACACGGGTGGGCTAATTCAAATTCCAAACACATACTGTATCAGTGCTCCATAACCTCATCTGAATTTTTATGGAAAGCAGTCATTTTAGGCTGCTGTGACCAGACGCTGGACACATGCACCCAAATACTGATGTGAATAAGAATGAGAGGCTAATTAAGAGGGAGAGATTTGCATGGTTTAAGAAAACTTGACTTCCCCCACTAAACTGGAATTAAATGTATTTCTGTTTTTAAAGAAATTGGTGGGATTTAGAAGGCCTATTCTATAGAAATCACAGTGCTCTCCAAGGGTAGAAGGTACTTCAAATAAGTCCATTTACTCAAGTGTCATACCTAAGGACAAGCCTGAGGTACTGCTACTTGAAGCACTGCATATTAGAGGAAGACACTGTACTTTGTTGGTTTGATGGCTGGTTGGTTGGTTGGTTGGTCCACCATTTTGGTTTGACCATACTGGATGGATTTAGATGATATTCTGTTCAGACATTCATTGACTTTGATGAGCCCAAAGTATCTTTATACCCAAAGGTATATTTCTTTGTTACACTTCAAGAGTCATTTGGATTCTGAAATGTTATTCTGCATGTGGGGATTTTGTTTTTGTATAAACTGCTGGATTCAAGGTGCATTATTGCAACATGTAATGGATCTGTTTTTAAATGAGCTGGACTTTATGGTGTTTGGTCATATTTGCGCTGACGAGGTCCATGCTATCCCTTTTAAGGCCATTTCACTTGGTAAGTAATGGCCGCCCAGAAGTCATTCATCTTCAATAAGTGGTGAGCAGGCAGGTGGAGAGCTGCGGGCCGTCTGGCAGCTATAGAGGCAAGTGAGTTTGTTCTGAAACTGTCATGTTTATGCTCATTCAGCGCTCGCCCACACAGATGCTCAGCCGGGGTTTAATCAGACAGAAGTTTCTTTGCTTGACCTATCAAATGACGCTTAATCACAGAGAAGGTCAATAACATGGAATTTAAACAGTTAGCTCTGCTGTCTCTCTACTGTATGAATTCAATTATATAAGCATACTTGCAAAGAGTTAGAGCAAGGTGGAGCAGGAGTGAGTGAATCACATCAAACTTGATTCAAATAAATTTATCAAGCAATTAAAAGTACATGCTGTAGTTAATTCCACTGGTCATGTATTTGAAACTGCACTTCAGATAAAGTAACAATCCTGATGAGTTTAGAGACCTCAAACTAGTAGTAGTGGGTAATCAGTGTTTTACAGGCATGGTTAGGGTTAAGCAAAGATCAAAGTTACATTAAGGCAGACAGGCTAAACAATGCATGACAACAGGAAGTTACTGCACAGATTGAAACAAATGAGATATAATGTGTCAATCGATAAGCTTTAGAGGTGTTGTTTCCCCTGTCTACAGTTTTTTGCTAAGCTAAGCTAAACGGCTAGGGGCTGTAGCTTCATATTAACCACTGACCCAAGAGTGGTTCCAATCTTCTTAGAAATCTCTTGGCAAAACAGTGAAAAGGTGTATTTCCCAAAATGTTGAACTATTCCTTTAAGTGGATTAAAACACTCAGTTATGGATTGAAAGAGGCCATGTTTTAAGTTAAGTAAAGCGAACATCAATTAAATACCTTGAGTTCTGCGGACATGTCCAATTTGGGTGCAATTCCTAAGATAAAAGGGTTGTTTCCTACTGTATGTTAACATTAGATAGAGATTTGAAAATTAGCACCAGCTAGACCCCAAAACCTCATTATGAATAAAACCTGGAGCTCCCCCATCTCACACCTCTGCTCTCTCAGTGCCTGAAAGGCTTTTAAATGAATACTCTGACATTTGCTAAGCTGGGCTAAAAATGTCAACTAACTACCACTGTATGGAGCACACACACAACTCACCTAATTCTTGGTGAGGCAGCAAAAAAGCAAATTTTCCATAATGTCTAAAGAAATCCCAGAAGACCAGGCGGTAGAAAACAAAAACCAGAGTGGACAAGGGAAGCAAATGGGCACTGTGGTTCTATTCAGACTAACAACACACAAGGCAGAGGAGTGTCGGCATTGACAGTATCTGACTGCTGACAAACAGATAAGTCTGCACGAACAATGCCCACCTCATTAAATGCTGGTTAGGATTTTCTGAGGAGTGCAAAAATACAAGTGGATTATGGCCTGAGTAGACAGAAAGAGGTGTCCCAGAGCTGACATCAACAACACAGTGCTGGAGAGCCAAAATGGATGCCAGTGTGACTCTCAATCACTAAAGTAACAAATGTGTGTTTTTCTACAAAGAACCTTGCTGGTTTGTGCATCTCTATCTCTAGTTGCATGAATACTGCTCCAGATTGACAATATCTGCATAAGAGTGCAGTTTAAATTAGGGTTGCACCGATTGTGAAATTCTGGGCCGATACCGATACCAATGTTTAAAATAACAACTTAGCCGATGCCGATACCGATGTTTGTTACATGTATTGCAAACTGCATAATGTGGATCTTTCTCGAAGCGTCCCAGAAGGGTGGATAGGTAGATGATCAAAGTTTAGTCCGTAAATACCCCATACAAACTGCTGGTGGTAAAGACAGACAAAAATTAGCGAAACTAAGTAACTACGTAGCATATTTACACATGTAGAACCATATTTAGAAGAACATACACCGGGAAAATGGGCAAATCTGAGCAAGTAAACAAAGTCTGGCGGGTTAAACGCTTCTGAAACTCACCAGGTGACATTTGAAGTCGCGTGGACGGACCAAAACCGCGGAGCGTACGTGACGTGCCAGAGATGTGTGGAGCGGGGTTTCTCCACAGCACAGCGTTCATGCGACATGTAAATCAACATATAAACATCGGCCACTGCCATCGGTGAATGTCATCTTTATTTGCAGATGGCCAATGGCAGGCGAATATTGGCCGATACTGATGTTCATCCGATGCATGGGTGCATCCCTAGTTTAAATGGTTTACCAAGCTCTGCTGGGAAAGAATGTGCTCTAAGAACAAAATGGCTTCAGTCTTAAGTAGGACTGTCAGATTATTTATTTTTTGTTTTTCACCAAAGCCGTGGCAATGTGTAACAGTGTCAGGAAAATTTCTTGCTCCATCGAAAAGTGTGTTCAGACAGAAAGCAGATTTCACACATTACTATTTTGTTCAGTGTTAACGGAAACCATTGCTAGAAAATAAACACTTGAAAATAAAATATATTATAATAGAAAATCAGAAAAAAAACAATAAAAAAATGTATGAACCTGAATTATGAATGTACAGGAACAACAGAGGGAAAAGAGAGTGAAAGAAAATGGCCAGAAGAACTAGTAAGTTCTGAGTTTAACTCTCACACAAACACACTCACACACACACACACACACACACAGTCAGTGAATACGTTGCTAAGTAGTTCCAGCTAAAATCTGGGAGGTCGGTACTTTGGCTGTCTGAAGTGAACAGACCGTACGAACAGTCCAGCGGTCAAATTTGTGCACAAAACAGGTGAACATTTGCTTCGCAATCTGTCGGAACACTTGAAGTGGTAGGAGCTGTTAAGTGATCAGTGGCTTGCACTTTAAACTAATCTAGGACAAGTTGCAGTGTCTGGCCTGAGGCAAGTGTCAACTGCTTTGGCAAATTCAGACTTTCACACCAGTTTTACCATGCTTAAGACTGCATGGCTCTGCAGATGGCATATTGCTTAGCGTCCCGACCTTGCCTTACAGTAATAACACAGAGATAAATCTGCTGTATTCGCTATAAGTGACTATAATCAATGTCTTCTATATAGAAAAGGTTTTCAGGTCAAGACAGTATTTGATGTACTCTTAGTAAGCGTGTGGGGCCAGACCAGTCACCAGTGGTAAACATCACATTCTGCTTTCATTACATTGGTATTTTCTGAAGACTTATTATTATTATTTACTTTGTTCTACTTTCATGTGGCCAGACAAATAGCTGCTCTTTTCATTTTACTCCTGTGGACCACACAGCACTCGTTCTAATTCTTCTTGTTGTTTTATCATTAGCAAAAAAAGGTTCGATGGAGGATCTCGATACATCTATTTGTTCCCAACACTCCATCCACTCATATAACCTCTATATCCGAGGGTTTTTGATAAACAGCAGAGCATCTGCTGCATAATTCAGAGGTCCTAAAACTTCTTCTGTTCTGGACCAAAGAGAAAAATGTAATCCAGTCCCCTGGGTCCCTTGCAGCCTCATTATTCATTGCCACTAGTGTCATGCGGGAACCCCAGCAGAGGTAAGACCGTGAAATATTATAGGTGCCGGCACATAGTTTAAGAAAGAATACAGGTGTTATCTAGTGCATGTGTGGCCTGTGTGTTCTACTGTTAATTCTGTATGAGCCGTGCCAGTCACCAGGGTCATGCGTTGTGCTGTTGCTCAATTATCATGTGGAATGAGTATGACAGGGCAGGACGTTATGGCCCTGTCATCACAGAAATATGTTCCTCATTGTTGCTAGATTGCCTCTGGTGATGACGCCTAATCAAGGCCAAATTGCAAGGCCATCGTCTCATCTCTCCAGCAGGCAGCGCATGTTGACACATGTCACTTTATCCCGAGCACCTCAGCCGTAATGCAATCATTTTGTGTTTGCGTGATGGGCCGAGATAAAAAAAAATAAATAAATAAAAAAAAATTACAACCTTGGATCGTTTTCATAGAAAATAATCTGCAGGAATTTCTCAGGGGAGCATATGATTCTATTTGAACCTTATTAAAACCGTGCAAATTGAATCTAGTCAGCCACAAGCAGTGGAATTTGAATTTCTGAGATTAGCATTTTGGTGAATCAATAAAAGAAGCAACTCAAGGCCTTTTACAGGGCGGATTAATCTGTAGAAGATTCATCAGAGTTGCCCTGTGGGACAGAAGAAGTCACCCTCCTCCCCTCTCATCTGTGTTTTCTGAAAGAAAAAAAAATAGAGACACTCTTGGCCGACAGTGAAAGAGAAGGCATGATTGAAGGCTTATTTCCCCTTCCAACATCATCAGCAGCAACCTGCCGCCATTACAAGAGCGCATTAGCAGCTTATAGTCAGTTCATTGAAATGTATTTAAGAAGTCCCTTCATCTGTAACAGATGTACTTCAGTCTCCTGGGTCTCAGTGGGTATGTATACCTCACCCACCCTCCCACACACGCACACACACACACACACACACACAGGCAGTATATCTCCCACTGCATCACAGATATATTGAGAGCCGTTTCTTAATGATCGCTTCCCCCGGGATTCCGATAGAAAACCATTTAGTTAGCAGCACCGCTTCTCAATAAAGTCAGAAGAGGTCTTGTAATTGCTTCACCAGGCCACAGCGGTAACGCTTCATTTTGCTGAGCAAAAAACTGCAGCAGCAGCACCATAAAAATAGCCCATCATGCATCTGTGCTGTATTTAACCTCCAATGAAACAATGGCGGTCACTTTAACCTTTCTGGTCTCAAATCTCATAAATCTAATTGGGTCAATTGAAACAGTCGATCAGTCAAGTGTTTCCCTGGTCATCAGAAAAAATGATAATTACATGTGTTAGGTCATCATTAACAATGTCAGCTATGATAGGCATACTGTAATTCCACAGACTGATGCCGTACTTTGTCTTGATTGGCTACACTGTTCATTATCGCTTCTCGCAGACAATCATTTTGTTTGGCCCTCTTGAATATGGAGCATTACCTTTCTGTGATCTTCACCTCCAGGAAAATCTGCAGTAAAGCATTTAGAAGCACTGCTCTGCTCCTCAAGCATGGCTAGGTTAACACTGTGCAACACTTTTTTTGGCCCTTGCCCAATTACATTGGAGCCCCCAATTAACACAGGATGAGCAACACATGAAGCTAGGAATTAGCACAAAGCTAAGAGTTAACGTATGTAGCCTATGCATGATTGAAGCAGAGCAGGCAAAGATTTAGCTGAATCAGTTTGACAAGCGCAGATTTGTGATGATGACCAAACGTCTAGAAAAGCCAGCTCAGAGTAAGAGATCAGGAAATCTTCTTTGTTGAAGATTGGTGAATTATTAGATGGCACCCTTGGTGATGCCTGCCAAGATGGACATATTTTCCAGTTAAACAGATTCATATTTTTAATAAAACATTACAGCAAATGCTCCTGAATCCAAAAGTCTGTCTCGAGTGAAATGTGCGGCAGAACCAAATGTTCTTTTTCAACCACATGTGTAACAAGTTTGAGTTTCTGTGATTTCCAAAAGTCTCCTAATGGACAACACCTCCTGAGGATTCCACATCTAAGCACATGCATGCTAAACATGTACTTTCAGAATCTGTACACTATTCCGACCACATAAAAAATAAATAAATAAATTCATGCATATGGATGCGGTACATGATATATGAATCTTAATGGAGTTTCTGATGAGGTTTTTATATAGAGTATGTGCATTGCTAAAGCGGTAATACCCAAGAGGATAGTCTGTTATTTACCGTTTACTGTGATTAGGGGTGGAAGACAGATGCAGTACCATAGTACGCATAATGACAAGCACAGAACATCCTCAAGGGTATAATGGCATTCATACAATAGCTTCTGGTGTGTACGTAGGATGCTAAGTTAAATGTCTGCTATAAAGGGTGAACAAATGTAAGAGTAACAAATAGATTGCCTAATAGCTCCCTGTTTTCTGTAAGAGGTCGAAAATGATCAAATAAATACAAGTTGTGATACTTTGTAGAATTATCAGCATGTTAAACAACATGTACCTGGTTGAGATTAAGTGTTTTTTTAAAGTCAATCACTTTATCCTCGTTGGATTATACTGAACTTTGTGTGCTCAATACCAAGCTCGTCTGCTTATAATACCTCGTAAGTAACTCTTTAAGCAAACTGTTAGAAAAATGACCCTACTAAAATATAACTGGTGTTTAATTAGGATAAATGTTTGTGAAGACTCTCATAAATCTCCCTGAGAAAAGGACGTAATCACTCTGAACTGTGTTGAGCCAAACGGAAAGATCGGTTTCTTAATTAGCAGCAGAATTTTTTTTATCAGGTGATAATTAACACATTTACTGTAGGAGACTTATATGAAAAGAAAAACTTATTGTAAAGAAATAAACAACTTTGTGTATGTGTTCAAAAGCTAAACTCACACAAAATGTACTTGTGTGGTAGTGATGGCCACGATTCTATTCTTTCGAGTTGATGAATGTGTCTTTTTGCAAAGTCTGGCGTCAGCTCCTCCATGGCACTCTGTTACGGGTCATGCTAGCACTGCCTTTCCTACAAAAATGTTCTTGAAATGCATTACCAGTCATGTATCACTTTACATGAATAAAGATATTGATTCACAATTTCTCTCGTATGTAGGTTTGCTGTTTAAGCCAAACACACAATGTCACAGAAATGTGATTTGACTGCATCGATTTTGCTTTGGTGGCTGAACACAGCTTTAGAGACAGAGCTTGGATATCTGGAGGGAGCTCGGAGTAGAGCTCCTTTGTGTTGGAAGGGCCAGCTAAGGTTGTTCAGGTATCTGATTGGGATGCCTCTTGTGCACCTTGTTTTGGAGGTGTTCCAGATATGTCCAACTGGCAGGAAGCCCCAGGGCAGACCCAGAACTTGCTGGAGGGACTATACAGCCCATCTGGCCAGGGAACGGCAAAGGATCCCTAGGAGCTGGAATGCGTTGCTGCGGAGAAGGACGTCTGGAATGCCATGCTCAACTGGCAATCCGTGAATAAACGGTAGAAGATGGATGGATGGATGGATGGCTGGGTGAATGGATACTTCCTGGACAAGTAGCAAACATCCCATCCCCCATTCAACTGAATGCTTCATTCAGTCTCGTTCAGTGTGAGTGAGTGCGTGTAGCTGCCAACTTGTGAACCGATTGCTGGACCTGACTCAATGACCTCCGTGTTCGAGATAACGATTCCCACTTATTCTTTGGCTGACCCGCCTTCTATGTTTTGAGCAACTGTACCACTGTAACAAGCAATCTGAGCAGTGCCCTATGATAACAGAGTGGGGGAGGTCTCATCATTGTTGTGTGGCCAAAAGCATGGGCACAGCAGGGTTGTATACATAACCGGCAAGGATGGCTAGCAAGCAAATTATATAGTATTCAATCAAATTGTCTCTTGAATGAGAGAGATTTCCACCTCCTCTCTCAGATGGCCTGGAAGCTTGGGGGCCTCATGATTTCACCTGCCAGGGTTCAATGGGACTGAATTCTAAAGCAAAGGTGAATGTTTTCATTTTTACCATGCTCAGCACAAGTAAAAATGAAAAAGATAAAAATCCAACAACAACATCAACAGTTGCTAACTGACATGACACCACACCTCCTTCAATCACTGAACTAATGTGTAATGTTGGCAGCTAGTCAGAGTTCTGGAACCAGGCTGGTCCTGGTTAAGAAGGACACAGGCAGCTGCAACACATATATTTTCTCTCTAACTTTGAATGTCCTAAATAATGATGAACACACAGAGGAAAAAGAGTTGTCTTGTACTGCAGTACTAGTGTAGCCTGTATAGTCGCTATGTTCCACTGACTTTTTAATGAGAATACCTGAAACAGGACACAAGCACAACACATCTTGATGTCATACGGAGTGCTTGGGATTAGTGTATTTGATTAAAGTTTTTCTACTATCATAACATCCTGTGGCTATGCTTTTTATATCACAAATATACTGCACCAGTACAATTGGAACCAGACCAAGGCTCACTTCTTCAAGGCTAGCTATTTGGTCTGCACAAAAGTTCAATTGACAGCTTTCACACCAGCCTAATGAACCAAAGCCCAAACAGGTTAGGTGTGAGAGCACCCTAATATATGGAAACCATAAAAATTGGTTATAAATATAGTTTCTAGTTAAGTGATTTCTTGTGTGTCCTTCACTTGTGACACATTAAGATTCACTGAACCATTTACTTACCACCAAGCAAGCGTAAAACTCTGCTGTCTAGTCTTAAAACAAGTGTTGCGTGAAGGTTAAACCACATATTCTATACCACTGGCTGTGTGATAAAAAACATAATTATAAACAACCTTCCTTGTGTGATCTTTTTCCCCATAATTTCACTATTCATGTGTGCCAAACCGTCATTGCTTTGGAGTGTCTTGTGGAACTTTTAATACGATGACACCCAAGAGACATAATGATACCCAGGGTGTTCTTTACTGTGATTACAGGTATGACAGCGACAAGGTTCAACACAAGAAAACTGCAACAATAAGTACAATTCTTTTACGCAGTCACAAGTTGTATTATGGACTCCACACACTTGTTTTCACTCACACACCCATAATGTATGAGTGCACTCTTTCATCTTTATGACTCTCATGCATGAGCTCTCTGTGGAGTGAGGTGGGAGGATGGGTGGATGAGAGGTTAACAGAGGGGATCGATATAAAATGCATCTGCTGACATACCTCCAAACGACCCTGACAACTATTTTTAAAATCACATGCAACACACTCAAAGGCCAACGCTCACTGACTTTCTACTTGTATGTAGGTGAGTGTATAAGCATGTGTGTGTTGTGTGCATGCATTTTTAATTGGTGCGGCCTGTCCTTTGAGAGTTCCCCTCCACTTCTCAAACAATTAGTTTAATGGAGCATTACTCCCGTATCTGGGTTAGCAAAGTCAATACATCGACACCCCGCAGACATAAAGTGTCAGCACAGCCACTCAAACGGTCATGGAAACTGCCACACACTTTAGATTACACAGAACCTGCACAAAGTGCACTTTGGTTAAGTAAAATCCACTATTAGAGGTAGTGTTTGGAAAAAGATTCATGAGTCATGTGGAGAAACACCATTCTCAAAAGTCCCATGCTTGTGATCCAAAGAGAGGACACAGTTGCTACTTTATACACATGATGTGGGTTTTCCAGGTATCACAGTTGAATAATTTATAATTTATATTTGTACAATAGATATATTTAATCTCTTTTTGGCCATACACCCAGAGCTTAATGGGATATGATGTGACCCTTTCTTGGTGTGTCTCGGCCCCCCAGAGTGAAATTACCATGTTTGGCCTCTGACAGGAGGGTATCTGACACCCCCTCAGTATTCATGGTGTTTTTCCGTTAAACCCAGAGATTTGGTTCCTTGGTAACATTATTACCTCCAACAGTAAAAATAGCCGTAAGGCTCACAGTAATTTTGCTGGCCGTTGCAAAAAAATGTATTGTGTTTAAATGGAAATCAGATGCCCTCTGCTCTCCAACAGTAATAGCTTTATACCTTTAAAGAAAATAACTGATTGAGGAATAAGAACAAAACGTATGGCAACAGATGGCAAGACTTTGTGTAATACTGCATATGGGAAACCTTCCATTGCTGGGACTATGGACAGAACCAGGCTATCTGTCTCCTAAAGCTTTGCTAACTATGTCGTGACTCCCGTTGAGATGCAGACATTATAAGTGAAATCCTTCATCTCATCTTGTTCTCTTAAGCCAATAAGGACATTGTCAAACCACACTCTGTATAATACAAAGAGTTCAGAAACTTTGCTCTTCACAAATCAACACTAGCCCTCAACTACATTATCTTCCATTTCAGGTCAGGCACTGAGACAGTCTTCACAAAAGCAATTAAAATCAAACAAGAAAAACAAATATATTTAAATCAATTCAATTGGATTTAATTTGCTAAACAGATTAAATTTCAAGACTGAATTCTCACAGGGCTGACAACACCAGCTAACCGAACTCAAGTAAGACCAACTTGTTTACAAGTGGCCTGATTGGAGGGAGTTAGGTAATTGAGACGAGCAGGAAAATGCTCCATAGACAAGATTCTGCACACTTCAAAGGTAGATGAGAGAACATTTTACTCAGAAGACAAGGATCTCTTTTAAGTTGATAACTCAAAGAAGGCAACATCTTAAACATATCAAATATTTTCAGCTATAAACAGAAGGCATTATGGTCCCCAGGGTCAACAGTAAATACAATATATTTATCTATGTTAAAATGACCCAGAGGCGTGGATTTATTCTTCCTTTTCTAATAACAGAAAACAATCTGAAACATTAATTTTGCTCAAATGTGTGCAGGGCAAATATTTCTCCATCTGAATGCTCAGCACTTTTCCAGCTTAGCAAGATTGGCCCGAGGCAACCTGAGATACTGTGAAGACATCTGTGAAAACGCACCTTATCTAACCTTTTTCCTATTGACATTAGAAATGAGAGCGCCACAGTATTCATTTCACGTCTCAGCAGCTGCTTGGAAGTTCAGATTTTTTTCTACCTGATCTCAAAGCTAACACTGAAAAGAGCGGGGGGGGGAAAAGGACATTCGGATTGCCTTTAATCTTGCCACTCAAATGTGTGCTCTCATTCCTGAAGCACTTCAGAAACTGACATGTGAGCAACTTCTCATTTATCCATTCAGCATGGCTGCCTTGATTCTGTGCTGTACGTGTCTGAGGTGCAGGTTCACATGAGGCGTGTGTGCATGTTATTGTTTTCTTCCTCTCGGCCCTCAGGTTACAATGTGCATCCACTCAAATCTGCTGCAGCTGCTGCTGCTGATGATGTTTCAGAGGTTTAAGGTCTCGCTCACTCGCTCTCTTTCATTATATATTTGTCTAACAGATAAACAAAGTGGTGATAATGAAAAAGAAGTGCATTGAACACCTAAAGACTGATTTAATTTGAGGAATAGTTGTAACTATAGATGATCAAGTCCATTGAGCTAGTTTACTACAAGAATGTGCTAGAATAATAACACCATAGTGAAGAATCACCAACTCTTAAGTCGGCTTTACAGTGGGAAGGAAGCATTTTAGCATCTTTCAGCTCTCCGTTTTGGTTCACTCTCATCAAGCTCATTTCGAGCAGCAGGAAGCATTATTTCAACAAAAAATAAAAACTCTAATAATCCCAATGTTAATCCCCTTACACAGACACTTAAATACACAAATAGTTGGTCAACTTAGTGAAGCATTTCGCAAGAGTTGGTGGAGACCAAAAAGGACCTAAAAAGTGCATAGCTACTGTTTGCTAACATGTTCACCATAGCAAGTTTTACAGTGATAACTTCAATCACTGTCATGTTAATCGCTAGTTGTTAAATGTGAGATTTTTTGGTTACTGCTCCTGAGTTTTAAGGGTACAGGACCAAACATGCCTTAACAGTTTGTCAGAAAAGCCTCAAAAGCAACTATAACTGTTTACTGCACATCACGTCACATTGTTTTAATTAAAAAAGGCAGAAGACTAAAGAGTCAACAATTTTGTCTGCCTCAGACTGGTTTGACATAATGGAGAATTTGGGTTGTGCATTCAAAACCGAGTGAGAAGCTCTGACATTAGCTGACTCAGACCATGTTATTGAGAAAACCGAACTGAGACACTAATGTGAATTTGATAGCTCCTTGTTCTTTTTAGTCAGCTTCTTATCTTGTAAGACCTCCTGTGATATGTGATTCCAATCAGAGAAACAATGGATATGAGCCAGCCTCTCTTTGCTGTGAGTGCTGGGTTATGTCTGCAGTCTTTGTGATCATTCATTCACACACCACAGGACAGTTCAGGACTCTGTAGATGACAGTAAACATCAAACACGTTTGATATTCGGAGAGCGGTTGATGAATTGATTGTTGTGGTTAAGACTGAATCTGGAGCCCAAATGTCTCTGTAATGTTAGGGTCAAGTTATCATCTGCGTGTTGGCTGCTGCTATCACAGACTCCCTCACTCTTGCTCTGTCTCTTTGTTTTCCCTTCCTCTCTCTTCCGCACATTAAGGCCATCTATCCATTTTCCTTAACTGCTTACTCTTATTAGGGGTCGTAGAGGACTTAAGCCAATTCCAGCTTACATAGGCCAGATGTGGGGTACACCCTGGACAAGTCGCCAACTCATCTCGAGGCTGACACACGGAAACAAACCATAACCATTCACGCTCACATTCACACTGGACTGTGGGAGGAACCTGGAGTACCCAGAGAGAACCGAGTAGAACATGCAAGCTCCACACATGAAGATACCAACCGGGTTTCGAACCAAGAACATTCTTAACAGCATTAACTACTGCACCTACCTGCCACCCCAAGTTAAGTCCAGATATTATTTATTATTTCAAAGTCCCTTTCAAATGAGCACATGGATACTTATTTTGTTGGTTTTGAGTCCAGCCTCAAGACCACTTTCTGAAGATCTTTGTCTCAGAATCGACTGTAGTTTTATTTGGTTTTGTCTCTGTCTCAGACATAGAGGACTTTATTTTAAGAGCAATGCTGTGGGGGTATCTATGAATGGTATGATCATTATCTGATTTATTTGTTAACATCATTACTGTGATAGGGGGTAAAGTGTACGGGATTCCTTGATCTTGACTCAGTCTTGCACTCCCCTGGGCTTTGTCTTCACTTGGTCTCTGTTCAGGTGGTCTTGACTACCACACTGATATTGTCCTATGTGCATGAATTTAACAAGTTTACTATTTTCCTCCTTCTGTGTCGATGCAGGCAGAATCTTGTCCCTCTTTTCTATCTTTTGTTCATGTTGTATTTATTGTATTTATTTAATTTTTTAACCTCAACAAGCAGAAGAACATTACCAGTCAAGCCAATTTTGTACCGAGCACTTTTACCGAGCACAATTTTGTACGAGACTTTTGTATCTCTTTATTATGTGTGAGCCTCCATAATGAAGCTCATTTGTCACACACATTACTTACACATTACTGCTCTGTTGCTGATTTTATTCCTGCTGGGACACAGAGGAAAAAGTCTAAGTTGGAAATGTTAAAATGTCTTTAATGGTTCACATTAGATGCAAATTACTTTAAATTAAGCCTCAGTCCATTTATAGCTTAGAAGAAAATGGTGAGTCTCTCTGTGGGTGGGAGGAAACAAAGGTTGTGATTTTGGAGGTAACATTAAATCTTATGTTGACAGTGTGTCCTAGAGTATGTCCAGTGTCTATATGGATCGAGTTCATTTACTGTTGTTGTTGTCATTTAAACTCAAAAGGTTTGGTGGTTTAACTAAGTGTACATCCAGGGTGGGTCTCTGGTCAATTCATTTTTTCTTTCCAGAGCTATTTCTAGAATAAATCCAATCCAAATATTGGCTCAGTGTGCCGATATATTCACCATCTTGGTTGATCACGTAATATATAACACTTATCACCGAACACAATGTGCAGCTGAAGCTGAGGGAAATATCATGGGTTTTGCAGATATTTAGTCATGAACCAAGGTACAGGACAAACAAATTCTGACCTAATGACTAGAATAAAAAGTCAGGGGACTGCCAGAGTCATTAGGATTCATCACCTGGGATCCATGAGAGAACAGCACATCATTTATTCAAATATGTTCTGATTTTATGTAATGCACATTATTGTGAACTGTGTTTTGGGTGCTATGTAATGAAGAATCATCCTATCTTTATTCAAGAGCGTAGAATTTCAGTTTGAGAGCATGATTTCTCCTTCTCGTGCTCAGATTTATTCTCCTCGTGCTCACATTTTGTGCTTGCACTCAGATTTCTGCTGCTTTCTTTCAAAATGTGTGCTTGGACTCAAAACATCACATGACTGTGCTCACATTTCTTCATCTTGGACACAGACATTTCACTCGCACTCATATATGTCCTGTGCTCAGATCTAACGTCTACGTGCTCAAATTTTATGTGCTCGCACTCAAAACAACACATCCTCTCAGGTTGATGTGTCTGCTCAGACTGAAGGATGCCCCTCCCTGCACTTAAATTAGTGTGTTTCACCAGCCAATAGGGAGACAGCTAGAGTGTGGCCCAATCTTGGGTGTGTTCCTTCGCCATTTTTGAGGGCTCCGTAGGGGCGGGTGTATGGTCTGTTTGTTAAACTGCTTATCTCTTAAAATATACTAATTTATCATATTAGCCAGCTATTTGAATCGTCACCTATTTAAGACACCAGCTTATTTATGTATAATTAATCTTAAGTAATCCTAAAAAGAGTTATCATAGTTTAGATTTTTTTGAGTTTTATATTAATGGGATATATTTTATGTGCTATAAATACTCTTACTGGCACAGTAGTGTTACGATAGTTGAATGGTTAAGTATACTGCTATCTATTGTATTTTGAACCATGGGATGCCGGTTCGCATTCCAGCCACCGCAGTTATGTTGAACAGAAATAAGAATACAGACAAAGACAGCAGGCAAACACATGCCAAAGGAAATCAAACCAAACAA
Organism: Protonibea diacanthus; assembly: GCA_028641955.1. Classification (NCBI taxonomy): domain Eukaryota; kingdom Metazoa; phylum Chordata; class Actinopteri; family Sciaenidae; genus Protonibea; species Protonibea diacanthus. The sequence goes on along the minus strand of CM053988.1, from coordinate 4,337,609 downwards.
AGCTGCTGAAAATATTCTGCGTTCCTGCATTTGCCTTAAAAGATCTGCTTTGAAATTATCAACCACCAACAACCACAGCTGCTCACATCTGGGTCCTGGGCTTTGTGATAAATTGGAGTGGGCACATTATGGGTGCATACTGCTGCTACATAAATTAGCAGCTCTGTTTTGGTTTCATTCACTTGCATTAAGGAACATGTAGTGTCACTAATAGAGTAATCTTCCACTCTGCCTGTCTCTTTAGCTTGAGCACTATGTACCAGGCCTACGCAGTCCCACCGCTATTTATTTGGATCAATAACACATGTATTGGCTTTTCTTCTGGGGTTGCACTTTGTGGATCAATAGAACAATACTTCAGCATGGTGCTCTGAATTAATTACACACAGACTTGCATGCGTGGTACACCTAATTCCTACACTAAAGATTAGACTGGAAACGTTTCTTTAGGGAAGCAATTTATTTCTGCGGCCTGTAAAAGTTGCTCGATACTGTCAGGGCTGCTGTGTTTGTATGTGCTCTCCGGGTCTCTTAGTGCAGAAGAAAGTTTTGAAAAAAAATACCTTTTTACTCCCAGCACCTTTGCAGAGGAAAACTATTGCGTGGCTGCTCGTGGGGCTTATCAGAAATCAGTGAGAAGCTGTTTTTCTGCATGGTAGACAAGGGGAAGGGGGAAATTGATCACCTAAACTATTCCCAGACTACAGATTTAAGCTGCTTTAAAAGGGCTTTTCTGTCATAGCTGCTTATTTCCCACTATGCAAACATCGGAACTTCTCCCCAGGCCCTTTAGAATTACCAAAGCCATTTGACGAATCATTTTCTCCAAGTGATATGGTTGTAAAGTGGCTGTGTGCATGGGCTTTCATTCCACTCCAATAACACTGAGCTGAGCTGAACTGATCAGGGATGAGATGAGAAAATAGATTGGGCCACACTGAGCTCAGTGATGGCCTCACATAAAATGGCTGCAGTGTTGAGGAAAGTGGACACGACTGAGTAAAATCAGATCAGTGCCAAAAAAAAAAAAAAAAAAAAAAGCTCTAGCTTAGCTGTGGAGCTGGTAAGTTTATCTACTCCACACACATTCAGTTTGTCTAACATCTCAGATCATGTGCCAAAAACACATTGGGGACTTACAAAGCCTACTTACCCTAAACCTCTGGCTATTTCTCTGGGAGGTTTGTTTGTGCTGCGAGTCGGATTCAGTAAACACTTTTAGGTAATATTTTATGTAAAGACATTGCACCTTTCACGAACATGGACGTGTCTTTATGAAAGTGTCATATGACAACTTGACATTAGCCAAGACAATACGTGTCATTCTAACATCATGCTATTTGTTCTGCTCCAAGCTCATTATTTTAACAAGTGACACCCAAAAGCAAATTTTTATAACCATAACAAATACTTCCTACAGAACTCTTCAAATATGCCGATACTATACCATGGTTTGGACTTTCTTATTCTTTTTCAGTAGTTTACAATGATAAACAAAAATATAGCTGCAAGCAGCCAAGCATGGTCTGAAGACCATATCCACCAAGTTTCATGTAAATCAGACAAAGTACATGCCCTCTGTACTCATCATAAGCTTGTTTTTGACTAAATTCAACATGGCAAATCTACTGGGATGTCTGAGAGTATCAGTCAGCACTGGAAGCAAGGTTAAAGTCCAAAGCAATATGAAGATATTAGCAAAAATGCATTTTGGCTACTTATAGCGCCCCCAAAGGTCAAAGGTCTCCATAATTCTTGGGCCTCTCAAAGAAGTGGTCATGAGTCACTGCTTTACATACAACATACAAACCTAGGAGAAGAAGTAAAGTCAGTTTAGCTAAGGTTAGCAATGGCAATCTCAACAACTAGCTTTGACTTGATATACAGTAGCTCTCTTGATTTAGTTGTCTGGTTGGCAGTCTCTGTGGAGTTAATGTTGTTTGTTTTTTTTAGTTCTGTTTTGCTGTCACTGCAAATTTGACATGTTGTTTTGGGGGATTGGGTAGACTGTACATGACTTGTACAACAGTTCTGTGAATGTGACAAGTTCCCTTAAATCACCTGTACATGTCAGTTAAAATGAATCTGTTCATGTGAGCTGTTCTTAGATGGTAACGTATTCTTACTTCAAGCAAGCCAAAGACTTGGTGGCTGTGTCACTGCCTCAAAACGGACTCAATTTTATCTCTGTTCCTCTGAAATGGGAAGTTTTTTTTTTGTTTTTTTCCCTCCATGATACTGCAGTAACAATAAAGTACACCCTGTCAATTCACTGAACAAACAGACTCAGACAAATAGTGAAGAAGAAAGACCAGCCAGTGCAATTCGTCCATCTCTGTTTGACTTTGATAACCTTCTTTTCTTGTTAGGAGCCTTTTGAGAATGTATAAGATGTATTTGTGTATCACTTTTTACCAGTAAATTGTGTTCCACTTCAAGGAACCGGGACAAGTACAAACACATTTCTTTTCAGAACCAAAAGACGAGAACAGCATTTTTACATAACCACTCAGGCTGCTTTGAACTGCTCCACAACCTTTCATGTCTAATTGTTTCGAGCCAGTTCTAGAAGATGGGGACTGCAGTACTTCCAAGAATCTCTCCTTAAACTACCTTGGGTTACCTCTTCTGCCCTTTGCCTTCCTATTCAAACATGTCTTCCTCTCCTGTCTCTTCCTCCTTCATCCCACAATTCTCTCCTTTAACACACCATAGACAGCTGGATTCAGACGGTACACCACCTTCTACCTCCACTTCCACTTCAATTCCAACTCTTCCAACTCTCAGTCAAAAGAGAGCTTCGCTGGGCAAAGAGCTGTGTGACAAAGATAGGGATGGTTAGAGTTATTGTTTGGAGACAACGGCTGCTTCTGGATGAAGTTTTACCAAGTTTAGAAAGACCGGAAAAGTAGCTACTAGATTTATGAACAACACAAAAACTGCTTTAGAACAGCAACATTTCTGAAATTCATATGCTCAAGGGAAATTAAACTTGTTCTGCGCATATAGTACTTCATCTCACTCAAGAGTTGAATTCAAAGTACTGTATGTGAACAGAGGAGGATGTGTAAGATGGCAAGTCAAGAGCAGTATTCAATGCATATATGTTTTCCTATTCATCAGTGTCATCACACAGAGAAAGCACTTAATGGCAGCAAAAGGCAATGCTGTTGAGTTGAAAAGGCGCTGCTGTTCACAGAGTCAATTGGGTTGACAGCTTCTGACAGTCTTCTGTCCTGCATACAGGTTACAGATTGAAAGCATTTTTTCAGTCTAGCGGCAGTGGCATTTAATCAACAGAACAAGGGGATTCCTATTTATATATTCAGCCTGTGAATTCCACTAACATTCACTTAATTGTACCCATTGTTGTTCTGTAATGTCCCTTCACTCTCTCCCCGCACTGTTTGTCCTGTTTTACATTTTTTTAAGGACACAATTTGGTGCAATTGTGTCCTTAAAAAAGTACACAAGAGAACTTTGGTGGTCTCACAAAATCACACAAGAATTCATCTTGGTAGCCTTCAAATGATGTGCTTGTGTCCAATCCACAGTGGTTCAGGCCAGTCATCACCCTTTGAGGAGCTACTTGCAGCGATGGTCATGACTAACAAGGTTAGTATAGATGCTGCTTGCATTGGTTACATCAGAACTGGAGAGTGAAAGAGGAGCAAAGAACAACACTGAAGGATTTTCTTGATGGAAAAGATGATTTCAATCTTCTCATGACTATATTACATGGTTCATTGATCTAATTGGTTGAAGACAATGCAGACTAAGACAGTTGCAATTTCCAATGATGGTTTTGTGTAACAAACCATCTGGAGAAGTCTGATTCCATTGTTCCACTGACTGATGAAGACTTTGAGTTGAGATAATTGGTGAATCCAGTTTTCTCTGGACAGCAGCTCACTTGCTAATACTTGACACGCTGTTAATTAATTTCCCATCAGTGATCATTCCCTCGCCACCACTTTATAGGCCAAAGGAGGAAAACATTTGCATTTATGGTTGATGAATAATGAAAAAAGCCATTGGGTGTATTAGTAGGTTTTAAATCTAAAGATGGAATCTGTTTTTTTAAGTGGCTAAAACAATGTGCAGATTAAACTCTTTTCTGTTGCTCTGCTTTAATTCTTGCAGTCTGTTTTTGATGTTGCCCAGCTCCATCTAACCCAACTTAATTCGGTATCAGATGCACACAAATCTCCAGTGACAGTCCCGGCTTACTGATATTTGAAAGGGTTATAAAATATTTAAAATCTGTTTCCAACCCTGTGAAGTTCAAATGCTCAGTGTTTTACAATGTTGTGCCCAAAAGTGTCTGCTGATTGACTTTTATATATAAATACAGGGTAGTCCCTCTTTACCTGTGTGCTAAACCAATATGGCTGGTGCTCTGACACTGCCTCTTCCACCTGGAACAAGATGGAAGACACAAAACAATGTGTGTGCCTGTGTGATCAAGTTAAGTAGATATTACTTGTGCTCTTTTATGGCATGTGTTACACTTTCCTAGTGTCTTTTTGTTGTCTCTATTGTAGTTGTCGCCATGGCAGTGTCATATTTTAATGCTACTTTCTTGTTAGGTCTCTCTTGAGAAAAGAATACAATCTCCCTGAGACTTTTATCTGTTAAATAAAGAAAAGAAAGAGGAGAAGAAGTAGTTGCTGCTGTTTATCAAGGGTCCATAAAACGGTACATTCATAACTTATTTTGGATTCATAAAAGCAAATGCATTTTAGATGTTTCTAGGGCAACCGTGGTGTTAAATAATTATGAGCAGGTGGGTTGGGTGTTGAAACTTAGAGCACAGTGGGTGCAGAGGAGCGCTGTCATGCCAACTCCTGGCCTCAGGGTAAGAGGGGAGAGAGGAGGCAATAAAGAGAGGACACGGGCACAGAGGAAAGGTCAGTCACTTAAAAAATATTAAGTCACCTTTATGAAATTGGTGGTGGTGGAACCGACATGCCTTATATGATGTTTACACAAGATGTAAAGATGCATAATAGCATGTCCGACAGACCCGAAAACAGCTGAGTATTTATATTACTGTCAGGGGGGAATTTTAGGTGAAAACGTTAAGCTTTCTTGGCCACCGCCACTTCTCTCTCAGTGCAGAAAGGGGTCTGTGATGCTGGAGGCGCAGTGCCCCTGGCAACGCTGCTATGCCAACTCCAATCATGTGTCCTGCATCACTACAAAACAGCTGAATCTCCCTAGAGGCTGAAGCCAGCAGCTAACGAGAAACAAACACCTCTCTGTTCTTTCTTGATCCTCAATGAGAGAGAGAGACAGACAGACAGACAGACAGACAGACAGACAGACAGACAGACAGACAGACAGAGCAAACAGAAATAAAGAGCTAGCCTGCTGTAGCTGTAGTTATTAGCCGCATTGTACTTAATTTTGGAAATGGCAAAAGTGTCTGCAGTGCTGTGTGTGAGAGGTGATTGTGTGTGAAAACAAGGTACTTGGGAGAAAAGGTTTAAGAAGCTATTGATTTTGCAGAAATAAAGGCAGTCCTGTGAGATGAAGAAAGTTCCCCAGACTGTGACTGGTCCTGAACTTCAGTTCAAGTAATAATTAATCTGCGATAGTGCACCATAGTGCACCATTAAAGATTCTGATAGCAACAAAGGATGAAGTGACTTTGTGAAATGTGTCACTTAAAGTGACAAACAGCAAATTATCACCTGGCTCTGCAGAGCCTTTCAGCTATTTTAGCTCAGCCTTTTGGTATTTTGGCCTGCAACTCATTAACCTTGTTTCAAAGAGCAGCACACAGCTGTTTTCAACAACAAAAACCTGTGATAAACAAAGCCTGACAATAGCTGATGATGAACAGAGTGGAACATCTAGCAGCTTAAAATGCAGATACTTTTCTCTGGAGTTGGTGGAGACCAATCCAGAGCTTCAGTGGCAGAGCTGAACAGGCAAACAACAAAACTGAAGAAAATTTTGTCACTGTTGCAACAACTAACATGAATAATAGGTGATCCTGATGAGTGGAGCCATGGGGAAGTGGCTACCAACACAGTTTTCAATAAGCACACATAGAGACTTGCTTCTCAGAATAACTAAGAAAGTTAAACATAAGGTTCAAAAATATACCAAGTTTGTGTGGTCGAGATAATTGTAACTCTTCTCTAACCCACGCACAAGCATTTCATTTATTGACTTACACTGTCAGTGGGAGGGGTGTCATATACGTTCACACAATTATAGGGTAAATATCAGACTCCTTAGGACCACACAATCAGGCACATTCATTTCTTCAAATCAAAATACCATAATTAAACATCGTTTAAAGATTTACCTGAACTCAAGAACTCAATATGGCTCCAACTGGCTTCAAGTATTTTGAGACAGTTGTCAAATCAGGGATCCAGCGCTGCTACTCACTCTTCTACCCAAGAAGAATCTTCCCCACAGACCACCGTTATAAAAGAGACTTCTGAAAAGAGACAAAACTTTCCTACCAATTTTGTGAAGTCATCCTAATGTAATATCTATTTTGCTAATAAACCAGCGGGAGAAACATGAACACCAAAAGCAGAAAGCAGAACGCTCTTTTGGCAAACAATTTTCATCAAAGACTGGAGAGCAATGTCCAGTTTCTATAATCCATCTACACCAGCAGTTGCTTTTTTAGCTGTGCACCGCCTTTTACGTTCCAGCCGGGTTGACGCACCCCCAATCCCCCACACCCTCAAAAAAAAAAAAAAAAAAAATGCAACAAGCTTTTTTATAGCCATATTAAAGGTGGCATGTTTAATCATGCTCAAATGACCAGAACACACACATAATGAAATAATCACGATCGCAACAATGCACTCTGGCATTTGAATTAATCTGAAACACTGTAACACAGTTTCAATATAATGCAACAAAGTTATGCTCAAGCTTCCACTTTTAAGAGCAAAGAGGATGGATGACAGGCTCAGGATCACAGGCAGAAAGCACATAAGTCGGGGAAAATGTTAGAAAATTTTGAGCCGCGTTGAACAAAAATTGCAGCAAATTTAAATGACCGTGGAGCTAACACAACCCCGTCACGAGAGAAAGAAAGAAACAGAGAGGGAGGGAGGGAGAAACAGTAGCAATAATATCAATACCGTTTGGCCCAATACTTACTCATATTAATGCAACGGGTGGGCCTGCATCTTGGCACAAAGCTCTCGTAGAGGCCACAAGCTAGGTGCGCATATATGCGTACGAGCAGTGCGCAGTAATATTATTGCTTGATTTTAAGATGAAGTGCATTTTGAATAGCCTGCATTTATTTATTAATCAAAATGACAGTTTTTGGTTTTAATTTTTGCAAAGGAAATGGTTAATGGTTACACTGTAATTGTGTAATTATCAGACCACCATTACATTTTTCATCTCGCACACCCCCTAGCAGCAGCTCACACACCCCCAGGGGTGCGCGCACCACACTTTGGGAATCCCTGATCTACACCATAGATCACCATTATAAAAGACACTCCTGTAAAAATGTTAACAGGACACTACAGACTGCAGGCAAGGTCGATTATTACTCCTGGCAGATGAGGATAGACACTAATGCTCATATGATGAATGGGCACCATTTTTGGACGATCCAGTTCTATGCCCACATGAGTGCCGAGCAGAAATACCTTTGAACTGTGATAAAAAAATCTATATTTTTTATATAATTTATATCTCCAACATCAATCCAGTAACAGTGTGTTGTAATCAAAGTTGTATGTTTCCCTCAGCACCCTCTGCTTTTAGATTGCTAATTCCTATGATGTATACATTTCTAACTGAGAGACTGGGAGTGTTAAAAGGAAGAAAACTTGACTCCACAAATACAAGGGTTATCTAACAGCGCCTTAATGGCTGCAGTGATTACTGAACTGGCCTTTAATGAAAGCTGTTACTTCCCAGCTCTGCTCCACAGCACAGAGACCCTGATTGCCTTCCTCTACAGTTAGACATGGATGTTAGTGAAGAGGAATCGCCTCGCTCCGTCTTCTGCGGCTGAGGCACCGTTTAGTGTGGCCCCACGGGGGAAAGAGTTTGAAATTAATTTCCTAAATTCCAAAAAATGTATGAAAAATGTATCAGAAGATAATGGAGGCGGCAGCTGAGTCTCGTCTTTGCCGTATCCGTCAGTTGCCTCGCTCTCACTTTCTCTCTTTGTATTCCTCTTTTCCTGTTCATCTCTCCGTTCTGTCTCACTTCGGCCATCGCTCTCATTCCCTCCCTCTTCTCACATAACTCGCTTCACTCTCACCCTCAGAATCTATATCCACGGGCATTTTTCAGAAGCTTCTTTTAGCTTTACACAGGGACGGAGGAGCAACATCATTTTCAGGCTCCTATTCAGCCTCAGCCAGGCTTCATCTGCTTGCCTCTGTATCACCATGAAAAAAAAATAGTAAGAGGAAGGGGAAAAAGCAATGCTGAGGACATTTAATATGCCGCCTACATCTTTAAATGGGTTAAACATGAGTACAAGTCAAGTCTTCGTGCAGCTTAATGTAGTAGCTTTGCCAATGGGGAAGTATTAGAGGTTAAAGCTGCAGATCAGCCACAGTGAGCTAACTTCTGTTATATGTTAGAGTAAAGCCTGTAGGCTGTGTGTGAATCTGCAAGGAGTTAAAAGGGTTCTACATTTAAGTATGGCTAAAAGGCTGGGAGACTGTCATGGTCATCAGTATCTGACAGTAATGTTTTCTGACAGATAAGAAGAACTAAACTGAGCATGGTGTCATAGTTGCATGTGGATACAGGTTTTTTGTTCAAACGACTTTGGATTTTTGTTCTGGTGCCGCTGTTCCTCCTGTTCTTGTTCTTCCTTTTGGGTAAAATTAAGGAGACCTCATTTGAAGCATAGACCTAAGACTAAACATGTCCTATCTATGACGTCACCCACAGGCTTCTGAAGAGCTGTTGTGAAGTGTGGTGGTCAAAAGTGACCACACTCTTAATTCTGCATAAATTAATATAATTTGGACGAGTGAGTTCTATAAAAAAAAATTCACCCTCAGTACAGTTGTCATGAACGTGGAAATTAGCTATAGAGACCAAAACTGTTTTTGTACCAGGCTGTAAACATTCATTCCTGCTGTGAAGAGATTTTAACATGGGGACTTATGGAGATTCACTTGTTCTGTAGCCAGCCCCAAGTGGCCATTTGAGGAAATGCATTTTTTGGCACGTCAGTGTTGACTTCACTTCACAGCCATCAAGGTTGCTGTTTGGTGTGACAGAGTGTGTATTGTTTGTTTGTTTTTTGTTTTTTTGCATTGGGGCCAATCATAAATATGTTATGATTTCATAACCAGAGACCTACTTACAGCCGACCTTGGTTTCTTTGAACCATGACTGTGACAGTGAGGGCTAGCTAGCATTAAGTATTAGCATGTGTTTGCTTTAGTGTGTTTGCCTGTTTAGTTCAGTTCTGGACTGGTAGGAGGCAATCTCTTGAAAGGAAAGTATGAATCTATATATGTAAATAAAGTAACCATGTTAACATGACTGTGAGCATTTTTGTTGATCAGTTGGGAAAAACAGTTAAAATGCAGTGTGTTAAGCTTGTATCCTAGTCTGTGAAATTCAGCTGGTCCTCATTAAAAAGTTATGATATGTATTATATTAAAATATGCTTTTTCCAACTGTCCCTATGCAGCCATCATTATTCATAAAATGAGGTTAGGTTGGAGTCTCGACTTCATGACACCAGAAAAAAAAATTCAACACCACCTGCTGTCAGTCACCAGGATTAGATTTCCAAGCGCAGGTCCTGATAAAGCGCTGATGATACTGAACGACAGTCACCAAAACTGTTCAGTCAGTGAGTTACTGTCAGTCTGTTGATTTATGTTTTGGGTAATTTGTAAAGAGCAAGTATGAATGCAAACCACAGCAGAACTAAAAGGCGAACATGTTAAACCTCGTCCAACCATAAACACAGAGGTCGCAGATCAGATAGCGCGCATTCTGGGTCATGAAGGACACATGAAGGAAATGGGTGGTGTATGTTGCATTCACAGTAACTGAAATACTGCGATTTTTCTTTCACAACCAAAAAACAGCACATCATTTTCTCCGTACAATCATTATTTTCTAGTCCTCTAAAGAACTAAGAAGGAATTTTAAAAGGTCAAAAACTGTGATAGTTAACAGTTTCATACTGTAACAGTTTATTTCTGCACCTTTAATTATATTGCACCCACTTAGAGTTCAATGTTCTGAGCTGGTTTCAACACCAGATAAAGGAGCTCATTTGTTTCTTTCTTTTTGCCCAGTTGACTTTTTATTAGCAACACTATTTTCCTAGTAAAAGTTTTTTTTGTTTGTTTGCTTGTTTGTTTGTTTCTTCCCAGGTCACTGGTCATTCATCCTGGCTTATTGAACTGCATTGTGACAGTGTGACACAGACTCAGAAAGCATTTATACAAATTCAGTGACGTGACAAAGGCAGCTGTCGATGCCAGTTTTCAGAGGCCAGCAGTAACATCCGTCCAGTCCATTTGGCTGCTGAAGCTGACCATTCATAGAAACAGACAGCCCTCCAGATCCAGTATACTGCATCAATGTCTAATGACTGACAGTTAAAAGAATGTATGTAGAGTAAGAAGTAATACAGTATATGGATACAGTAGTTATATAATGCTGTGTTATTAGTGTGAACATAGAATTGATGGTCTTCCTACCTAAAGTCAACTAATGGACGTTGTCTGCTTCTTCCTCCTGCTTTTCAATTTACACATTTTATTAATTCCATTAGATTTGTAGTTATTTTGTTTACAATTCAACAACACTGAGCATTAATACATTCAAATGATAGAATGAAACTGCAATTAAACAAGATTTTTCTGTTCTAGCATGCCACACAAAGCATGTGTCCTGAGATCACTGTAGGGACAGTGTTAAATCTTAGATTGGTATAAACATACAGAGCAGCTTTATGTTTGTATTTAGGAAGGCAGGCCCCTTTTTTACTATGGTAACCAAGGTCAACGGATAGGGCTGTCTCACTCCATCGACACAAAAGATAGGTAAATAACAGAAGCCTACAGACTCAGATAACACTAGGGTAAACATATTTCCTCGTTTGTAGACTAATGACCAGCTGGCAAACACCTCTTAGGTAGATGGACTGAGTATGGTCATCTATGGACATAGAGTAGTTGTGTCACTGTCCTGAGGGCATACTGACGAAGTGTATTAATTAATTCTCCATTCTTGATCAAACAAACAAAAGATTATGGTGAAATACTTAAATAAGAAGAAATGAATTAATTTACTGTTAATATCAATAGAATATGTATTAGAAGCAAAAAAATCAATCAATCAATCAATCAATCAAAGAACAAGCAGTCAATCTGGGTCATGTGGCTGCAGGTGTTAAGCTTTCATGGACTGGCTCTGGGGAAACCAGTTTACCAGAAAACCAATTTACACTGCCAGAATTCCTTATTTTGTAACAGGTGCACTCAAAAAACGAAATGGACAACAGGAACGGCACAGAGCTGTGGATCAGGACCACCTGATTTTTAGATCACTGCTGTGTCTCATCATAGCAAGCTCAATCATAGCAGCTAAAAACAGACAGCATCTCCATTTGGTTCAAAGGACCGAGGCTTCAACTGATAGACCATCAGTTTGAATCGCTCAACAATAGCCATGCATTTTGAAGCTGTTTTAAATGCTACTCATTGCCCTTGAATGTCCTGTCATTCAAGTGTACATATGCATATGTCTGAACTTAAACATACTGTAAGTCATGTTATATTTAAATCAAAACAAAAGCACTGCTCTGTCTGTGTTGCTTTGTACTTTGTCCACTATTTATATAGTATGTAGTAATATTGATGCTTGTCTTTTTATCAGTAATCTGCTGCATCAGCTCTATGAAGAAATACCTGTAATAAATAATGTACCAATAGTGCTGTCTGCATCAAATAAATCCAAGTTATTCTCAAAGTCATCACAATTTCAGCCATTATGGCCGATATAAATGCCACCAAGACCCACATGACATATTAATTATGTATGCTGTATGGCTGAGACAGGATGTGCATATGCTAAGCATTCAAATCCAAACTTTCACATCTTTTGGTCCATCTTGGAACACTGTATCCAGCTCCCATAACGCTTCCATGCCTGGACCAGCTGTCCATTTCACAATGCTCCATGTGTTCACAGACGCATTATATTTTTATGCTAAGCTGATAGGAAAATATGTTTTTTGAAAAAGACAGTGAATAATTTAGGTGGCCCTTAGCGAAGCAGTGGATAGTCATTTCCAGTGGAGATGGGCATCAGCAGTATAACCTGGCTCATCAGGGAGCGTTTTCAGCCCAGGACTGCTGACAAAGCTTCTACCAGAAATAGCTCATGACTTGCAATTTAGACCGGACGAGAGCGGACATCATTTTGGAATAACATGATGCGTTTCTGTGATTTCAGAAAGACATGTTCAGCCTGATGAGATGTGCACTTGACTTGAATTTTGATGCTAGAAGTGTACTTGTTATTTTTCGAGGTTCTTCCATCACTGACATGGATTTTCTACTTTTGTGAGACATTTCTGGCAGGTGGTACTGCCTTTGACAGGTTCAGTAATTTAAGGCAAAGGCTAAAAAGAGGGTAGGGTTTTATTTTATAACTTGTTCCACCATATATCAATCACTTTTAGCTGAATTATTGCCTACTCACCACAACACAGTACATGGTCACACACATTTATTTTACTTTTTTAGTGGTTTGGCTTGGTGGTGCAGTGGTTAGTGCTGTCTCCTTGTAGCAAGAAGGTTCCTGGTTAGGATCCCTTACTGTGTGTGCTGAGTTTGCATTTTCTTACCGGCGTTGGCTTCCTCTCGCAGTCCAAAGTCATGCAGGTTAATTGGTCAATTGAGTCTAAATCGCCCAAAGTCAGCCCTGTGATGAATTGACGATTTCTCTAGGGTGCACCCCACCTCTTGCACATTGTCAGTTGAGCTCCAGCCCACCAAGACCCTGACAAGTATATACTGTTTGAACAATAGACGGATGTTGATTGGCTATAACTAAAAGCAATGATACAGGCTTCTCCTCTACTTTGCACTACTTTTTTCCTCTTAGCTTAACTTACCTTAGACAATGGCAAACTATTAGTCCAAACACTAGAACAATAGAAATACTACTACTGTACGTCTACAACTACTGCTCTCATTTGTATTTTTTAAATCTGTCCACAAATTACAACTCCACACTGTTCACATTGCTGATAGTGTATTTCTGTATCTGTACGTTCGGGCATGGGGCATGAAAACGCCATTACCTTCTAATTCAGGGACATTGTGTATCGGGCATGATGTTCGATTTCTTGCACATTTTAGGGGACAGAATGACCCTAGAATCTATTAATAGCTTAATAAAATGACGGTAAAAAGTGCATTTAGTGTTAAGTTACCCTTCAGTAAGTAAACACTGGGAAAATGTCTTGGCTCACAGCGTTGTATTAAATTCTCCACAACAGTTGTGTCAGGATCTCTGTTCATTTGTCATGGTGTTTAGTGTTAAGCTGAGCGTGTCACCTCTGTCATATCTCATTAATAGTGTTTTACAGTGTTGGGAGATATGAGTTTGGTATGTTCTTCATAGCCCTAATCCAATTCCGTCTGTCTGATATGCACACGTTTTTATCCTCGCCGTTGATGAATGAATTCATTTATTCATTCACACACAGACATTTCCCACAGCCACGATATTGAGGTTACACTTCTGTTTTTCATTTTCCTCAGGGGAGAAATTATGTTCAAATAAAATTAACAGGGAAAGATTTTTATATTTAGAACCACAGCCACTGTCTTTGTGTTAACATGCCCATTTCGCAGTGTACTGCAGCAGGAGGGTGGAGGGCTGGATGGGATGTCAGGGTGAAATAAACACACAAAAAGAGATCTGTAGAGTGTTTGCTCAGCCCGTCATATGCACTCAGGGTGGTGCTCTAAACTGTAGGGTTGAAAGGTCCCCTGTTATCCATCCGTCCTACATTATCCAGCTGCAGACCATCCTCCCCAAACGCCCTCTATGACAGTTTACTCTTAGCTATGTGGATCTCTTTTGCTCCAGGCATCACAATTCTGACACTGAGCTTACCTGTTTGGGGTTATGAGATGTCAGGCTGGATGACTTCATTGCAAGTGTAAAACGAAATTTTGGTAACACTATGAAGACCACATCTATAGTGCATTATTGGGGCATTCACAGTGACTTATGAGTTAAAAGTTCAAGTTTGTTATTCTCCTGACATATTGGCTTCTCTATAATTCTCTATAATAATAATAATAATAATAATAATAATAACAATTACTACAGTTGATTGCTAAGATGTGTGTATAGCTATAGTACAAGTAGTAGGTAGAGTATAATGTGTAATAAGCCCCATCAGTCAACCTCTAGCTTATGACTACACTGTTAATAATCACACGGTGAATTCTTACAATAAACTACTGTAAGGACACTTTTGCAAAGTATGGTTTGCTGGAATAGTACAAACAGTTGTTGAATTCAAATTGAAGTGACTTTCTGAATGACCGCACTTCACTGTGAAAACACTGTTAGTAATATGAAATTGCCAACCCATGAAAATGTCGACTCAAACGCACTGTCTTGAGTCCAAGGCTGGAACAGAGCGGAGAACCTGTCACTTTATAAGATATGTGCTGTTATTTCAGCATGCAATCATGTGGCTATATATTATTGAACTGTACCTTTAGATTAGCGTTCACTTTAACATCCCACTACTTTATTATGTGTCAAACTTAGTTAAAGGCCATGGATGCAACAGTGCTCATTCTGGATTGTGCAATGTTGGAATACAATTTCAGTTACATCAACAATGTTTTATGACTGTTGATACAGTGCATAAAGCATTATGAATGCACTGTAATTCATTATGAATGTGCCCAAATAGAGGTGGCTTTCATAGAAAGTGTTACTGGTTCTCTTTTTCTTTGGACATGTGTAGGTGGGACCAACACATTATAAATTTATTCTTATATGAATAATGAACAATTTTGTGTTTTACACCAACAAATCTCCATCTGTCAAGTAGAAGGAACACATCATTTTGTTATAGCCGTTTCCATTTACAAACTTAGATATGCATCGCATAAGTAGACCACCTTAATGAATGTATACAATGACAATAAACGACAGAAGCCAATTGTATCAGCTAGCTTTTGCTTCTTCTAACATTTCTTAAAGCTTTCACCGGCTCAAAGTTGGAACTTGAAACGAGCTTGTTATATTGCTTCTCGGCTGTAAGCAGGACGAAATCCAATAAAAAAATACCCCAATAGGGAAAATGTTGTATAAGAAACATGAGATCAACATTTCCTCAACACACCCGCTCTCAGGACGCCAATTTACAGCATCGATTATCTCTGCGCTATTTTCCTATCATACTTCAACATAAGAGTACACAGCAGTGGAGGAGAGTGTAGGAAGAGCATGGAGGTTGTAGCAATGTAACATTAGATATATTGATCAAAGGTTTGTGGCTTTGGTTTATGTATCATCCCCAGCGCGCTTGCTGTGCTCTGCAGAACAGCACGCCAAATGCTTGAGCTTTCTACAGACTGAAAGATGAGGAAACGGAAGAAATGTTTAAATGCATCAATGCGTTTTATGTTTTACAGTCATAAGCTACTCAATACTCGGAAATAGACGTTGTTTTTGCAACAAACAGAAATAGATCGGTGTGACAGTCTTTGTGAAAGTCTTTAGCTGACTCTGCTCTGAGACTTGTTACCTTATCCAGCATGTGACAAGAGCACTGGGAACAGAATCACGTCTCTTCAACCCTGCCTCCTACAAAATATGTTTACATTATACTAATTAGTTTATGTTTAGGACAAAAAGCAACTTCTGCTGGAATATTCCCCCAGGTTTGTGTCCTGCATCCTACATGCTTTAGATTTGGGGCACTGCAGTAAAGATCTTTGGATCATTACTGAAAAGCGTATTCATCTTGTTTTGCATGTTCACTTAGCAACAATCTTTTCAATACAAGTAGAATCTTTCCACAACATTCACCAAGGTCTCCAGTGTCAGAGTCTTGCTCTTTACACAAAAAGCATCACCACCATCTTCCTACTTAGGTTCAGCACAAAAATGCAGCATTTCCTTCACTCCAAACATAACCGCCCATGAACACGATCCAGGCAGCGATTATGTTTCCCCTGCAAACAGTCATGGTAAAACTAATTAGAGTAATACAAACCACATTATGACAGTGAGCATTTTGGAGGTACATTCAGTATGACAGTAACAGATGAAGCAGCATTAGTATTCCTAGTCCTACAAAGTCATGTGACTTGAGATAAACCACAAGATTCACATGATAACCTATGTGAAATGGCAGTTTTCACATGTCTATTTAATTTCACATGGTTGTTTCATGTGAATTTATCCTACTCTTTCAGGTCCATATGTACATGCATACATATGTGCTAATCGGTTACACGTGAAATGTTTAGACAGGACACAGAGATCCTGTGTTTCACAGATGAGATTAGATACATACACAAGGTGGATGGGAAATTATTCTTGAATAAGGAACATTTAGAAAAAAGTCATGCTGGTGTTAAAGAGTGTGACAGTTGGAATGAGGGACCTGTGGTAGAGCTCCTCCTTACATGATGGGAGTCTGTTCCTGAAGTACCCCCACAGTCTCATGCAGGAGGTGAGAGGAGTTGTGTGTTCTCGCTGTTACAATATCCAACCATTAACGTGGCTAGAATAATTCATGATAACATTATCGCTATATCGATAGACATTTTGAAATGAAAAATAATGCCAAACTTCAACTTATTTAGTGCTTTGGCTCTTTTTTTGACTAGATATGAGTGTTTGGGGTTGGAGAGAGTGTGTAACTGTAAATGTATTAAAGAGAACAAAGAGAGAGCGGAAAGAAACCTCATCGGCGATTGTTCAGCAGCTCTACGGCTGGTTGGTTACTTTATTTTAATAAGCAGCAGACAGACCCAGCTTTAGATTATTAAAGGTTCACCTTTGTACTTAGCTGGTTTTATTGTAAGAAGTTACTGGTCTTCTCATTGTATATTGTGAGAGGTGACCAGTGATCCGAGTTGTCCAGTATCCATATATTCCCTATGCATTATCTCAGTGATGTGTTTTTTCTGCTCCGGCTTTTGCCAAGAACAATAAATTGGACTGAACGGAGCCAGGCATTGTTTTAATAAAAGACAATACAGCTGAAGTGTGTTCGGACCTCACAGTACCACTGGGCAAATACAGGATGTGTTGGGGAAGATATCAAACTATCTCTTCACTCATCTTTGCTTACAAGGTTCAAGGCAGCAGTTCTCTGTCACGAAGAATGCAGTGATATGCAGAATACACACGGAAAACACACAGCTGCACATTTGAAACTGTGTGTGTGTGTGTATGTGTGTGTGTGTGTGTAGGTGCATTATAAAGCTGTCTCATCCCGTTCCTTATCTTAAATGCAGTTCTGAAAGGTGCTTTTTACTTTTAGCCTCCAGGTGTTATCTTACATCTCTCTGTCTCATCTTAAAGGCAGACGCACACACACACACGTCAAGCTAAAACATTGCACATACACACATCTTATACCTGACAGGCAGGGCGTACATAAACCATGACATCTCTGAATATTTGGGCTCTCGGAGTGCACCATGGGAAATATGATAGATGGCGGCAGTCACAATGCATGATGGGAAAATGTGATAGATGACTGCAATGACACCGGCCACGCCTTTTTGGTTTTTAGCCTGAGAACGCGGCGCAAACAGCACGATGATGAATGATTTTACTTTATGAAACCTGATGAGGCCCTACAGTGGAAATGTTACGGAGGGAAAAATAGCTCACAGTCATTCTGCCGTGTGTATAACAACTATTAATATGAAGGCGGATTTACAAAAAGAACCACATTTTCAGCTGACAGGAAGGCAGAAATGTATTCCTGCTTTATTATTATCAGAAGATATTTTCTGTTCTCGTAAAAAAAGGCAACTTTTTCAGGAACTCCTCGCATTGTTTACCACCTCTTGCAATGTCCAGCCTTATTTTCAGCCTTGATCTGGCATCTTCACGTAAACGTCCTATCACGCTGATCTGAAAAATGGAATTACAGGATTTTGGTTTTGACTGTCAGTGTCCTCAAATACGACATAAACGTAATTGTTCAAAGATAATAGTTGAGGTACAAATGTGTCCTTATTGGGCATTTAGTTTATAAATACACTTTGATGACGTTATAAGCAGACCTCGGAATGTGTTATATACATAAGAAATAAGATACATATACATAAGAAATCAGAAAAAGCTTTATTGCCAAGCATGATTTTACACATGCAAGGAATTTGTTCTGGTGTTGTTGGTGCATGACAACATAACTGTATTATAGTGCATAATCAGGTCTTTATGGATCTGTGTGTCCATTCTGTCTACTTGTATATATTCTGTTTATTTTTTTTTTGTGAATAATCTAAATTATTCACAGAGTTCACAGAAAACACAAGGAAGAAGGCGTCAACAAAAAGTGACGTCAGAAACAGCAGGAGCAGAACATATGAGCTTTCTGCACAGCAAAACAGCATCTTGAGCACAGTGAGTTTACCCGTAGCCGCCTGTCTCCCCTCCAGAAGCAGATTCTCATCCATTCTGGCCGAGCCTTCTGTAAACAGGCCATCTTGTACAATACACATGGCAGCATTTGCTTCTGGCCCAAACTGACAGACACTAAACAAAAATAACTGCAGGGAAACAATGAGCAAAACAATAAGTTCCTCCATGTCTGACACTTTCTGTCCGCACTTCTTCTCCCTCCATCTGTTCGGTCTGAGATGACTCCCTGAGCATGCTCCCTCGAACGTATACCTTCAACCAATCGAGCAACCATAAAGAAACCATTAAAGTAAATGTCACGCGTATGCAAAACCTGCATACATGCATGCATGCTTACACATCTCAACCCCCCTCCTGCTTTCCCCTGCCTCTAATTTATTCATAGGGCTTGATTAGGCTGCATGGCCAATATAAGCTGGTTGCATCATTGTGTGGGTAAATTGCTGTTAGTCAGAGCTGCTTGCAAGATTTACAGCTTCTTAATGGGGTGAAATTGGAGAAGCAATGGTCGGTTTAATTAAGGAAGCTGAAATAGCTGAACAGCAGCTTCTTCTTCTTCTTCTTCTTCTTCTTCTTTTTCTTCTGCAGCTGGAGAACCTGACCACATTACACCAATTTATCTGTGCGAGATCAGACTTTAAAGGCCCAGTGTGTAAAATATGGTGGTAGTGATAGTGGTGTAGTTGCTGATTTCAACCACTTCATCTCGCCTTCATGTTTCGAGTGTAAAAGGAGAAACGATAGTAACCATGTAACATAAAAAAAATTAAAGTCTCCATCTACAGCCAGTGTTTGTTTGTTTTGGGCTAGAAACATGGTGGTTCAACATGGCAGACTCCGTGGAAGAGGACCTGCAGCGTCTATAGATAATGGTCTTGCCCCTTTGTATGAGTCTGATCTCTTTTATCACATCTGGTGTTCTCTGGTCTCAGAGTACAGCTGTAGTATAGTGAGTTGGCTGCAGGGTTTCTTCCCCTTTCCTCTGGGATAACCTCCCTGTTGCTATCAGACATTCACACTCTGTTGAGTCCCTTAAATCTGAGCTAAAAACTCATCTTCTGCCCTAAATTTCAATTAGCGCTCATCCTTGGATACCAATTCCCTGTTACCGTCATATTTACGGAAGGTTGGTCTCAGTCTAACTTTAGCACTCATGATCCGCTTTAATCCTGAAGCCGAGCACTCAACAAACAAACCGCTAACTTGGGATAAACATTTTGCATTTCTGTCTTCTCTTGTTTTTGCCGTGCTGTGTGCATCTCTAGGTTTCTTCTGTTTTTACTCAGGCTCCTCTCTGCTGGACCATCGGCCATCTGGGACCTGGTGCCTCATCCAGACATTTGGATCTAGATCATGGTCCCCCATGAGATTTTCAGCCTCTCCTCCCTCCCTAGTTTGTATGCCATCATCTCTCTCTCTCTCGCTCTCTCTATCTGTGTGAATGCTGTGTTGCCTCTTTTTTGTGTTTACGTGGTCTGTCTTCCTTCCAGGTCTCCATGGTGGACAGGAGGCCATGTAAATTAGGTTCTACCTCTCAGGTGACACCTGAAGCTGCTCATTAGCCTTCTACATCCACGCTCTTCACATTTGTTTTGTAGTCTGCAGTATTTGTATTCCTGTCATAAAATGTTGTTATTTTGTGGGCTTTTGCTGATTTATTCTGTACACAACATATACTGCACGCCCGTCTGTCCTGGGAGGGGAATCCAGCTCCTTTTCCACCCCTGTTAAAGGTTTTCTGGAGAGTTTTTCTTCATCAGAGTCGTCAGTCTAAGGACAGAAGGTGTGATTCTGTGCTACATGAATAAACCTGACTTGACTTGATTTGCTGTGGAGCCCACATGCAGAGAGCACAGGCAGGGGTGACTGATGAAGTGTGGCTAGGTGTGTTGACATGTGTTTAGCATTATTTATTCAAGGAACCTGTACTGAGCACTTTGCTCCTGTTTCCAGCACTCCTTTATCACAGTCACACAGAGCCACATATTCCCACCTGGGAGCAGCCGGGGCAGCACGCTCTCGAGAGCCTCTGCTAGAGAAATATGGCATTCAGGCCCTGTGCAAGGATTTTCTGAATTTATTACAACAAAAGTCATATTTGCATAGCTTTTGCCATCATTGGTTGTCATTCGGTTATGACGATGTTGTACTGTAACTGAGATCAAACAGATTTTTTTGGCCATTTGGCAGCAGTGGAAACAAGTTATGTACACATCCAGTAAATATGGAGCGTCATAAGCATTCACATAGTCACCGTCTGTCTGTTATAAATTATATTCACTCTCTTTTAGCTCTGTTTTTGGTCTCCACCAACTCCTGAGGGGGATATCTGTCTCTTCGGCTGCTAAATGTTCCACCACACTCACCAGCAAGTCTCTAACTGTATCTGTCTGCTGTTGGCTGCTGAGCGGGTAGGTTACAGTTGGTAGAGCTTTTTCTCTGAGAACAGCTGCCTGCTGCAGCCTAAAATTGCTGCTACGAGAGTGAATCAAAATGGTAAAGTGAAGAGTCCAGACAGCTAAACAATCTTTCCAGCAACACCTTTCACATTATCATTTGACTTTGTTATTTACATCTGTGCTTGCATGCGCGTCTCTTTTGACTTTGTTACAGCACATTAGCATGTTTCCAGATCTTTATCATTACTTTGGTGGGCCTATGTACTCTTGCTATTTAAGAACCATTTGAAATGATGGCCAGATATAAAAATAACAAAACTAAGATAAACTGGAATTACCCATTATTGCTAACATTTTATATGACTCCTTGTCAAATGATGATTAACTCTATGTTACTGGGATCCTTTAGGTAATTCTATTTTAGCAAATCTAGCTAAACATCTACAAGTTAATGATAACAATAAGGCTATGCAAGCTGAAGCTAAGTGGTTCATTTAGTATTGACACTGATTTTTATTCTTACTTCAAGCACTTTTGTTATTTCTGAACCTTAATCCTGAAGCCTTAACTATTGTGCGCAGTGAAAACAGACACATTAAATTAAATTCATGAATAAAAACACTTATCTAACAGTCTGTAATAGCCTGTGCACAAGAAATGGGTTTGTAGCAACAATTGCATTAGCTCAGAATGGAGTGTCTGTTGAAGCTAAATGAGAAACTAAAAGGAAACGATGGATGGATATTGGAAAAAACAAGGCTCTAATCTGGATTCATAAGAGACTGATATTTCAGGGAATGTGGGTTTTCGTTTGTTTGTTTGGTTGGTTTTTTAACTGTTCTGCCCCCTGGTGGTCAAAAAGTTCTTAATGCAGCTTTAAGAAACCTAACTTTTATTGAAGTGTACAAATTATAAAACTGACAACAAGACTTGAATACATCCCTGATTGTTGATCGATCTATCCAGAGCAATCGAAACTAACTAATTCCATTATTCATCTGTGTTGATAAAAATCAAAGTTTGTGTGTGTGTGTGTGTGTGTGTGTGTGTGTGTGTGTGTGTGTGTGTGTGTGTATGTCTCTATTTTAACCCAGGCATTATATAATCCTCTACAGACCAACTACTTTTATTTTCCAGGAAGTTTCTGCGCCATCCTGCTGTGACTCTTCTATGAAAAGCAGGAGGCGAAAGCACCCCAAGGAGCTCCTCGGCTGCTCACTGTTGCCTATTAAAGACAATGAGGCTCGGCCACCGGCGGCACAATGATCTAAGAAATGTATTAGTCATATGCAAGTTTAATAATATTAGTGATATTTGTTACATAATGTCTCCCAGTTTTACACTAAATGCTCACTTCTTTAAACTATTTAATAATTATTGATAATATAAACAGCTCTCATTGAGTCTCAGGTCCCTGAATTCTTCTCACATATGAAAAAAAAAACTCTTGTCCTTTATTTGAGATGCCACATGCAAATGAGTTGTATTTGAATATAGGGCTCGGAGCTGTGAGACAGAAATCGTCCCATATCCCAGTCAAATCACCACAGTTGCTGTCTTCGGCTCCCATGAGTGCAGCTTTATTCATCACTACAGGCTGTGTCTCTGCTGAGCAGATTAAAAAGAAGCCAGTTCAGATTCTTCAATCACACCTCAGCTGTTAAATCATAGACGGCTTTTCATCAACTGACGAAACAAAATGTTATTTATTAATTGTTTTTATGCTGCTGTTAAAGGTTTGTCCAGATGAGTAATATAGAGTGAAAATTAGACATAGACACAAAGTTTTAATTATAATCAGCTGAGAAACATGAAAAATTTTTTTGATTTTTCATCCCTGGTTCACGCTTCAGTTGAAAAAAAAAAAAAACAGATTTAACTTCATCATATTTGTATCTGAGCTGGCAGCTCTATTATATTCTCCTCCTGGATGAGACATTCATAATTAGTGACATTTCTTACCGCAGTAGGTGAGTCACAGAAGATAAGCTGGACTTTCTCTCATATCTAACATACATATGCTTTATACAAAGCAGTAATTGGCCTCACAGCCACTTTCCACTTCAAATAATACTACAAGTAACTTAATTTGCTGCACTATGGAGAAGAGGTCATTTATCTGATGTCAGAGGAGCAGGTAATATTTCCTTTGTGTAAGCTATTGTTCTTTCTTTCCAAAAAGCAGTGGAAAGCCAGAGTCTGAGCCGGATCCTGTTAGAACTATTTCCCAAAAAACATCACTGACTTTGCTTTATTTCACATCCCAAGAGAAACTGCATGTTACTGCAGAGGAGGTGATACTAGGTTCCTATTACATGGTATTATCCCATTAAGAAAAAGAGAGAGATTAGGAGTGGCTGAAGCCGGAGACTTTAGGTTCTGCACAGATGTAGTTTCAGGTTTTTCGGTTTTCCTTACGTGAATAAAGGCTCAAAGTATGGAGGGATTTGTATGCTGCACAGATTGTAAGGGCCCTATATATGAATAAAGATGACTTGTCAAGGGGGATTACTATACTTTCATAATGAATGACAACTTAATACGTCACTAGAGTCATGTTTAACATTACTGTTTTTTTTTTTGTAGATGAGCGAAAGCTGCTCACATTCAGCAAATCCTTTATCTTTTCTATCCATGTTTACCTGCTAGCGGTTGTCCTCTTCACTGTCTTTGCGGACACATCGCTTCCCCTACTGTCGATTAGTGGAATAGCACAATACAGGCACCACGAAAGTGTGTGTGCATGAGCAACCTTGTGCATGTGCGAGTTGCAAATTTAATCACAAAAACCACCACAGGGGACATTTAAAGGGTAACTTCTGTATTTTTTTTTAACCTGGACCTTATTTTTCCGTGTTTTTGTGTCAAAGTGACTAATGGGGACAACAAGTCAACACGACCCTACGGTCGAAACATGTTCTGATCCTTTTAGTTGATCCGCTGCGTGTCTAACAAAGTCTCGCTCAAGGAGAAGTCTCATTCTGAAATCTCGGGAGAGGAGAGGCAACTTGTTGCAGGAACAGAGTTGGGGGGTTTGTTGTGTAGCACAGATTTTCAGCGTCATGGCTGAATATTAACAATGTGGGTAAGGTCTTTCAAATCAATGGCTTCTCAAAGACGAAGACCTCCTACAAGAGGGGTAGAGGAAGGGTGCAGATCAGGCAGAGGAGAAGCTCCTGCAGAGCTCTGGAGACTGGTGGTGTTCCTGCGGGTGCTGCGATTCCACAGACCGGATCAAACGACGCGGGATACGTCGTCTCTATAATGTCGTCCAACACTTTTACTGGACGGATTTTGTGGGTGTGTAATTGCCCGTGAGGATTATGTTGCAAGCTGCAGCGCTCTCACTCAATACTGAACCAAATTCAAAATATGTGGTCCTCATTTGTCACGTTGACACAAAAACACAGGAGAATAAGGTACGGCTTGAAAATATTTAGAAGTTACCACTGAAAGTAAAAGTGCTTTCATTGTCATTTGCTGCGAGTACTACTTAATAAATCCTTTCGTCCAGCTCACCTTGTCTCACATTCTACATAAGAAGCTACTAGCTATTCATCAGCAAGATAAGCTAAGCAATTAGCTGTCAATATTAAAGCGCTGGATTTTGTCCACAGCTTTTTCCCTCAGATTCTTTTTTTGATATTCTGAATTAAGCTATTGAAAGTGTGTGTGTGTGTATTAGCCTTGAAGTTCTGCTTGGTTCTCATGCACCCATCGTGGCAATTACTGCATTTTGAGACAACCCATACAGCATGTGTCCTACCTTTGGGGAGGAGGGAGTTCTAATATTGTTTCAGACACTCCTAAAATAGTTTATTCAGCAGCATTAATAATTCACTTATGAAGTTAATGAAAAAAAAATTGCAGATAAAATGAAAATGTATTCCATGCTTTTGAAGGCTCTGCATGTATTTGTGCCCTGGACAGCTAGTTCCACTCTTCTCCTCACTAAATATACCCCTGATACACCCTCGAGATAATAATTCCTTGTGCTTCCTTCAAATAAAATCTACTTTTATATAAAATTGCAGAAAGAAAGTTTGATAGCTTTTGTTAAAGTTTGAAATATAATTTGCCCTACTCAGAGATGAA
Source organism: Protonibea diacanthus (assembly GCA_028641955.1). Lineage (NCBI taxonomy): Eukaryota > Metazoa > Chordata > Actinopteri > Sciaenidae > Protonibea > Protonibea diacanthus. The sequence goes on along the minus strand of CM053988.1, from coordinate 4,312,470 downwards.
TATCTTTGATTTTCTCTCATATTCTGGCTCACTAAATGTCACTGATTATTAACTCTAACTCAGAAAACGAACACTTTATTTTTTGCTACCGCTGGGTAGAAACCAAGAAGAGAAATCCTGTAACAAAAATAATGATTTTTGGGCCACTTCTACTTTTTCAATCAATCTTAAAAGGAGTTTTTATTCAATACATACTGTAAGAAAACCACAGGCCCATTCACCAAGAGAACAGAACGTCCCAAAGAAACTGTAACTGAATACAATACAAGTTTTGGACTTCTTTAAAGAAAAAAAAGCTGCTGCTGAAAACATCTAAGACAAGTCAACAAAACCATCTTGTCTAATCTGGGAGCGTGTTTTCGTGCAGGTCAATGAAAGGCACGATCCTGATAGAATCAGCCAATCCCCTTTCATTTCCAGTCATTCATTTCGAAATGAATCGGTGTTGGCGTTGTGTTTCTTCTATGTGGTTACAAAAGAGATGATTTATTAGTCTGACATGCACTCCGGCTGCTTCTGGACTAAGCACAGCTTCCTGAACACACCTCCTTTATCTTTGTGCTGCTTAAAGGCCTGAAATTGGAATCAGGGACACACAGACACAGACACACAACGGTAAAAGCTGAGGCGCAAACCATTGTACAATAATTTATATTTCATCTCTTATTCATTAACTTGCTCAACCTCAGACTGAGAACCTCATCGCCCCAGTTTTACACGCTTTATGTGTGGTTGTTTTTTTTTCTGTCTTAGCGCATCTGTGGGTAAGTGTTCCTCTGTATGTGTGTGTGTGTGTGTGTGTGTGTGTGTGGGGAAGTCCATAGGAAACAGCAGGGCCAGCTTGTGTGCATTATCCTCCTTTGATAAAAAGAGAAAACATGAACCCATTAAGGCCTCGGGGCTTATCTATTAGCTGGGAACAATCTCAATGACCTTTCTGTCTTTGCTAATTTCACACAATGGCCTGACCTTTAAGCAAGGCTGTCGCAGACATGCAGCTAGTTAAGGATCTTTGCCGCAACAATGCTGCTTTATCCTGCCTGCAGTCGACAAAGAGGGCTGTAATTATCTTCTCTATTATTACTGAGCCTTTTGGTTTGCTCGTGGAAAGTTGGTATTAAAATGATTCATTCTGCGCTTATTGTGATTCAAAATTCATGCCCGTTTGTAAATAATCTATATTGGGCTCTTTGCTGATGAATAATCATGCTTCAAACTCAATTTCAGCTTCATTGTAGCGTTGCATCGCAACAGCGTCAAAAGGATTATTATGGAGAGTCTGCTCTTCATCTATCGAATGTAAAAAGATGTGTTTGTTCTTTAGTGTTTGAACAAAATAGAAAGGTCATTTACTTTAGTAAAAGGACCAGTACAGCAAGATTAAAATATTCTGTAGCGTTATTATTTGCAACATTATTGGATTGTTACAATAGCAATTCCACATTTTTGGAAAAAACTACTAGGCCAGTTAGCTTAGCTTAGCATAACGACTGGAAATATGGGGAAAAACTAGCCTGGTATAAAAGTAATGAATTCAATCTGGGGCAGCGCTTAGCTCAGTTGGTAGAGCGGCCGCCCCATATGCAAAGGCATGTTGCAGCTGGCCCGGGTTCGAATCCAACCTGTGGCCCTTTCCCGCATGTCGTTCCCCATCTCTCTCGCCACATTTCCTGTCACTCTTCAGCTGTCTCTGTCAATAAAGCTTGGAAAGGCCAAAAAAATTATCTTTAAAAAATAAATAATAAATGAATTCAATCTACCAGCAACTTGAAATCTTACAAATTAAGCTAACACATTTTATCTCATTTGGTTAATATGACAAAAACGAGCGGCTAGGTAGACAGAGCCACGCTAGCAGTTTCCTCTTTTCCCATCCAGCTAGGGCAGCAGTAGCTTATTCTGTGGGGACTTGGCTTGGGGACCTGGGGGGTATAGTTGAAGTCGAGCATGTTCTGCAATGTGGAGCATGGACTGGTAGCTTCAGAGGTGCCAGTTCACTTCTTGGGCACTGCCAGGGTGCCCTTGAGCAAGGCATAGATCCCCTAACTGCTCCCATCGGCTACATGGCTGCCCATCACTCGACCATCCCTCCATATTTGCATGTTTATAAGCTCTTTGTGTGTATGTGGTTGTAATTTGATCCTGTGTGTGTAAATACTGAGTAAAAAAATAATTTCTACTTCAGTCTTTATCCTAAGATAAGATGACTGTAGCTTTAAATTTACAGCGCAGGCGGTAGCAGTATGGGAGAGTGGTATCACCTAACTCTTGTCAAGAAAGCAAAAAAAGGTCTTTCCTAAAATGGTAAAATCTTTAACACTGAATTGAATTTACGGTTGTAGCTGGTCAAGGTGTAGCCTTTATAGTCTTGTAAAAGTCGTGTGTATCCCAACCCGGGGGTTGAGCCCCAGTCTGGGAGTTTACAGTTGTATAACGTGGTGTTATGTTAAGAAGGGAAATTTCTGTTTGCTTCCAGTTTACAACTCAGACACTTTGTCAAGAGACCCCACTGTTTTTTTTTTTTGTAAAGGGTCACCATTAGTTTAATCTTCAGCCTTTTTATATATTTAATGTATATATTTATATTTTATATGTTCATCCAATGTTTGTGATAGGAAATCTTAATCTGTAATGTCACTTTTAACTCTAGATGTTAGACAAAGAGAGGAAAAAGAGGAAAGAGTGTAACCTCTGTCTTGAGGAGGCTCAAGGAGCTGTTTGAGAACTGATGCCTGCCAAGTGGTAAAAGTTATTTTCTTTCAATTTGTGTCATTACGGAGAGTTTGTTCAAACACATGTTTGCTTTCTTCACTTTCCCCAACAATCATGGTCATTTGATTTCCCTCAGTGGCTTCTTAGAGCAACAGAATAGAGGCTTAAGGATGAGCATAAACTGAGCCCCTTTTTTCCTCCATGGCTTCATTTAATTGACTAATCTGCTCTGCCCTGCCCATGAGCGCAGTAAGCCAGTTGTCGACTCAAAGAAGCCGCTCACTTCAGATGAATGAAAGGAAGAAAAAAAAAAGAAACATCCAAGACTGGAGCTGGATTTTGCCCTAAACAGAGTGAGAGGGGGAAGAGGCTTGTGAATTCTATTAAGATGTGTGAGAAGACAGTTGCCAAAGCCATTTAATCGCACTTCCGTTCTGCTTAATCCGAGCCCGGCAGATGTTTGCCCGTAGGTGAAGCAGGACGGGGAGATGATGAGTCATGAAGCCAGCCAGAGGAGAAAAGTGGGAAAACAAAACAGAGCCAAACACCGTCCTTCAGCTAATGAAAAACTATAAATCAGGTAACAACTTCCACGTAAAAAGCTTCTCTCTTTTTTTTTTTTTTTTGACAGCTGCCTGAGGTTGACTCGGGTTGTGTGCGTGGGTGTTGGATATGTTGGGGCCCTAAATTTAAACGCTGAACCCTTCTGTCACCTCTTTCTCACACTCTTTTCTCTCTCACGGCCTCTCTCTTTCTTCGGTATTCACTTGCTGTCAATGGCAACATAAAACAGGGTGTATAAATCGTGCTGCAGACTTTTAGGAGAAGCAGCCAGCTGTAGCCATAAATTTGCATGATGAACAATGGACCTGTGTTTAACATTATGATGTAGTGTAAATGGGGAAGATATTTTTCATGACACCTTTGTGCTCCTCCTCTGTGATTTTGACCCAGGAACTACACACTGTATTTGCTGAAAGCTGTGACCCACTCAAACTGCATCAAAATTCTACCTGCGTATCGTGACCTGAACACTGCGGGGCTGAAAAATCTTCCCATACATCTCTGCTGTCATTGTGTCTAACATTAGACCACATTTTTTCCCCCGTCTCAATGCTGTTAAAATCACTCATGGAAAACACGTGACAGTGCAGAGTCCTCCATGTTGGGCTGATACGGCTGCAATGGAGACAATGTATAGCTTTTCTTGTAGTAGTTGTGCATGTTGAGCTAGATGTGCGGTTCCTTGTTTTTGATCAGCATAGGCTTGGCTTCCTGAAGAGCTGGAGGGTCCTCTGGGGGAGTAGCTTACTAAAATGTGGACAGCCTGACCATCAACACCTCTTGGTGTTAAACTGTTAATGTTAATTATCAAATTAACTTGTTTGCTGAGGTACTTGTTAACTACATGGGGACTGGGCCAGGTATACTTAAACTACTGGTGATACATACACAGAAATCCATCAATGAAATATAATTCACCATGGTTTAGGGGTGCTGCTTTCAAGTTTTTTGGTTGTTTGGTAAAAGTTAGGTAGTGAGTATTTTCATTCCTTTTTGGTTTTGTTCGCAAAGTTAAAACTTGGTTTGAACAGCATCCACTCGGCCTTTGTCCCTTGTAGCCTGCCTCACTCTTTTCTGAAGTATTAATCTGAATTTCTGGCAATAAATAACTTTATTTTCCCAAGTACATCTGGTTTGATTTTGCTTCCTTTTCCCTTAATGAGCTGGGTCATAACATGGGCATTCTGCGCACCTGCTGCTTTCTTTCAGCTCAATAGTTTGGTTTTACAGTTTGCATGCACCACATAAGCCACTAGCTAGTGATGAAAGTTGTGCACTTGAATATTGGATTCATGTCAATGTTCACTGATATCCCAAAACTGCTTCACATTTGCTTCAAGTATTTAGAGTTTAGTTCGTTGATAGAATCATAAAATTACCAGTGGGGCAACTGTGAGTCAGAAACAGACGTCGTTCTGAGACATCAATTTGGCGTAACATCAAAGGTTCTATCAGAATACCAACATCTTGCTTTGCTTGACCTCATTTGTTTTCCACCCGTTAGCTCCTCACTGCCGTGCTTTGCTGTGCAAAAAATAGTGCTAAAAGGTTCCTGCATACCTGAATTGGCAGGTGCACAGGATCAAAACCTGAATGAAACCACACCATCCATCCCGGTCATTCAATTGCACTTACTTCATTGATAGGTCTTTGTCCACCATTCATGAACAGCACCATACATACAAATATATGGGAAAAAACTATCAATGAGCAGTATGGCGTGGTCAGACATCTAAAATTCAGGTAAATACTAAATATATATATATATATATATATATATATATATATATATATATTTTTTTTTTTTTTTTTTTTTTTAGATTCATCAAATGATTTTTTTCAGTCGTTAACAAAAAATCTGTGTTGATTACATCACCTTCAACCACACACCTATAAATTGCCATAACAAAAAAATCCCTTGGCAGATACCAGGACATGAAAAACAGTGTTTAAAGACAACCCTACTCCATGTATTTAGTTGCAAACTATGTCCTTCCTTTCTTTACAGGAAGGGTCAACCGTTACAGTTGACAGATGACTCTCATTTCCAGGATGTCAAATATGTTACATACGTAAACTGGCACAAGCGCTGTACACGTTCTGTACACGCTACCTGTGTCTCGCTGTTTAATTACCCATTTTCACCAGACAATGGTGAAGAGGCTCTCTGAGTGTTCATGGATGAAAAGTCATTTCTGTTAAAATACTGTGAAGTAGACAGAACAGCGAGGGTGTGTTACTGTTGATAAGCTCTTGTTATTAATACATAATAAACAGCCGACGGCTTTATAAATAAGTAAGTAGGAGAGTAAAAGGTAAAAGTATGCCAGTAAAAAGGACAAATCTGCTTTAAAAACTAAATAAGTCATAAATCAGCTGCTGGTGAATGCTTTCATCTCTGCTCATTCATAAATCATCAACAATCATTCATCACTAATTATTTTGGTGAATGTCATATCATGGAAATAACTATATGAGGTGACAAGGCAGGAGTGCTACACAAAATCAATCTTATGTATATCAGTCTTTCATAACCACGAGCAGCTCTGGTTTTCTGTCCAAACAGTGAGGACACACGTTGACGCTCAACGCCAGGTCAAGATACGCTATGATGCTATCCACCACTGCCAGCACACGTTTCCTTCTTCTGTCATGTTACTTGTACTGTGTGCTGAACTTAAAGCTGATCCCATGTGGCAAAAACAAGAACAAAATGCGACTAACGCAGCTCTCAGACTTTCTTAGAATTTCATTTTCCCAAGCAAGTTCATGGAGAGTGCCCTGTGACGAGCTGGCAACTTGTCCATTGTGTCAGCTGGGATAGGCTTCAGCGTCACCGTGACCCTGATGAGGATAGGTGGTTACAGATAATGGATGGATGTGCATGAACAGTGCTCAGCCAGCAAGCATTTAAAAGTACAACATTGGATACAGAAACATTATCCTGAAAACAAAACACACAAAGGATGGTTTAAAGAAATTCTTCACAGACAAACAGACACTCCGGTTCAACAACTGGGAGCATTTATGTAACAATAGAATGAATTCATAATGTAGGGAACTGAGTGACCTGCTCGAATGATGAATTAAAATGATGTTGATCCAGATTTCTCTCCTTCACATCAGTTTGTTTGAATGGTTTTGTTCTATGCGTGTCCATTGATGAGTGCAGAGCATCTGCAGTAATGACAGATCAAGCCTGATCAAATATAAAAAAAAATATCTAATTCATCAGCATGTGATATGTTCTGTTAGCTGGCATAAATATGTGTTACTATCTCATGTGTAGTGTAGTAATATATGTTTTAGTTTCAGGCTTTTTAAAACATTTTTTAGGCACCGCAGCAAAAAAGTAAAAGCACAAACTTTCCCTCACCTTCCCTGGACTTGGGATTTAGAGTGTATCAGTGGATCTGTAAGATGCTTGCACCAGCAGTCTGTGCACATCTCTCTCAGACTGAAGAAGGGCATCTAATCGGTGGAGGATTTCCATACCTGCCTCCCGCCTCCGGTAATCTGAAGTACATCACACGTCTGGCCGAGCTTTATTTCAAGAGTCTCGAAAATAGATAAGCAAGTGACAGAGATGAAGATAACACTAATCCCAGAGTGGCGCCAGGTCGAAAGGAGTGGCCACTGCACACCGACAAGGTAATGAAGGGCCCAGGGGCCACAGCAAAGCCTTACTGAAATAGAGAGAGAGAGAGAGAGAGAGAGAGAGAGAGAGAGAGAGAGAGATGATAGATGAAGCCACAGAATGAGAGAAAAGGGACGAGATAGAGTGAGGGAGTGCAGGAGGGGTGAAGGAGAGGAAGGAAAAAGACAAGAGGAGATAATGAATCTGTCGAAGAGAAGTGGAAGACTCTAGGCATGTCCACTGGTGGCGTGTGTGGCACTATTACAGCCATATAATATCCTGCACTGGCAGGTAAACCTGAACAACACAGACATCCTAAACCTCTCAGTGGATTTACAGCATAACAAGATTACACTGAAAGATGAAATCACATCTTTCAGTGTAATAATGTAAGTTTTTCAAAAGAAAGACTACCCTATTAAAGCTGCATAAACCAGTGTTTATTATATAACATCATTTTGGTCATAGTTTTCGTCAATGAAAATATATTGATGAAAAATATTATCTTGACTCAATAAAATGATGACTAAAGTATATTATCACAAAAACTACGATGAAATCTTGGGGAAAATGCTCAGGAGGGACAAGCTGGGAAGAGATCTGATCAGGACGAAGCTAACGCGCACTGCTGATTTTCACTGAACTTGAAATAAAATACAAGCTAAAACAATGAGCCAAATTTGCTTCAGTTTTCAGATCACAGATTTCTTTTATTAGTCATTCTTCTACGCAAACTAAACTAAATTCAGTGTCAAGTCAAATAATAAAACTGGCATAAACTGATATTTGACCATGTGGAAGCAAAACAAGCTGAAAACAATCTTATGAATCTGTTCACAGAATATGTCTTAGCAAATTACAGCCTATTTACATGCCATGACGATGATGCTAATATATATTATATATATTATAATATATATTATAATATATATACATAGTGTGGTGTTTTAGTTTAACGTTTGTAGCCAGTTGTGGGTGGAACAACACGATATTCACATTTTATCACCTTAGAGAGTTGTTACGTGTAAGAGTTGCTCATTTATACATTCGGCAGACATGGAGAGATATTACTATTAGCATTTGGAGTTGTGTGTTATTTACTCTGTTTAGCTCTGTTTTGGCCTCCACCAACTGTATCTCTATCTATTTGGCACTTACTTGAAGGGGAAATATGTACGACTGGGGCCAAATTCTGATCTGAGCTGTTCACCAGCAGTAAGGAAAAAAGCTCAGTTTCTTTTCTCAACTTTTGGGATTAAAAAATGGATTTATTTTCACCCTGGCTGCAGAGATCTACTGTTGATACTATATCTGCTCAATGAGACTACTCAAATTTCTACAGAGACCAGACAAAGATGGAAGCTGCTTGGAAATTGGTTGTATTTTACTATGAACTAAGTTAGCATCACCTTCATTGATCCAAACTTGATTCAGAAAACAAACTTGCTTTGCTTGCATTCTGTGGACAGACCTGACAAAGTCATGATGGAGTTACTTCAGCATCCTTTTGATTCATTTATCAAAATATGTTTATTATTTTTCAATGATCCTGCAGACATATTGTAACATTTTGTTATGTTATGTTTGGAGATACATTATTAAGGACATTGTGATGTTCATTACTCGCATCTAACTATAAACAATCTTGAACAGTGTCAACACACTGAAAGCACGAAAAGGTGAAATGCTGCCCCCTGTTGTTGTTCTGGAGCATGTGGCAGGAATTACACATTGCCCCTTGTTCAACGGCTAAATGCTAACATTGTGTCATTGCAAGTAGTGCAACGTAGGCTCATAAGAGTGATTTTGCTAAACAACAGCTAAATGCTGCTCTGTGAACAAGGTGGATGAGGGTGGAACTACACGGCATAAGATCAAAACAATGAGCTGAAAGAGGCTAAAACGCTCTTACTCATACACCTTTAACATTACATCACATCACATTCATTTGACCCTTTCTTAACATAAAAACACTGATTAGTGCAGCTTCAGTGATTTATTCTATTTTAATAAATAATAAAGTGTCTTAATTCATGTTTTAATAGTTTTACTTATTTTTTTAGTTTCACTTTATTGCAATTTTTGTATAGCCAAACCAAAATTGTCCTCCTTCAGCTGCCATACCCAGTGCAGTGTAGATAACAAAGCAACATAATAGCTTTACATTCTAAGTTAACTCATAGGACAACGGGGGCTGACGACAAAGAAAACAATGCCCAAATGAATTGCTTAAAGCACAGCCATAGCAGTGCGCTGATTTTTCTATTACATTTTAATATCCCCGCCATGATAATAAAATCCACTTAGGCCCTAATACAATTTCATACTAGGTGAGAACATTTTAGTTTCCAATTACAAGATCGTCGTGGATAAGCAGGAATTATAATGAGGTTGTTTTCCAAAGGAGGGCTGCTAAATGATATAGAAAACACAATTCAGTGGTTGACTATATTATAGCAATAGTACTGCAGTCCTCTCCACCTACCATATTGTAAGTGCTGCTCCAGTCACAGCAGTCTGGCTGTGATGACAAGGACAAGGAATGACAAATCTCTTCAGAGCGACGTCTCTGTGACAGACCTGAAGAAAATGTTTGACTAAAGTGTCAAATATTTGAACTCCTCGAACCGCCTGACGCACCCTTGATCCATCTCGGCAGACAGCCCCTAAAGCGAACACGACACCCCGGTAGAGAGATTATAGAAAGCAAGCTTGGATGTTTATTTTTTTATTTTCTTTTAGGATGTATCTTGCAGTGACCTGGAAATGGTGATGAGTTCTTGCATTGGACTTTACAGTATTCCTAGTTGGGCTGATTGTGAAACTGTTGCTGTCATGCATTCATCTCCTCATCTCCACTCCACATCTGCTGCCATGAAATAGTCTCTCTGTTCTGTCTCTTTAGATCATTTATTGAAGAAAAACATGTTGTGTTTTTTTTTTTTTTTTGGCTGCTGTAGAAATGGTACCAGGGTCACTTCTAAATCACTTTCCTCCTGTATTATTACTTCAGCAAAGTTGTTTCCTGTGTTGTCTCTGTTTCATATTTCACTGTCAGTTTATTTCAGGAGTTACTGCTCGCTGCTACAAACCTAAGCTTCTGCTTCTGTTCACCAACATTTTGAGCCATACTGATATTCAAAATGTGTAAAATGCAACGTGCAACGCCAATGTTCTTTCTGCAACATAGGTTTTTGTAGACTTGTAATCAAAATAGGTAATCAGCAGAACATAACGGAGCAGAAAAATGGTGAATAATAAATACAGTAACCTCTGTTTCCAGTGTTCCAGTCATCTATGCTCTGAGGAACTATGATGGGCATCTTCACACTGATATTTCACATGCTAAGGAAATAATCGCAGCCGTTCTAGACAATGTTTGTGATTCCTCCAGAAGCAGCTCAGCACCTTTCAGAAGCGTCTCTCTCTCTCTCCGCCGCCCTGTTCTGCTCTGCAGAGAATACTCCACGTCAAGCAGCACAGAGCAGGTCAAGCTGTCCAGGAGTCTGACATAGAAACGGCAAAGAGACTCCAGTCAGTTTTCAAAATAAAACACCCTGTGCAGACTCCAGACCGTAAGAAAACAGACAAAAGAGAAACAATTTAAATACGTAGCCCATTTACTTATGGGGGAAGCACATAAATCAAGGAAAAATGAAAAAACACTCTTGGTTCTGAAACACTCCTGTGGGGCATGAAGCCAAAACATTATCATGACCTCACAGAGCAACGCCCGGGACGAACTACAAGTTAGCAGCCATAAGATTAGGTCATTAAGGATCATCTGTATTGTATTTTTGTGATGCAAATATGTAGAGTCAATTAATAAGAAGTGAACGTGGGATAGTGTTTGTAAATGACGTACAGTATCTCTGTAATGGGACACATTGTTAGTAACTGGCTTACGCCCTGAAAGAAATATATCCATGACAAGCTAATATTATTATCTCTATATTTATTTAAAGTATCTATTGGGAGGATTTCATTCCACATTTCACAGCAGACAGAGGACATTGCAGTTGACGGCCGGCGCCGCACATTTTGATTGTTGCTTGTACTGACGGCAAAATTCATCATGGCTCCATACAATGTGAGGGATACCAGAATCTGACTGCATCTATGAAAGTCAATAATCCCCCCAAAAAAAAGAAAAAGAAAGAAAACATGAAAGTCTGTCTCCACATCCAGCACTCAACACATCCAGTAATGAATCCATCAGTTTTCATCAGTTATTTATGACGCCTTAACAATATCACGTAAGCACATACATCACAACTCATTTTTTAATTAGCGCTGAATGGCTTATGTCACAATGATGAAGAACGGCTTGGGATGGGAATATTAATGTGTGGCGGTATCCAGCGGGCTGTCACCCATCACGCATCAATTCAACATCCATCCTCCATTAGTGCTGCAGCAGCTCTATCCTGAAACTGTCACAACAAACTTGTGTCTCTCTATCAACTCGCAGCCACATCCTGACTGTCACTTTTTTTTTTTCTTAAAAAGTGAGTTTTTGTTTAAAGCTGCAGCAGTTACACTGTATTTAATTAAAATGGTAAAACTGGGACTAATACAACTGCTGCATCTGTTGGAATAAAGAGGACACCTGTTCAGATTATGTGACCACAGCTGCCATCATACCGCACATCGCTCTGTAATGTAAAGGCCTTGTATCGCTACTTTTTCCTCTTGCCTCACTCCACTTGACAGTTGACAATGTCCCCCAGGTATCACTTCATGACCCTGGGACCAAGTCAAACTGCTGAATATGTATGAAAAAACTGCCAAAAATGCCACCAAAGTCATTTTGTGAATGGCTGAGAGGCTGACTTTTTTGGGGGGGGGGGGGGACACAAAGATATCGGCAGGATATTCATGTAATATTTATGGGTGAAAGCACAACAGAGGGAGAGATTTACAGAGGTGTCAACAGCTAAGCTGCCTGTTGCATAAGCCTGTACGTACACACATCAATGCACAACTTGATAGCTCAATTATGAAGCCAAGCTCCAGCTCCAGCTGCCAATCCGTCAGCGCCATTGAAGCGTGGAACTACGTGAGATACATGTTGAGAAAATGCCCCACCCCTTCACCTCTTTAGTTAGTTAGCGTGGAAAAAAATAGCAGTTAATTAAAAGAAGTTTGAGTATGAAGATGTTTGGTGCTCCCGTCTGCCTGAGAAGTGTGTCATCGCTGCTGCTTCAGCTCTATTCCAAAGGGACTCTCTGCTTTTTCCTCATTTTTTTTCCCCTCCACTCTCGCAATCCTCCAATTTTCCAAGAACATCAGAATGCTAATCTCATTACCTTGTGTGTTCGGGCTTGTGCATGTTGCAGCCGATGAGAGCATTTGTTTATGTACGTGTGTGTGTGTGTGTGTGTGTGTGTGTGTGTGTGTGTGTGTGTGTGTGTGTGTGCGTGTGTGTGCGTGCAGCAGGATGGATATGCCTGCATCTGCGTGAGTGTGTGTGTGTGTGCCTATGTCAGTGTGCTTTAATACAATATTCAAACACTCCCTTGGTGCTTTTACATCAGGGAAATATTAAAAGCTCCTCCATAACGGCTTCTCGCTGCTTCATCAACTGTTCTGGCTTACATAGACTGAGAACTGGGCTTAATCATCAGGCGAGAGAGAGAGATTCCCTTCAGAACTGCCAAGTGAACTCAAACCCCCAGCATCGTATTCTGCGACTCTTTCCTCCCACAAGGCTTGATATTTAATGCATATGTGTGCGGCGGCAGGCAGTGATGGACGGGAGGGAAAGTCGAAGTTGACGTGTGGCTGGCGGAATCAAAACAGACCCACTGCGAGAAACGTCTTATGAGGGGAGACAGAGAGAAAGACAGAGAGAGGGAGGGAGCAGGAAAAGGTGAGAGGGATGAGAGAGAGAATGGTGGGAAGGTGACTGGAAGGAGGAGAGACAAGGAGAAAGAGAATGAAGGAATCTGCTGGTCTGCTGTTTCTTATCGAGGATAAAGACATCCTGCCTGCCAAGGACCAATCACAAGATGGCATGTGGCTTATGTTTTATTATAACATAAATCATAACAGTTCCTTTCATTTATTCTAATAACAATAGGGCTGTCCAATCACTATTTTTTTTAACCAGAATCAAATGTGATTTATAGAATTAAAAACATTTGAGATATCTTATAAAAACAACTAAACGCCTGTTTGATTAATAGATATTTGGAGATATCTCTGTATTTCGTATGTTGAATGTTCATATAAACTGATATATTTGTTCAGCTTTATTTTGACAGGGGAAAAAAGACACCGCAGCCAGCAACTATAGAGAATTTAAAAAAATATTCAGATTAAGGAAAAGAAATGCTGATTCTAATCTCTGATACACTAAAACTGTCTTTGGTAATTTGCACTTTTAGAGGTTTGAATAAAGCAGATTTCAAGTTGCACACATCTAATATTTGCTCGATCTGTGTCAGGATCAGGATTTTGATTCAAGCATCAACAAGGCTGTGAAGCGAAGCAAACCTGCCAAAAACTGCAGTTTCTCAAAAGTCCACTTGAGGCTGGCTCCAGAAGTGAGTCGGTCTCCATAGGTCCCCATATTAAAATGTCCAACTTTACAGCAGAAATAAACATGTTTACAGTCTGGTACAAAAAACAGTTTTGGACTCTAGATAATTTCTCCGTTCATGACAAAATTTACCCTCAGTACTGAGGGTGAATTTTTAAAGAACTCACCTGTCCAAATGATATTAAGGCTTAAATGTATGCAGAATTAACAGCATGTTCACTTTGATTGACAGTTGTGTACTGCCAGGTAGCTTATTTAAGCAAAGAGGCATCATTCAGCCCGGCAGAATTCAACTCCACCCACACTGCACGTCTTTGCCCAGTTTTAGATGAGTTGCCAGGACTGCCTGGATGGAAGCAGCCAGAGCCGCTGAGCTTCACAACGGCTCTTCAGAGACATGTAGGTGATGTCATAGATACTGCGTCCCTGTTGTATACTGTAAGTAAACCGCGGATATGCACTTGGATCTGGACTGATTCATGAGGAAATATAACAGCAGGATTCGGCCTGTCGCTCGACCACATCACAATAATCTGTTGCATTCACGTACAATCTGTAAAATCCGTTTCCACCATGTTACTGTAAAGGAATGTGAGAAAAGGCACATGTGGCATGAGAGTGTCACAAAAGAGATAAAGACAGTGCATGTCTCCCTGGAAATATTCAGTACCCTTCAGCACGTAACCTACATTTATCTGTTGACTCACACTTATGTTTGACTGTCAAGCGATAAGCTCAGGATGTTGTATTCGTTTGACATTTGAATTTGTCAGCACAAAACGTTGCATATTTTTTTCTTTGATCCATGTGGGAGAGTTCACGTGTCTTATCTCAGTGCTGTGGCTCATTGTTCGGCAGGTTTGTAGCCCGTGCCTCCGATAGAGAGAGCGGTGCCCAAGGATTTTTACTGCTGATGTTAAAGCTCATGGCCTGCAAGTGCTGACGGAGACTTAGAGCAGGGCAAGAAAGGCGTTCTATGACCTCCTAACCTAGGGTAATAAATAACTGGACGCGATTTAGAAATGGCATTATCACTCTTCAGTGAACATTGTGTGACAGTCAAAGTGCTACAAGCAGCGTAACGCTGAATGTTCCTTCAGAAAAAATAAATAATAAATAGTTTTTATTCTGTACTTTGCTTCAGGAAAGAATCTCAGTTTTGCTCCTTCTGACTAAGAGATGCTTTTCACAAGGATTAAGGAATTTAGACATGAATTATGAAACTCACGGGATATACAGAGCACGCTGCCGACCTTCTCTCAGGTACATACATTTGGTTTTCCTGTTCTATTATTTCACCTCATCAAAATGAGGGCGGAATTTTTCCCCACTTACGTGGGGTTTTTTTCTTGTTCGGGTTCGGGAGCAGCACACCTTGGTAGCCCATGGCATGCAGCATTTGCAGCAAACATCAACCAGTCAGGTTACGGGACACTTGTATTTCCTTAAACTTGAACTTGCTCCACACGTGACATCATGACACCAGGATATCGACCATGAATATTTCTGTCTGTATGACACATTAATTCAGCAACACTATGTGCCACAATTGATGTGTGTTGCATTTAAAGGTCCAGTATGTCAGATTTAGGGTGCTAGGTAAGTATGTTTTCATTAATGTGTAATCACTTTAAAAAATAATACCCCAAAAGGGACAAACTACACACTGACTGGATGAACTTGGTGTTCAAGTGACAAGAAAGGCAACAAACTCACTAAATGACTAACTAGATGATGAAATCAAACCAATATTTGGATATATTTATGTACTTAAAGCAACACTGCATAGAAATGTACATATACATGTGTATTTGTTACCAAAGTAAGTACTGTTAACAGCTAAACATGAAGCAAGGTCAACAACAAAAGACATAGCAGCCAGCTAATATTACTGACTAGTCCAGCAGCAGTCAGCCCAGCTCAGCGTCTGTCTTTCAGCCTTTTATTCCACCAAGCTCTCACCAACCACTAAACGTTAGTCCAGGATTTACTCTTACTCACTCACTCCTTTTGTCTTCTAATCTTCCACCATCACCATACATTGTCCGCGGTTCTAGTACCAGTTCCGCTCACCATCAACACTGGTCCACGCTCCAGGCCTGAAAACCTCCACTTCCAAGCAGTCCACAACACCTGTGGTACAAACACTAACATATCTCCGACGCTGAGCTGAGCTAAGCTCACAATGAAAATATTGCTTCAATAATAGAATTGAAAAAAGAAAAAAAAGCACAGTTTTAGAGGGAAGCACACAAACTAGTCATGATCACACACCCATTCCTTTCACCACAGTCATGCGTGCAGCCTATTTTACATGATGTAGGTGTTAGATGAATATTTAGCAGTTGTAGCACTAACATAAATCTCCTCCTCGTGTCAAGGCCTTTACACCGGAGGATGCACTCACTGGGCTATTCATCATTACAGACATCATGTTGCAGAACCTGTAATGTATACGAGTCTGAGTGATGACATGTTTGCCTAATAAAACACACAGTTTTCTCAGGGACAACGCTGACCATATCTTATCCCTGACAGGCAGGTGTGTGGCGTATTCTTCTAGAACACATTGTGCTATTTATTGTGACACATATGGCTGAGGGAAGTGTGCTGATGTTGCCACATAGCTGCATCATGCCACATTTCACCTAAATGTTGCCGTTGCAAAGATCATAATGTAATCATGCAGCAGGTGTTTCAAAGCCTCATTCTGCAGAATGCTATTTTGCTCTGCCTCAGGGGAGAGGTTTACTGAGACATGGTGAAATCCAGCCTTTAAGAATACAAAAGTCTAGTGTACATCTAAAAGATGCAGTCAGCTGTTTGATATTAAACAAATTTAAAAAAGGAACGTCCTTTGAAACTTTGTAGCTTGAATTTTATGTGTGAACACTTTCTGGGTCTGTGTCACACACATTTCTGAATTCTTGAATGAAACCACATTTTGCCTCCCTCACGCTCTGAGAATGAACCAGGCACTTTGTAAAATTTTGTTGCATTAAGGTAAGCTGCAGGGATGCAGGAGCATGAGGACAGTTATTGTGTTATCACCCATTCATCAGATCAAAGCTCTCAGAGAGGATAAAGACACGTTTCTGCGCTGCCGATTGAAGGAACAGCCCGTTGCTGTTCATTAATCTTCTGCAGGTAGCAGCATCACACAGTGCTGACAAGCAAAATAAAAAAAAATAAAAAAAACATACACACACAATGAAAAATGATGGAATTCAGGTCAGTGGTAACAAATATCAGCCCATCCCGGCAAACCTGACACACATGGAAGTTGTCAGAAAGTATAAATGAATGAGTGTGTTCTCGCTGAGGAAAACAAAAATGCGGTTCGCAGCCATGAGAGCCGTGAACAGAGTGTTCATTTTCAGTCGACTTCACATGAACATTTTCAGGAAGTTGGAGAAGAAAACCTCCTCAGCTGCCTCTGAATATTCCCATGTTCAAGCAAATCCTCTTCTTAAATCGATCACATTTGAAGTTCAGCTCGGCGAGCCTTCAGCGGGAACAACAGTGGGATGTATGAAATTGGCCTCAATCACTGCCAGAATCGAGCAATGCAAAAATCAATTAAGACTGTGACCACATGGATGAAGAGTAAACTGAGAGAGACAGAATGCAGCAGCTGAGCAGCTCCCTGACTACATTATTAGCGCCTTACAAAAGATTCACGAGTCATTCTCTGCTTTTTAGGTTACGTGACCGAATAACCCTGCAGTCCTACTAAAAATCATTGTTACCTGTGCCAGAAATTCTGTTCTTTAGGCCAGAATCCAAAAACCCTTTATTATACCATTTCCTCATGTGTGAATTTTTAAATTGGTTTCAGCACCTGTTTATATATGCAGTTAATTAAATTTGTACATGAAAGTTTAACCCCTTTACACCCTGGTAGAACTGTTGCTGCAGTTCTGCACCGGTGGGTCAGGATCTCTATGTTGTAGAAAATATGCTAAACAGTGAGTCAAATCAAGAACGTCCTCTGTATATGAACAGTCAGGAAACAGGCAGTGGTTATTCTTCATTTTGGTGGTTCTGGAGATCCTTTGTTAAACTGTGTGTCTGTAAATGTCTGCAAGCATTTTTGAATTTATCAGGAGTCAGAAATACAGCTGTTTACATATCCAACCTCGGTTTCGGAAACATGTTTAGTGTGACAACTGATATAGCAAAAGGTTCTTTCCTCGGTCATATAACTACTTGGAGAATCCACTATGAGAAAACACAAGTCGACACAGAGGGAAATGTCAGGCTGCACTGTGTCCAACGCTCACTGAATTCATTGCTTTGCATTTGCAGTGTGTAAAACATGCAGCAGTGTTATGAAATACCACAAGCCTCACCTCTCTGTTAAGAAGGTGATGTCAATATGAAGTGAACAATCACAATGCTGCAGCATTTTGCTGAAGTACCCATCCAACTCAGAGACATGTCAGTGTTGTTTTCAGGAACATTGTGGATTTTTTTTTTTTTTTTTTTCTTGTAATGGAGTAAAGATTTGGGGTGACAGCACCTCCATGCAAGAAATGTAATCAGTGAACTTCGGCTGCTTTTGTTGTGTTTTGTTTTTTTTTTTTCTCCTCCAAGTTTTAATTTCTGCTGCAGCTCAGTTATCTTCTCCATTTCAGAAACACACATCGAGCAAAGCCAATTACGCTGCAAATCTGCTCAGTGCAATCAGCGCTCTTTATCACAGTCATGACAGAACATAAACACAGCGGCAAATTTTCCTATTCAGTAATGAGAAGAGCCAAAAAAGAAGTTAGCAGGAAATAGCTGTAATTACACATAAGAACATACATACTGAGCCACCTTCGCTCTTCTCTATATCACAAGGTAAATGAAATAATGTAAACACAGTTACTCTCGGTGATGGTGATGATTAAAACTATTAAAATATTAGCTGGATGATGTGTCTTGTGTTGATGCACCTTTTTGATGTTTGGCTGTTAGCAAAGTTGGCGACTTGCAAATTTCTGATCATAACGTGTACATAACACGTGTACAGCTGTCCATATTTACCACAGTGGAATTGTACTTGCATACGCTAAATCACAAAAATACCAATTTCTATACAATGTCGCATTAATGTAAAAATATACTTACTAATATAACATTAGTGAGCAGAAACTATGGCCACTACTGTGTCACTTGTCAGTCAAATCTTTGAGAGATTTTCTGTTGATAAAAATCAAGCGACTTTTCTTTTTCTTGTGCAGCCAATTTATCTATTCACTAGACACACGCGCTGCTTCCAACATTAAATACATCACTCCCCATGCAGCAGAGCGTTAACACAGTCTTTAAAATCTTTTCACAAATTTTATCAATAAGCAATAGAGAGACATTCATGTGGGGGAAAGTGCTGTTGCTCAACACACGCTCCGGCCAAACAAGATCTCTACATGATGCTGATGACACCATATTGTGAATCGTTACGGCAAATATAGGGTCATATTTCATCACAGGGCTGAGGAGGGAAGATTTGTGTATTGATGGAGGCTATTGTAGGAGTCTCCTCTGAACTTCCAGCGCTGCTGCTTAACTCCTTGACAAACAGCGCACTCATCGTTCATCATTCACCATATTGAGCTCTCTGAACGATCCTGCCGGAGAGGAACCTATGATTGACCCTGGAGAGATAAAATTACAGCTCAATATGAAGGAAAGAGTAACGACCTGGTGCAGTACATGAATCAGAGGAGGGGCATACATTTCCCATCAATCAAAGTTCGGTGTCCTTATTAAAAACCTACCTGTTTGTGTGCGTGAGAGAGTGTGTGGGTGTGTGTATTCGTGTCCTCCGGGTCCCATTGTTCAGTCCATTGGTCATATTGCTCACTTTAAATCACCTCATCAACTTTAATACCTTCTGTGAGTTGATACACCCATCACCCTGGTCAAGGAGACTCTCACTCACTCACACACACACACGCACACTTGGTATGCTCATTACTTCGGTCAAGGAGACGCACACATCTTCACCACACACATGCATACCTGATTACTACACCTCCTCGCTGCCGGTAATACAGGACACACACATCTTCAGATTTTCAACAAGCGACCGATGTTGGAGCATTTGATCGATTGGTAATCCCCAATGGCAATGGCCCTAAAAAAGGTCACTGGACCCAAGCCATACGCCAGGGGAGGGCAGATAATGATAAACATCCATCTTGAAGTACAGGGGGCAAATGAGGGGACGTGAAACCGCAGGGGTCTATGATATGTCGTGATGTGCTGTGTGTGCTATACGCTGCAGCTCTGTTTCTTATTACCTCCTCAGATGGCCAGATGACCAGCTGGGTTCGGTATTTTCTTTCTGTCCTCTGTGATTCTCAGAAATTCTCAGTGTCAGCTTGCAAGTGTAATGCTGTCATGTGTTGTGTTTTAATGGATCGGTAAATCATTGTCTGGTAGATGGTAAAAATACCACGGTGTCATTCCAAATAAAGGCTAAATGACAAGTGAGTGAAGCGTAGTTGAGGTGACCGCAAGTTTCATCTCACATCTGTGATTCTTTCTTTCTCTCAGGCCTCTTACATCATCTTCCACCAGCTACCAGGAGGTAGCTTACTCATACTTTAAGGATAATTTGGCCTGGGTAGTTGTTGCCAAGGTTTCTTGAGGCGTGAATCAAAGTGTGAACTGAAATTCTTTCTGACCGGCTTCGAGTTGATGGGCCATCATGCCGCTGCTGGTGTTGGTGTTGTCTCTCCATCTGGGTCTGTTTGAGTCAATACTTCGTATTGGTTGTAATTATTTTCAAGTCTGTTCCTGTATCCTCAGATTTGGTCCAAAATTGTAGACCCTCATTGTTTTCTGATATTTATTCAGCGATTTCCCCTTTTTCCCATTTCATATATCAACAATATAACAATCGCGTCTTACAATAGCAATATAGCAGATGCTCTAACTTTCCAACAGCAGGATGTAGTTGTAAACAATCAGATGAGGTCCAAAACATTGTATCCTCTTACTTTTTAGTGCTGCAAAGCAAGCCAGAAGATTTATTCCAATTTCCAAACAATGGGATCAGGTTTTGTGCCAAGAAGTACACTTCCTATTCTTCTTGCATTTTGTGGTAAACAGTAAGAACAGGTCCAAAACAGTGGAACTATTTTATTTTTTGTTCTGTAGAGCAACCAAATCAGGTTTCTGTGATGAAAATTTACAATTATGTAGCCACATTGTTTAAACTCAGAGCCCTCCTCCTGTTAAGGAGGAATTATATAATTGGATGTTAGAAATATCAATGATATAAAATCCCACTCAGCCGCAACAAGTCCGCCACAAAGACCTAACCAGGCTGAACCATACTGTCTCTAGTAGGAAGTAAGAATTTACGTCTGTTGGTGAAATAAAAAGCTGAAAGACAGACAGCAGTCAACAGCACTTGGACTAGTAGGTAATATTAGCTACTTGCTATGTCTCGTGTTGTTGCACTTGCTTCATGTTCGGCTCTTAGCGTTTTGTTAAAAGGCTACACACTATATCTTTATGATGCTTTTTCCAAGCTGCAACCTCCATGGCTGTGAATGAAGCAACAAAAGAGACAAAACTGCGGTTCTTTAAACATTTAAACACAAACAGTCCAGCTCTTCCCATGAATTTCAGAGATGGACAATGTTGGATTTCCAGTGTAAGCACTCATAATTGGATTTACTAAGGGAGGGAAAATGGGAGCTGTAGCTTGAAGTGGGCTTCATGAATAGAGATTTTTTTCTTTCATCCTCGATTACATTCCGAACATTGATCAGCCCAAAAAAAGATTTCATTACACTTCCAATTTTAATCCACACTCTACCCTAAAAATAATGTAGTCAAAAATGTGGTTATTTAATAAAAAGTAAAATAACAGACTGTTCATCTTTGGAATGAGTGAAGTAAAAAATGAAACACTGCATGACAAGTGGATGATTCACTTTCTCAGAGAGAGAATGTGCGTTAGCACTTTCCAATTACATGTAGAAATTCTATAATACATAGAAGAGATCACGAGATGGTCACACTCGGCTTCACTGTGTTATGAAACCGGCCAGTAGTAGGAAATTTAATCTTTAAGGAACATTTCAATTTTCCCACCATTAGTTTCTGGAGATTTTAATTAAGCATAAGCCATTAATCTCCATTTTTCCCCATTTCTCTGCTGTCCTCCTTTACACTCTGTGGGCTCAGTCGGCGTGCTGCATAAAAACCAGCATGCAGAGGATAGGCAAACAAAATCTTTTGCTGCATTAGTTTCAGTACACACATGTGATGCAGTGTTAATATTATGGGTGGTGTGGCTTCACTGCAGTAAGTCTGAGCTGCAAATGCCTGCACTACAGGGTTTTCAATATTTTTCACTGTAATAAGACAAAACACTTTAATAATGATATAAATCCAAGTTTCTGAAGGAGTAAATGAATACACTGTGAATGATTTTATTTGTGTATCTTGTCATTTACATGACCCAAGTACAGTACATGGAACGGGTCATGGGCTTATTCAAATACATGAATATGCAAATTAATCAAGACTCCACAGCAAAAATAAAAATGGAGCCAAAGCACAAGGGGGACCTGAAGAAAACCTTGGAACAGCTGTCATTTGGCTCACTTCCTGCGTCACGATAAGATTTTAATTTATTCAGCATTCAACAAACCCCATTCCCTAAAAGCCCTACAACATCACAGAGAAGAGTGTGGCCTCTGCCATCTTAGCAGGTGGGCTGAATGAAGCCTGGTTGCTCAAACATGGCACCTGTAACACCACTCACCTGTCAAGTGGCCATGCTGTTAATTATGAATAACTTTAAGCCTTTATATAATTTGAACAGGTGAGTTCTTTATAAATTTACCCTAAGTACAGTTGTCATGAATGGGGAAATTAGCTATAGAGACCAAAACTGTTTTTTGTACCAGGCTGTAAATTAGACATTTTAACATGGGGACTTACAGAGACTGACTCAGTACTGAAGCCAGCCTCAAGTGGCTGTTTGAGGAACTGCGGTTTTAGGCACTTTTGCATTGGCTTACTTGGCTCACGGCCATGGAGGTTCTTTTATGAAACAGTCTGGCTCACAGAAAGTAGGCTGTTGGTACAAATCTGCCATTGGCCGACTATTTTAATATTTTATTCCCGTTATCTGTGCATGAACATTTTTTATGCTCAGTCACTACCTCCAAACTACCAAACTAGTACTTACTATGGACAAGCTAGCAGATGTTACCTTTTCTATTATTTTTTTTTTTTTTTACCTTTTCAGTGTCTTTAAGTTATTTTAAGTAATTTTGTAGCTTTTGTAGTTAGTAGAACAGAGGCTAGCCAGGATGTGCCAGGACATAACGACTTCTGCTCACTGTCTGGACATCCCTATTGGTTGGTAAATACAGCATTCACATCCCAAACCTTCATGACTAAAATAATTACCATAAACTAATATATATATATATATATAAACTACCATAAACTGCAAAATAATTCAACATTTTAGAACCACATATTCCTGACATGAAAAATAAAACCATGTGATCGCTCGCTACACTGCAGTTTTAAACATGAATTCATCTTCGTGTTTTAAACTGATGCATGGCATATGAAGAGTTCTTTAAGGTCTTTTAGTTAAACGCACATCAAGTGGTTATTTAATTAGCATTTTGTGTTATGATGACCATTTACTCAGGAGGTCTGCTTTTATTTCTATAACCTCATTCTTCTTTGCAACAATACCTAGACAACGTCTCATGAATAATGCGTGTCCCTTTGCCAAACGAGCATTCGCGGGCTGATGTTTTTCCAATTATCTCACAAGCTGTAATTCTCTGGTGCAGCAGTTCAGGCTGGAAGTTATTAAAAAAACAAGAGAGGGAGGGTTGATTCACAGACTTTATTTTCTCATTCTGGGCCAGCAGCAGGGTTTAATATGATATTGCTCTCAATCTTGGGAGCAAATCTTCTCTCTCATAAAAAATCAATACTTGCTCTTTTTTTCCCCTCCATGCTTTTAATTCTCTTGCCTTCTCTTCCTCTGCCGCAACCTTCTGCTGCTCCTCTCCTCCGTCCCATCGCCTTCTTTCCATTTCAGACGACAGGACGGAGGAGCAATCTCCATGCGCCTCAATTGAAC
Source organism: Protonibea diacanthus (assembly GCA_028641955.1). NCBI lineage: Eukaryota > Metazoa > Chordata > Actinopteri > Sciaenidae > Protonibea > Protonibea diacanthus. Next base: position 4,288,890 of record CM053988.1, on the reverse strand, counting down.
CTCTCTGCCGGCGGTGCAATCAGTGTTCTACCGACCCTCCTCTGGAGCTGACCCTTGCTATCTCCTCCCTGAGTAATGGGCTCCGGCCTGAGCTCTCTAGTGACCTGCAGGGTCCTTCAGCCCTCCCTTTCCTCTCCGCTTCCTCACACCTCTCTCTCCCTCTCCTGCTCTCTGTCTCTCTCGATGGCCAATTAAAAAGCAGTGACACTGGTGACAGGGTCCCCGCTGGTGCGAATGATTGGACAGGCCTCAGCCTGCTCCTGGCCCCCGGTGTGAGTCGGAGGCTCGTCCGTCTCCTTTGATCTCCACCGACTTCCCGTGTCCAATAAATCATTTTCTCAGTGAGCGGAGCCTCTTTGACCAAGGCAATCAAGAAATTCCACTTTATCTGCCGCTGATATCAAAGCCATCTTTGCCGTTAAACATTAAATGGTGATTTTGAGATGACCCCGGGATAGGCCAAGTCGCTCGGTGAGCGGAGTCAGGCGTGATTTATTGTATATGTGTGTGTGTGTGTGTATGTGTGTGCGTGTAAAAGAGAGAGAGACCCCACAGCACAGTGCAATCACACAGAGGAAAACACACCTGAGCCTCCAAGATTAGTTGTCATTTTACAGCTTTTTCAGAAAACCCAATATGTCCAACAATGCATGTAAGTATCCAGAACAGCGGGGTGTCTTTACATCCAATAGAGGGAGCAGCTGTTCCAGGTCGATCCCAGAGACCTCAGTCACTTTACGTTCCTCTGAGAGGAGTGAGCAGTCCCGGATGATTTCCTGATTTCTTTTAAAGACAGACGACGCACTCATTTGTAGTCAACATAACAACCAAAGACATGTTGCAAAGAAAAGATATTGTTTCACAAGAGTTGCAGCATTGCTCTCATTGTGTCAGATTTAGGAGGCTTTATTCACAGGATATGGAAAAAAAAAAAATGGTCCAGCGCACATTTATATAATTGACTGACATGTAAACAGATGCTAAGAATAAAATATAATGACATACGATTTACAGGAAAAACAAATAATTTTTTTTTTAATGTTGAGAAATGAGCGCCTGAACTGTCTGAATGGTTAGATTGTTGCTTCATTCAGCTCAAAAACACTGATAGGGAAATTTATGAATGCTTTTTTTTTTGGTTATGGAATTGTTTCTGAAAAACAAAACAGTGAAATGCGTTTTCAATAAAAACACCACAGAGAGGAGAGGATTATGACGTTAAATGAACGCCCCCGACCACATGTGCTAAAGCTACAGGACACCTGATTAGCATAACTTGTACCAGCATGATGCTGCTTATCATGCTTTGTACTGTGAATTGTTGTTAGCTGTAAAAGGCTGCAATTTCTTTTCCTATGAATGCAGGTTTGTACCTCAGGTTGTTGGGTTTGACTAAAAGAAGAGCTGGATTGAAGCATGACCCACAGGCATCTACAGTCTGGTGCTCAGTGAAGTGTCCTCGTTCACATGCAGAATTATGAATGGGATCAGTTCAGGTAGAAGGATACACAATGTCACGCACAGGTTTCTGAAGAGCCATATGTGAAGCTCAGAGTGTGGTGGCTCTGGACACTGCCAATCTTGGCAGTCCTGTCTCTGCCACCTCCCACCTAATCTAAAAATGGGCAAAGATGTGGCTGGTGGACCTGAGATGGGCTGATTGAAGCCTGGGTACTCAAACAAGCAAGTTAATTATGCGTAACTTTAAATCTTAGTGTAATTTGAACAGGTGAGTTCTATAAAATAAATACATAAAATTCACGTTGAGTACAGTTGTCATGAACGAGAAAATTGGCTATAGAGACCAAAACTGTTTTTTGTACCAGGCTGTAAACCTGTTTATTTCTGCTGTGAAGTTGGACATTTTAACATGGGGACTGGAAATTGCCACTTGGATTAGACAGAAGCTTCTTATTTTATTTGTGGAAGACAAATAAAAATAACTTTACTTGTATGAGGGCAATTTATGTCCATTTATGGAAAATATTTCTTAATGTTATTTTGTAACATTTTTACAGTAGTTTTCCGTTTTTTCAGAATTGTATTTTTGTAAACAGTTCCACAAAACAACAACAGGTCTGTAAATTAACAAAATGAATTCAAAATAAATTGCTATATAATTTATTCAGTGTATGTGTGAATGGCTTACTGTGAAAATAAGTTTCTCTGTAAAAATCACTTTAGTGAAGGTGTTAACACATAGCACTTAAGGGAAATTCATAAAATAAGAGTATTTCTCTGGTATCATCACTTCATTGAAGGTGTTCAATCGTAATAATTCAGGGAAAATCTGTAAAATAACTGTTTCTCTGTAAAACTTTTAGTAACATCACTTTATTGTTTGATTGTAATAATTCAGGGAAAATCTGGTAGTGCTGCTGCCATTAACATGACAGTTCTTTTTACACAATGCTTTCTTACACAAAGTTTTCAAAACTTTTTTTTCCATAAATCATCCAAACAAAAAAAAAAAAAAACTTTATCCCAAGTATCCTACGAAGAAAACAACACCATTTAGGAGAAGAAAATCAATCATAGCCCATAACCTGGAAAATGAGTTCCACATCAGGCCAGCAGTGGAAAAATATCTTCCATTATAAGAACACTCTAATAGAAAAGCACATTGTGTCTCTGTAAAGAGAACCGGGCCATCACTTTAAATTGCAGGGAACCCACATCACGACTAAATGCAGCACAACTCTCTGCTTTCATCACCTCATCTAACAGAAGCTCCATGACCTCTCTATCCATCACACTGAATTTACCCATGCATGCACACACCCACACACAGTATGGTGACACAGGGGACAGATATACACAGGCTGTCTATACGGACTGGTGCTTACACATGTAAACACAGAGTGCACCCACAAGTGTGCACAGAACAAAAAAAACAACACCCATTTACACGATTAAACGCACACCCAAACATGTAAGCTACATCCGCACATTACCAGTGTCTCCATCTCCCTCCATGCTTGGATCCCTCCCAGTCAATAGCAGCAAATCCCCTCACAGCTTTTAATCAGATGGGCGACTATTGGAGCTTAGCTAATGAATGCGCTGGGATAATATAATCTCAATAATCTCTATGAAGCCACTAATTGAACCATATGCTAAATGTGATGTATGACTTCATTAAGAACTGATGTCTTCTTTTATGCGATGCTGTTAGTGACCTTGACTGGCTTAGTGCGTCACTGTCGAGGCGAAGGTCCAATCCTGTTAAAGCTATTCAGCGGGACTGGCACATCACGGCTGACTGCACGATCAGTAGAGACGCCAAGTTGAAAGCGACGCTTCAAACTTGGACTGACTTCTGATACTGAGAGGAAGGAAAGAACAGAACGGGAGATTTCCTGGTGTAGCCAGTCCATCATGATGGTTTAAATACAGTGCTAGCATACAGAGCATAATGTGATTAACCTGCATTTGCCTGAAGGCTTTTTTTGACTTTGTTATTCTCTAATTAAATAAGATTAAATCAACTCAGTATAACCTCCAAGCATAATTAAGAAAAATGTAGGAACATTGTTCATTTCATTTTAATTGGGAAACACTTTCATCCGCAGCAGCTTACATTTTTTCCCCTTTGCACGAATATTGGAAGCAATTTGAGGCATCAAACACCTGCTGAACACAAATAAAAGAGTTTTGCTTTGATTTGTCAGGATAAAAAAAGAAATCAGAAAAATATTTTCAGGTGATTAATCTAAAAACTTAGCCAGCAAACAGAGAATATTCTTCCTGACTGATCATTTTTTCAATTAACTGATTGATGGTTTAGTCTATTAAAATGTTATCAGTGTCCGTTAATTAATTGCTTATTTGGTCTGAAGAACTGTTGAGAAATTGACTTTGTAATAATCAAAGAGAGATTCTCTCTTTGATTATTGAGAAGCTGGAATTAGAAAATGTTTGGCCTTTTTATTTGATGGATTTAATTCAAGGTTAAAGGTTAATTTCAGATGTGTGGGGTGCAAAATGAGATCTATTCTTTACACAGACAAAAAATAAAGTGACTTACTGACATTTATATTGACCTAGCAGGTAACGCTCCATAATGAAATTGGATTTTGTGTCTCCTCTGACAGAAGGAAGGATAGATTTGTCTTAAAAAGTGATAAAAAATTATTTGAATTGTCGTGATAGAGAACTGAAACCATGACGCTGCAACGTAAACCAATGAATTGATACGAGAATATCAACCGTAAATATAAAAGTATTCTGGCGGTATGTTTTTCTTTGTTTTCAGAGTGATGTCTGCAGGCCTTCCTCTCAGGGTACATACAGCCCCAGCAACCAGCCTGTATGTTGCCTGAGAGGCTAAACCCAGGGCTAAAAAAAAAAAAAAAAAAACGCTGCAAAGCACTCGTTAGCACTCACTTATTGCTTTGAGGAAACAGCAATAACAGAACTGAGCCGAGTCAGCGTATCAAGATTTTTCTCAACCTCAGATCTTGTCATGCAGACTCAGGGTGGTCAGTAAGAGAAAGACCACGGGGACTGTGGTAAATATTAAAAGTGAGGGTGGCAAACACATGCCCAGTGGTAATTACGCTCTTGACAGCTGTTATTTTACAGCAGCAACAAGCTCCACCAATCACAGGGTTAAGGCAACCCCTGCGCGTCACCGCCGGTCTGTACGATAATTAAACATTTAAATCGTGATATGGAGCTAAATGCATGTCAGCCATGTTCTGAATGCTGCACACAGTCTCATGTTTTAGAATACACTGCAGTTAAGAGATGAGACATGTTTGCTTCATATTCAGCATCCTGAGCTGCAGGAGATCAGCATGAGCCTGTATTGCTTCCCTGAACTGTTTTATTATTTATAAATATTGATTGAGATCAAAAGCCTCTTACTTATTTCACTCTTTAAAGATAGCACACACACACACACACACACACACACACACACACATCTTCCTTCCAAGTATTTAATTTCACAATATTCATCCCCCGGAATGAAAATCCGTGTGTTGGACTTGGTGTTGTGAAAAGTAAAGTCAGATTTGCATGAGTGCTTTCCCAAAGCCACACGCATGAGTAAGTTCAAAAGCGCACGTTGGGCCAGTCAGCCAAAACGTGGGAGGCTGTGGGGGAAACGAGGGGAGGGAAACAGAGGTTTATTAGCCTGCGTTTTGGAATGTCTTCTCATGAATTAAATATGTAATCAGGCATGCAAACCGAGCCAGACAAATTTGGAGTTTTCAACTTTGCTGAAACCGAGCCAATAACAGGAGAGAAATGCCTCTTCAACGAATAAATTAGCATTATTAGAGGCACGGTTATTTGGAAGTCATTTCCTTCCTCTCACTTGGAAGACTTTAAGTATCACATTTTCCTAAACCAACAAAAGAAAGGCTCTGAAACTATGGCTGATTTTCAACAGAGATTATAATGAACACTGAATCTCCGCTGTGCTATGCACTTAAATGGCTTCATGTTTATATAATCATGGTGATCCACACGAAGCCCAATTATGCTTTAAATTAAATCAAATCTATTCATACTAATGGATACATAAACATGTTATTGTAAAGCTGCACTATGCTAATATGTGAGGGAGCTACAGTATCAACTGTCTTAAATCTGTTTTCTTTTAATGACCAGCAGGGGGCAGGCGTACTGGCTGCAACAATAACATCAGATTGTATTGTTTCTTATGGAGAAATGAGTCCACTCACTTGATTTATGACCTCAGTAAACAGTTTCCTCATGAGTTTATGGTCTCAATCCCTATCTCAAGTCTTCTTCCACACAGCATGATGTTCATTTTGTAAATTAGAGTCCTGTTTAAAGTAAAATAGACAATGAAAGAGGGTAGGCCTTAGGACAGGGGTGTCCAAACTGTTCCACAAAGGGCCGTGTGGCTGCAGGTTTTTGTTCCAACCAACCAAGAGCACACAGTTTGACCAATCAACTCTCTAAAGACTGATTAAATGAGTCAAATCTGGTGTGCTGCTGCTTGGTTGGAAAGAAAACCTGCAGCCACACGGCCCTTTGTGGAACAGTTTGGGCACCCCTGCCTTAGGACATGGCTACCTTTCGATTGACAAGTCATCAGCACTGATCAAATATGAATCCAGATTCTGTTACTGCATTGGTTATTTCTCATTTCAAATGTTTTCACCGACATATTTTAGTTACTGTTTAGGTGTAACACGAGAATGTTTTTGACTGGGAATGGCGTTCATCCCGCTTGAAAACAGAGACCAAACGAAGCTCAGCCCAGTTCACAGTGCGTTCCCCACCAGCTCCATGCTCCCATCCAAATATGGTCACTTCAGGCTCCAAAAAAAAAAAAAAAAACAAGATGGTGACAGCCATGATGCCAGACTCAAGCTCCACAAACCAGTGGGTGATGATTTTTGCCACTAAAGGGAAAAACATAACAAGCTGATTGACATAGAGCCCTGAAAAACTAGCATGTTGGCAAACGATTTTCTACTCACACATCCAGCAGACGTGAAGTAAAATGAGGTAAAATTAGCATTCGTCTGAGTTGTGCTTTGATGCCCCCTTGGGGACAGCATATGGACAGTAAACCTCAAGAACCTGATTCACTTTTGACAAAGACAGATGTAAGAAATGCTCAGTGGCAGATCCACTGAGTTACAGCTAGTGCAACAGCAGCTACTCCAGATGTGGCTCCAAGACTTCTGCTCATGTTAGCAAAACAAGGCCTATTTACACCTCCAGCAGACACAGAGTAACATTAGCATTCATCTGAAGTTGTGTTTTTGATCGTCTGATTAATTCAAGTCCAATATATACTCTCCCTTTAATCTGTTTCTGCCCTCCACCAACTCCTGAGAAACATCAGCAGCTTTTTTTCTTTACCTTTCAATTTCTGTCCACTGCCCACCATGTAAAACCAATGAAAGCATGAGATCTCCTATGGCATCTCCGCAGGTTCCACGCTTCGCCTCACCACCCTCTCACATGTGTAACCGCGATGACCCGCTCTACCCGTGGGAGCCGCGGTGACTACTATCACGTCTTCCCAGACGTTCTTGGCAAAGTCTGTTGGGCTGATGCAGCCGCCTGATATGTTTTTAATAAGCACACCCGGTCGTTCCACTTCATTCCACTTTGAAGCAACCCACTCGATCTGAAGGGAATAAGGCCGATGTTTGGTTGTAAAATATATTCCAGAGCCCAAGGAGTATCTTACTGATGTGAGAGACAAGGTGAAGCAGCGCTGTTTGACTTTTTTCCTTCACACGGCTGGAAAATTCGCTGCCCTCCATGCATGATGTAAAACAGCATGAATATAAAGTAATGTGTACGCGACCGCACTCTCTTACTTCCTCCATCTCTCCACACTCCTTTTCTCCTCCCATCTAAACTCTCTCCCGCACCAAAGAGGACGGGATGAATGCTTGCGCAAGCACTGAGCACATGAATGCCGATAAAGTGGGTCAGGAACGTACAATTGGTACATTTCTGCAGCATAACCTGTTTGGCTTAAGGCAGGTGGTGTGTATGTGTGCGAGAGAGAAAGAACGGGTGGCGGTGGCAGTGGAGGTGGTTAAATCTCCTTCAACAGCAAGAGTAAAAATCAATGGCGGGAGTTTGGATGTCAGGACCAATGAATCGAGATGATATAGCTCAATACACAGATCAGCGCTGCAACTTATAATCATTGTGCTTCCTGCCACTAAAGGTCTTTCCTAATCATTATTAGGAAGTGGAGGAGAGGCGGGAAAGAAGGTGGGGTGAGGCGAAGGTGAGAGAAAGAGAATCGCATGCAGTCATCAGACGTTGCAGTGCTGTTGAAGTTATGAATAATGTACAGCCATAGCGCTGAGAGAGTTTGGTGGTTTGACAGGAACCTGCATGACAAGTCTTACACATCACTTATACATGAATTTAAACAATGCACTACATTTTTATGCAAATGCAGGTCCATTTTGTGATTTTTTTTCTTTTTTGTTTTGTTTTTTTTTTTCCACTGACAGCAAAACAGTAATGGGATCCTAGAGGGATTTGGCTTTGGTAAACATGGCTGTATGGTATTGTTTGTCTTTTCTTCCTGCCCATGTAATGTGTTTTCTGCTTAGCGTCGACAGCAATTTATTCACTGGGGATGAATAGAGGAAATGGGCGGTGTTCATCAAAAGAAAAGACGACAGGTATAGTTAGGACACCTGAAAGGCAAAAAAAACAAAAGGCATCAGTATGCACATTTTTTTTCCAACTTTGGAATTTCAGCTTCTGACAATTTATGTAACTCTCCAAATACAATTAGAACTTCTCTCCCGGGTTCTCTTAATTCATTATTTACTACTTCTGTTACATTTTGTATGAATAATGATTTTAAGGAGGGAAAACGCTTAATGCATCTTGCTCCTCTACAAAAAGAGAGCCCTGCTGTTAAGCACAAACTAGTTTATTCCAGCATACTCCATCCTTAACTATGAGAACATTTGGAATCCATGATGATCTAAAGTGTTTTTGCCATACTACTTGATGTGTGCATATATGTATGTATTGCCTAGTGTGTGTGTGTGTGTGAGAGACACATACTGTTTCAGAGAGTAAATGCAATCATGACCTGCAGAGACAGATTGTAAAATACAGAAAGGTACCGAAGGTGTAATGTGCTGTGGTAGCATTTAGCTCATCCCTGAGAGAGCAGCTTTTAGTCCAGCTTTTAGCTCAAGTTGATCTTCTTCATTTTTTTGGCAGCTTCAGGTGCATTATCACCACCCTCTCAAGTCTACACAGCTTAGCATCCAACATGGGAAAAACAAAAACGATGCAGACGGATTTGTGGTGTGTCTAAAGGTCTCAGGATGCTCCGAACAGACTATGACTACTTCTAAAGGTAAAGGTGTTTATGTCTTTATCCCTCGATTCCAGAAGCTCTCTTATAGAATTTCAATCTTTTGACACCACAAAGCATACAAAAAGGGGGACAGCAGTGCACAATTTTTGACTTTCTGAATTTCTGATAGTGATTATCAGATTGTCTGTTTAGGTCTGTCAAACGAGATTGCAGAAACCTGTCATCAGAGGGGGGAGTTCAGATGTGTTTATATGATCTGACACTTTGATGCATACTCAGACTTTCAGACCTGGAGGTCTAGAGATGCACATGAAACTGAAATGAAAATTGTCCAAATGTTTTGGACTGTGGGAGGAAGCCAGAGTACCCACAGAGAACCCACACAGACAAGGGGAGAACATGCAAACTCCAAAGGCCCCAGCCGAGGTTCGAGAACCTGAGAACTTTCTTGCTGTGAGGCGACAGTGCTAACCACTGCACCACCGTGCCAATTGATGCAAACAATTCAATCCAATATTGCCACCAAGCAGCTGCACTTAATTAATTTACAATATGGCCGACAATGAGTTAACACATATAGAAAAATGATAGGTCATTCTTGTAAATACAGAATAGAACAATCTGACAAGTGTCTGTCATCTTTCCATGATCATCTCCAAATCTATGACCGATGTAGTAGTTTAGAAAGAATGAATTCAAAAGACATAAAAACTTGTGAAAATCTAACTGATGATATACTACAAAATGATCTACACATACGACTTTCCTCGAGGAACTTTTGTTTCTAGCTGTCTGTGACACACAAGTTCAGTTTTTTAGTCCAGTGACAGAACTATGACAGAACTATGAGGACAAAGAAGTCGTTTTGAACACATTTTGTGCTTGACCTTCCTGAAACAAGCTTCTGCAAAACAATTTCTTCCCTCAGGCCTTTTGGGAAAGACGCACCAATCCCTCAACTGATTTTCCAAAGAAAAACTCATTAAGGAGACAGACATTTTTCCACAAAACTCAACAGCTTAGAATATTTGGAAGCGGCTTAAAAACAATCCTTGACGGATTAAAATAAAAAAAAAGAAAGTAATGTTGTTGTTTTTTTTTTTTTAATATGCAGTGATAAAAAGGGTATTAAACACTCCCCACCCACTTGGAAAACACACACACACACACATGCACACAAATGCCCCATCATTCTCATCCATCCGCTGTGGAGATTGAAATGTCAGCAAGGCTTTGGACTGCTACAGTCTGTGCTGGAGCCCAGCTCAGGATTAATGTACACATGAGAAACAATGGAGCGTTAACACTGCTCACTCAGGCCGATTCTCCTCATCCCCTCCTACCACAGCTACAGTGGCTTTCTCCTTAAGAAGAGACAAGGACTTTGATGTAGAAAGAGAAGGGGCAAAGAGGAGACAGACAGAGTTTAACTGCCTTTCATGTCCCTCCCGACCGACACTCCAACGCTCCCCTGTTTCGCCTTAAACAAGCCACTGAAGCCACACACATCTCCAAGGTCTTCCACGAGAGGCGTGTCAGCACCGCAGATAGGAGCTGGTTAGGGCTATTGTTTCATCTTCTCTCTTCTTTTTTTTCCCTTTTTTTCCCCCTGAGGTTCTATTTCTAATGGCTGGCATGAAAACAAGGGAGATAAAGACAAATCTCAATCTTTTGGAAAAGAAGTACAGAGAGCTGAGTACTCATTTATGGGTCACTGCTGCTAAGAAATACACGCGTAGTACATTTACAACACAGCTACATATGAGGGGAGTCTGTTTACAGCCAAATCAAGCAATTTGACAATGCCAAATTTTATTTATTCATTTATTTATTTTCAGGGTTGGTTAACCCAACCAAAATGCAAAAATGCATGACTGCTGAGCCATTCCTTCCAATTTTTTACAACAGAAATGTATGAAAATAGCAGAAAACACCCAACACAGCCTTTTCCAAACACACTACACAGCCTTTAACACCATCTGTGAGCCACACCATATCACCATGACACCATGTTGGACCTCACTAATGCTCTTGTGGCTGAATGCGAGCAAATCCCTGCAGTCAGGCAGTCAGGGTCCACCATCCAGCGGAAAAGACTGAAACCAGAAGAGTACAAAAACGATTGTGGTGGGGATGAGGGAGCTGAATCTTATCTCAGCCTCTCCAGATTTATTTATACGCGTGTTGGACCTTCCAAAAAAAAAAAAAATAGATAAATAAAAAATGCAATGTCCTCCCCTCCAGATGTCGAAACAAACAAACAAAGAGGAGAAAAAACAGCCGGTCTGTAATCGTGACTAAAGAGCTGGTAAATAAAGTGTTTTGCAGGCTGCAGCCTAAAAATAAATAGGAATGAGATCACATGACATTGTAGCCTGATACGTATGAGATGGATGTCTGATAGCCCGTCATAATCAAAGTCACATGTCCAGGCGGGCTGAGGACGTTGTTCCACGCCGTCATATGTCAAAGCACACGTTAATGCCACGTGTGAATTAAAGTTCAGCGGGCAGAGACGCTGTGCGCTCTCGGCGTGTTGACCACAGACGAGCTGGCTCTTATACGCCGTGACATAAACACTTGTTACAACTGGCAGTGAAAGACTGAACAGACACAGGCAGCAAAGTTCTAAGTATAAATATGAACTACATCAGATTATATTGTTGCCTCTATGAAAATCAGATAACTGAATGTAATAAACCAACTGAAACAGAAACAGAACTGCTTAAACGTGTTTTTCCCATTTACAGTCAGGCACAGAGTCACCCCCTGGGCACAGATGAAGGGCCTCTGAGCAAGGCACCAACACGTGACTGCTGACTAGCAGCCTCACTCTGACATCTGTCCACTAATACACATCAATATGCGGTGCAGCTGCATGTGTGTGTATGATTACCAACAGTGATCTATCATTTAAAAAAAAAAAAAAAAACTGTAATTGAGAGTAAGATTAATAAAGTATATAAAAAAATAAAATAAAATGACAACAGGCCTCCTGCACACGTGGGGATTTCCTGTGCACTAATCTGCCTCAGTGCCCCATGTGGCTGAAAAAAAAAAAAAAAAAAAAAGGAGTAAAACTTCCATCTGATGGTGCTGCCTGCAGGTTAGACTGTCTGTTATAATGTGTCGAGCCAAACAGAGCACCAGTGAATATCAAAACACATCAAGAACATCAGGACGTGGTTAAATAATGTACAACCATGTTTGTTTTCATGTCATGTTACGGTAATTCTGTTTAATTTAGCTCATGCAAATTTTTTATTGTCAAGCACAACTTCTTTACGTTTAAGTGATGAGTGTGATTTGACTGTGTTGACAGTACTGAAGGAAGGCAGGTTCGTGATTTTGTGGATCTGTTTTTATGTCGGCGGTTGTGACTGAAACTTCTGAATCTGACAGGCTGATGTACAACATGGCAGTCAGAGCCTGAAGCGGAGGAGCTCAGGGGATCGCATCACTTCTGTCATCAACAACTTCAACAGACCATATGAGTGCTCAGAGATTCGGTGACATTTCACCATCCATGCATCAATCAGTCAATCAATAATCAATTACTGCTGGACTGTACTGCACAAGAACGTCTTCCTGTTGCAGCCCGCTTAAAGATTTTTCACCTTCACGTTCTAACTGTACATAAAGACGTCACGTGGACCGATCGATATCTGGAGGTGAACCTTCCTACATGGTTCACAAAGGGGCTTTAAACATTTACAGCCTTGAAATGAATGTTTTTCAGCAGTTTCATGAAGGTTACAATGTTTAGGAGTTTGTTGTATAGGGACACTTTGTATTGAAGGTTTAACTTGTATACTTTATTGTGCATTGCACCTGGCTTAATTAATTAATTAAGCTTAATTTCATTTGTACATTTTTTTATTTTTAAATATAAATGACTGAAAAGATCTGAAAGATTTTAACCATGTTAACATGAACTTCTTACATTATTACCAGCCTGCGTGGACACAAAAGAATTCAATATTAAATAAATAAACTATGGAATTAAAACTCACTTGACTAAATTCTGTTAAATGGCTCATTAAATAAATAATGCCACCTTCTTTCATTTCAAGTTTTGTTCACTTCCAGCCAATCACATGACATTTAGGGCTCCATAGTATTGTGGATACTGCAGTACAAGGAGGGACGAGGAGCTAGTCCTCATTTTAAACTTGCTTACAAGTGACTAAATAAATGGTTTGACGTGTTTGAAAATATGCTTATTTGCCTCCTTGCCAAGAGTAAGATGAGTAAGTAAGTAAGTAAGTAAATTCATCTAAAAGTACAACTGATGTTGACTGATATGCACCTTGTTTCATGGTTTCTGTAGAGCCTTGTCTTAGCTTTGTCTTGTCTTTATGCTAAGCTACACTAACTAGCAACGGTCATTAGTTTCATCTTTAGTGCACAGACATGAGTGCTTTAAATCTTCTCATCTCACCTTCAGCAAGAAAGCAAATTTCCCAAATGTTGAATGATTTCTAAACTAATTATCCAAATTGTTAATTAGTTGTCAGTGAACTGACTGATCGAATGATTCATAAATCATGCATAATTAGCATGTAATAATTTTAGTTCAATTGACAACAGTTGTTTACATGATTCACTTATTTATTCAGGAACTGGACACTACAGTTTGATGCATTTACAGTTCATATTTACAGTTTAATTGTGTGACCCGCTGCACTTAAAGGAGCAGCGTGTATGATCATCAAGCAGCGAAGTTACAGATTGCAACCTCCTCACCACTTACTTAAGGTGAAGGTGGCTTTAAACAAATGCAAAAGGTCCTATCAAGAACAAATGTTTAGTTTGTTTATTCTGAGCCACTATAGAAAAATCAACATGGTGGACCTGCAGCGTCTGCATATGCAGCGTAAGTAGATTTAAAGACTCATTCTAAGTTAACAGAAATTCTTATTTTCAAGTGATTACACATGCATGAAGGCACAACATAGATATGATTATTTTGTAAATAAATGCCCCTAATTCTTACAAACTGGACCTTTAAAATATGTGTGGATAATTATTAATTGTGCATGTGTTTGCCTGAATGGGAGGCATTGTGACGTCACACAGTTCTCTGACCCATCTTTCTCTCTCCGCTTCTTACGGATGAGTAGAAACCGTTAGTGTCAAGCCAAGGGTGCATTCAGTGGAAACTTAAAATAAATTCTTTCAGCACTGCTTCAAACATCCTGATCCATCATGGACAACGTGGTCCAAAGCACAGAGATTCAGTAGGTTCAGTAGGGCCAACCTGAAATATCAAACCCATTGTTAAGCACTACTGCGTAACAACTTCATCATATAACCACCTACATACATGACAGAAAAAGCAATCTTTGTATATTTGTGAATAACTTGAATTATGGCTCCAAAGCCCAACCTGAACCTTAAAAATCTGTGTAACACTTATCTTGAAGAGGACGGCTCACAATGCTGGGAGACGAGACCGATGGCAAATCTGAAAACCTGCTATTATGTATCAATCGTTGAAAAGGCTGCATTTTTCAATATCTCCCCACGTCCTTGCAGTTTGAAGGGCACAGCAGTATCATATGCACTAGTCAATCTGAAGAGCATACACGCCGGCCACGCGCATTTACATTTATATACACATATTTAGCTGATGCACTTTTTTTCTGCAGAGTGACTCACAATGAGAGCAACAGTGGATGCAGCTTGGATTTTTCAGACCGCTTATGAAGCAGAGCAAAAGGTCAGAGACAGAGTATCCTGACAATGTGCGACCTTGGATGATAGCGTGAGAGAGACTGAGGAAAAATAAGTGGCAGAAATAAGAGCTAATAAGAGAGGTCGAATGGATTTTATCTTTTAGAGGAGGGCAACACTGAAGCAGGGATATTAAATTTGCTGTCACTGAATGTGCTTTCACTGGTACTTTGCAATCGTATACACTATCTGACTGTATTTTTGGGGATGGGGAAATTATTTCATGAAGCACAGCTGCTTCCAGGAGATTCGCTGAAATCGTGCATCTTTCAGTTTTAGGTTAAAGGGAAATTCATTAAACTGGAAGTCTTTTTTAGGAGGACGTCACCTTGCTGTGAGAACATTTTTTTTAAGTGAGAAAGCCAGAAATAACCACAGAATTATACAGTAACAGTGAGAACAATCAAACTGGCATGTTTAAGAGGTCTTATCTGGAGTGGTTAGTTGTGAAATGTGTCTGTTTCACCCGTGGGATGCTCGAACCATATAAACTAATCCAGACAGAGGAATGTACTTTTATTATTAACAGTTCCAAAAGTACAGACTGGGGACCACCCAGGGCCTTTAAATGGATTCCACTGGGCCCTGGGCAAAATGAGAAGCAGTTTAATTTTACACTTATTTCACTGCGTTGCCGAGATGTTGCTTTGCAGAGAGAATTATAGGTTTCATTCCACCTACCGTGGTTATCACCCAGGAAACTGACTGCTTTATGAGTTTGAACCAAAACAACAAACAGCAACAAAAGCTACTTTCAGAATCATCCAAATGCTGTCTAATGCTGCCTGCGCTCTCATGTACTGTCGGGATGGGCAGTAATTTAATAACATGCCGGGCGTAATGCAAGAGCACTGAGATACATTTGTGTGTCAGGGCACGGAGGAGGTGGGAGTTATAAAAAAAAAAAAAAAAACAGACTTCTTTTTCAGTGTGAAACTTTCTAGATTTACTTCCTCAATAACCTGTCTCCAAGTGGTCTGAAATAGGATTTTTAAATAAACTGTAAGCCCATTTCCCACAAGTCTTAAAAAGGTCATTGGTGATTGATGATGTTTTTAAAAGCAAAAATAGTTTCTGATCCTGCAATCGCAATATTCTCCAGTCTGGAGCTACATACAGTAGATCTATTATTTCTTATTATCTGTAACGTCTGTTGATGTCACGAATAAAGGTAGACATATTTCACAATCCAATCAAAATGCCTGCAAAGTGTTCAACTTCACTGCTCTGTGGAATTCAAAGAGCAATAGAGGGTTGTATTTTTAGTAAAAGGCATTTCCTAAAACTGCTGCTCACCGCACTTTTCATCAAACGTCACTCAGACAGAAGGAAACTGTGCATTTGTTTGGAACTATTTTCAGCTGTGGATGAATCCACTTTTGGTGCTCTCGTGAGTATTTGTGGCAGAAGGATGGTGTGTGTGTGTGTGTGTATGTGCATGTGGGCTTGAGTCAAAATAAACGAACGTGTGTGTTTATGGTGATGAAGGAACAATAGTGTGGCTCATTCTTTCTTAGCATAGCATAGCAGGATTATCAGCAGCCTAAAACATTTCCTATGAATCACTTTATGTAATTATTTGTTAACTTTGTAACTTCAATATGGAGTTGAGGAGCTACATATAATGCAGAATGGGATATTCTGTTTTTCTTCCTAGAATTCAGCACTATCATGTACATGCACGATCAATTCTCAGTGAAATCTTATTGACTTCACTGAAACAATTGAAATATTTGCCACATTGTGCTATACTGACTCACAACAGATTTTTGTCAAGCCTGACAAAATGAGTCCAGTAACGTCTCTGGGATATCTCGTTTTAGGTTTGTAGATGACATCTTTTCTACAGAAAGGCCGTGTTACACACTGGGGACACGAGGACATTTACCAGGCAGACAGAGAGGGTCAAACAAAACGAGGCTGCTGGTTACAGTAGGGAAATGTAGGATCGAGCATTTTTTTGGCGTTTGACACATACGAGGGAAGATACGTTGGCCTCCTGCATCGATTTTAATCAGTCTTCTTTTTTTTTTTTTTTCCACCCATCTCTCGCAAGTCCCACAACTATGGGAGCGTAACACTAAATCGCTGAAGTTCCCTTTTAATATCATGATATTGATTTCACCCAGCCCTTGTCACATGCATATCTACTCCACAGAGGTGGAGGCTTCATATAGGAAAGTTTGCTTTAGACCAAAACAAAAGACAATTACAACACCAACAAGAGACGACTGCAGCTTTCACACATTTTGGTCCTCCACAAATGGATGCTCATCATCAGCATCAAACACTGTTCCATTAAACAACATGTCATTAGAGCTCTACAGTACATGACACAAACATGTTAACACTGTCAGCATGTCTTGTTTCCACTGAAACACACACTGCGAGGATGTTGAGTTTCAGGGTGTGCGTGGGTGTATCGAATGATTCCAGTTGGATTTTGACTTTTTTTTTTTCTCCTCCATGATCGAGTTTGACAAGACCTCTTTCCCACCCCCGGGTCTCTGGCAGTGGCAGTGGGTGTTAAGCACAAATCGGAGGCAGCAGCTCCTCTCGTCTCCGAGGATTTCTTACGGCCACATATAGCGGTCTCGACAAAGTAGCTGACAGGTAAATGTTGTGCTTCCATGGTTCAGAGAATTTGTGAGGAATTGTGCGGCGCGTAGCAGGCATTCGGGGTGACTGATGGAGCAACAATATCACTCACACACTCTCACACACACACAGTGAAGACAGAGAGAGAGAGAGAGAGGAGAGGGGCAGGTGTGCAGGAAGGTATTCGTTGGTTAGTAAAGACAGCAGGAACACACACACACACACACACACAAAAATCACACATGACAGGAAGATGAAGCAAAGCAGAGGTTGAAGGACAAGTCAGATCCGGCTCCAGCTTCTATGTTAAATGATGTGACAAACACACACACATACACACACACACACATATGCATATATAGAAAGAGGGAGAGGAAAATGCAACATGTTGCAAACTTATAGCATGTATGTGTGCACACACACATACACACACACAGATACACAAAGACTGAAGGCTGCATTATACCATCAACACACACACACACACACACACACACACACACACACACACACACACACACACACAGATTATTCCGCACACTGTATGAAAATTGGGGTGTTGGAGGGTTCTCAAGACCCACGTGTCACCTCTGGCATGTAATGCATGTGCACACTCATTGCGCAACATTCGTTTTGACGCTCAGATGAGTTGCACACTACTCGTGCTGCCTTCACGGCCACATTCACATACATTCATTCATTCATTCATTCATTCGTTTTCACACTCTGTTGATCGATCATGCGTCACGATTTAAACGCTGTTACACTGCAACTGACCATCCGAACCCGCATTACTGACTTGTGCGCAAGAGCGCTGCGCGTAAAAAACGCGCCTGGCACGAAAACGCACACTCTTATATCGCCCCCTTTTTTGTTAATTCCCCCAGCGTGATCACACACACACACACACACACACAAGCAAACTCACCCAGGGTGTGAACGCAGGTCCTCCCCGTGCGTCCTCTCGGTGTGTGTCCGTGTATCCAGTAAAAAGAGGTGGGAGAGCCCGAGCGGCAAAGGCGCTAACGAAACAAGTGGACGGCAGCCAAACGCCAGCGACTTCCCTCCTTCTTCTTCTTCTCTTCTCTCTTTCTCTCTCTGCTTTACTCTTCCCGTCCTTCCCGGAGCAGGTCGAGCAGCGGCTGTAATAATCCAGACATTGTCCTCTTCATCAGAACATTAAGAAAAAAAAAATCTAATAAAAAGCACCGTCGTGATGGAAGGACTCCGTTTGCGCGTCACAAAACACAAGTTTGGAGTTCAGAGGAATTCTCCTCTCTGGCTGGAGACGGTGTCCAGTGTATTCCGCGTCCAGAAACAGTCTAACAGTCCATCAATTCAAAAAAAAATAAATAAAAGGATTTTGAGTCAAACCTGTGAGTTGGAATGTGGCTGAGAAAGTTTGCATTCAGAGGTGACTGAAAAGGAGCAGATGAGACCGAGCGAGAAATAATCCGCGGAAGAAATCTTCTTCTCTGACTTCCCTCTCCGGACCCAAGGAAGAAAAAAAAAACTCCCTTCAGAGGGGTTGTAGCGCACCTGCGGCCGGAGCGGAGACGCGCAGGTATCCACAAACCGCCTCCTCCCCTCTGAGTGCGTGTGTGTGTGTGTGTGTGTTTTATTCCGCCTTTTTATTCCCGGTCTGCTGAGTCTCTCTGCGCCACGGTCATCACTCAGTGTCAAGCCTGGCGTTGTTTCTCCAAGTAGCTCGGGAAAGCGTCTCTTTTCACCAGCTCTCTCCTCTCCTCTACTCTCCCCCTCTCTCTCTCTCTCCCTCTCTCCTCAACAAGCTCCGTCCATCCTCCTGTTAGAGGAGACCACACCTCTCTCAGCAGCGATTGGCTGAAAACTGAGAAGGAGGAGAGGGAAGGAGGAGAGGGAAGGAGGTGAGGAGCGCTGCCATGATGCGCACACTGTGGAGATGGGAAAGAGAGGGGGGGGGGGATAAACCTTGACGAGAGAGAGAAAAGAGTGGATGGAGAGGTAGATAAGAGAAGTGGGATGAAAGAGAAGTGGAAACAGGAGGGAGAGAGTGCCAAGGATGGAGGATAAAGGAGGCTGAGGAAGAGTGAGGGTGTGTGTGTGTGTGTGTGTGTGTGTGTGTGTGTGTGTGTGTGTGTGTGTGTGTGAGTGAGAGAGAGAGATAGAGAGAGTGTGTATGAGGGGGGGCAGTTCATGCACTGAGCTCTATGTGTTTAAGCCCAAAGGGACAGGCTGGCTAATGAAAGTGAAAATGCTTCCCTCCCTTTTTTTTTTCGTACCCTCTCATTCACTCACGGTGCTTTAGCCAAATTTGTCCGCTGCTTTGACTCCCGGCAAAACTGAATCCATCCTGACAGTGTCCCCCATTACTGAGCGGAGTCACACACTTCTGTCTGTCTGTCTGTCTGTCTCCTTCTCTTTACAAAAATCTGGTGTCTGTCAGCAAAGCAGCTTCCTTGGTGAGTCTGTGATGAATAAGTAAGTGGTTGAAGGGAGGCTGGAGAGCGGAGTGCATGTTGAATATACTGCCCACGGGCGTCGGTAGGGAAATAAGTAACAGCCTGAGCTGCCTCTGTAATGGGAGCAAATGAGGTGGGCCGGATATTGCAACTGTTGTGGTGCTACCGCACACGTTAGCGGTAGAAAGGCAGACAAAAAAAAAAAAAAAAAAAAAATGCTCGACAGCTCCTGGGAGAGGTTTTGATTGATGGCGACGCTCCGGGGAGTGTTTCAGTATGAACTTGGTTAACTCGGAGCCACATGAAGCATTCATCATTCGCTGCCATACAGGAGTGAGATGCTCACCGCGAGCTAGGCAGCATTTTATTTAGAAAGGCACCTGGGGAACGTCTTCACAGGCACAGCAACTACCTATTTTAAGGCTCGCATCAACAGATCTCCAACACTCACTCAAATCAAAGCATGAACCGCTGCTCCGAATCACTCATCAAGTTTCGAGGGTCTCCATCTAGAGATCTCCATCTAGGGCGTCGTCCTACACATCCGCCATGAAATATATGAAAAAAAAGAGATGTTTACTTGACTTCTAAAAGTGTTCAAATCATTTAATATTTACATCAGGCAGGCCTTTCTTTATTTCCTCCTGATGTTTTATACTTGATTAGTCACAAGCTAACCATCTGGGATCATCTGATCATCTGAACTCTTTGGAAAAGGGCAGGTACTTTCAAAGACTACTTGGCAGGTGATTGAATGAACCATCTGTCCGTCGCCATCTACAGCTTAAACAAATCAGATCAGTGAACCACATCAAACTCTGTCAAGTCAACTCAAGTCAATCAGAAGAATGGAGCCTTCAAAGTTCTTTGCTCTTCTTAAATGAAGAAGTACTCTGCAGTTCTGATTTGTTGAAGTTAACTCTTCAGCAGCCTCCATGCATGTTTTCGAGGAAACAGTAAGTTTAGACATGTAGCATTCAACCACTCCTGTATCTCACAACGTAGCCCCTGCTAGTTCCTTATATAGGATGCTTGGACTGAACCACTGCATTTAGACACAAACACATCATGTGAAGAAGGAAGAGCCTCAAAATGTGTGAAAATGCAAAACTTCCTATCTAGAGTTAGTATTTACTTTGTCCATTCTGGGCTACTGGGCGGTCCAGCATGGCAGACTCCATGGTAGAGGACCCACAGCATCTGTAGATATAAAAAAGGCTCATTCTAAGGTAACAAAAATATAACCATTCTTATCGGACACATACTCAGCTGGAAACAGCTGTATCACTGGTTCATTGTTTAAGAAGCTCATCTTCTGTACCTCTTGGACATGCAACCGTTAGAAAGGAGTGGTGTGTAGGATTCACTGGCCTCTAGAGGTGTTACATAACAATTCTTAATGTCATACATACACTTATGAAAACACAGTCACAAATATTATTCTCTGTAAACAGAGCCCACTAACGCTGACACACTGGACCTTTAATATGTGCAGTAAGTGTGCGGTTTTACTTAACAGCAATAGAAAAAAAAACTGTAACTGGAAATAATTAGTTACTGAAAATGTCTGTTGATTGGTTGACTGGTTTGTTGACTGACTGGTTAGTATATATTGTTGTACTAATAGAATAGGTGCTATTGAAATCTACATCGTACTAGCCTTTGTAAATCATCTCATTGTTATTTAGCATATAACTTTTCACACAGTTGTACAAGACTTTCTTCTCTAGTATGTGACCAGCAGAAGGGAAGTTAGTCATATATGGACCGACATCAGAGGAGTGTTTGGCAGCGCAGTAAATAAATGGACGCTTGCAGCATGCGACCAAAGGTTTGCAGCTTCAGAGGGACGAGGACGAGATATTGGAAGGAGTCTAAAGCTCGGAGGGGATCATATGAGCAGAGACAGTGATGTAAATGAAAGAAAATTGTTTCTGTCAAAATAGTCATGGCTCCAAAAGAAAACATGTCTGTCTGCATGTAAACATGTGCACAAACTTTAGTAAATTTCGGCAAAAAATGTGTTTGTTCCTTCTTGTTATTTATGTGCTTTGTTCTTCCTGATGCATCGACGATGAATCAGTTCATAAAATATTCTGTTTGTACACTCAAATCTATATTTAAAGTACATCCCTCATCTCGGTTTATGTGCGTGCAGCAGAGCCAAGCCCTCATCTCGACAGCATTTTACTGGCAGCGTCGTCAGTGTGAAACATTTCGTATCACTGCAAAAGCCAAGTGTCCTTCTTTATGCCTCCTCATCAGGATATTCAGAGTGGGATCGCTCACTCCTGCTCTTGTCATACCTCCGTTCCTCCCCTCCTTCTCGAAACAAATGAGAGATTACAGTGGAGAGACGTCTACAACAGAAGACTGTGATGGGAGAGGAGCAAGAGGATGACAGCAGCTCGTTGAAATCCACAGGATATGTATTTCTTTTGTCTCGGGGCTTAGAAAGTACAACACCCACTCAGTAGCTCAGCTTGATCTCTCTTTTTTTAATTATTTGCCATTTTTTTCTGCAGTGTGCTGAAATGTTAAATGCTGGACAGCAGAGACATTTTTTGTCACACGTTTAAGAATAACCACAGCTGTTCTTGTCTTTTTCTTCATACAGGGATGCATGCACACGCAGGGATGTCTGACGGCTGTTATCACACATGATTATGAAGGCAGATGCCCTTCCTGTACCACAGGCAAATGCCAAAGCATGCATTAAAATGCAGATCGAAGTGGGATACGCAGTCAGATAAGTGCCAATTTTTCCACTTGATAGCAGGAAAATCTGAGAATGTCTCTGAACACTTTATGGCAGATATGTAGCTGTTAAGAAATGAAGTCAATCCAAATCTTGTTTTGACAATATCATGTGTGCCATTGAAGTCAGAGAAAGTCTGCATGTGGAGGAGGATGCATTGAAATCAAAAGTCAAAGATGGCTTCCTTTTAAATGACATTATGTTACGCACTCATATTACACATTACATACATACGCACATTACATACAGTAGGGTACATTACATCACATTGCATTTTTTTTGTTTTTGCTAACTTGACTGCTGTCCTGTATGTATTAAACCAATGATAGAGGTGACATTAAGTTATTTGTTTGGATCGGCATCATGACTATGTGGAAGATGGAACAATTTGCCATGACCACAGAGACAGCATCAGTTCCATCCTGTGGACACATACAGTATGTTGACCAATCAGTGACAGTCATCCCCACAAATGCCATTTGCCCCTAAAGTTCCTGTACTTAGAAAGTATTCTTGGAACTATACTACAGGAGCTGACTATAGCCCATTGATCACTTGGTTGAAATACAAGTTTAGTTCTTGAGTTCCTCTAAAGGTTCTAGGTCCTCTGGGTCTACGTGCCCTAGGACTATACGCTTTTTAGTTTTCTTTTTTTCTTTTTATTCTCTATTCTTCTTTTTTTCTTATTCTGGTCTTTAATTTTATTATTGTCAATTTGGTCACAATGCTTGTTTTGACTGTTAAATTACCAGAATGACGTCATGGTCTGTATGCACTTTGTAGTGATTCATGATTTGGCCACCGCCTGGGGAAGAATATTTTTGGCACCGGTCCAGATGTAGTACTTGCACTTATAATTTGTTTCAGATGGATACTGTTGAAGTGATGAGTCAATGAATTGATTTTTTTCATTTGACAAAATCAGCCTACAGCTATTCTAATAATGTATTAATTGTTTTAGTAATTTATAAAAAGCACAGATTATATCATTGTTTCTGAAACTTTTTATACCAACTACAACCACAGAAATATTAAGTAAGACCATTATGACAGACATACACCATTCTCTACACTTACTGTAACTGTTGAGTTACAGTTTACACAAGAGGCAGGTTCATTTCTAATAATAAGATTATTTACACAGCCACAAATGTGTGTTTTGAAACCATTTATTTACCCTCCATTTACTATCTCATCATCACATTTTAGCTCATAACGAATCATGGACTTGGATTTTGATAGTATAACGTGCTCACCTACCAGCACATAGTTTAAGAACTGGCAGATTAAAACAATGATGATAATAATAGCTATAATTTTGTCTTTCTAGATAAGACAGTATTGGTAAGTGTTGTCGAAACAGAATGGTTAGATAGTCATACAATAACTTACAGAAACATACGTAAAATCCAAGCACCAACAAAGTGATGCACAAAAGATGAATACAGTAGCATCGCTTGAATTTGCACAAAGTCTATGAACACAGATTGTTCAGATCAATCCTCCGTTTACCCGAGAGCTCTTATGGCAAAGACCAATGAAGTCACATCCTCCAATCCTGCAGTCCAATCCTCCTTTCAGTATTTTCAATCATCTCAACAGTGAAAACTTTCTGGCAGAAAAATAACTGCAGTCATGAGAAAATCATATCATTTCTCTACAGAACTGTTAATATTATTTACTGTAACAAACTGTGATATTGCTCCACTGATGGCTGTCAAAGTGAGTGAACTTTTTGTCTTTTCAGCACGGCCCATGAAAACTATTAGCGTTTCAAGTTCCCACTCATTGTGTACATAATAAATGAAGAGCTCAAGGCAACAGGCAACGCTTGAGTTTGAGTGCTGATTGTGTGTTTGACAGCATGCATTAACAGCGAGCAAGCTCTGGGCATTACCCGGGAAGATCGGCACCATCACAAATGCATCAAAGCTGGATTTCTTTGATACTTTAGTGTAGTTTTTCACTTAAGTCAACAATTCATTTTAGCTGTCAATCAAGCATCAGGAATATTTCATGATATTTTGTATATGTCTCAAATCACCTAATGTAACCTGGCATTAATTCAATCTATCCACCTCCAGCTTTTTCAGACTTAACACAGAAAAAAATATGTTAAGGCACATTTGGAAAGAGTTTTATTTTCTTCAACTGAATAATTAAATACATTCCTTCATACAACTAGCTAACTTGGGTTAGATGGCTACGCAAAGACACACACCGACACACAAGCACGGACACACACTCTTTAACATCAGCATGACTTATTTTCTATTCTTACTTACTAGAGTCTAACGCCACCCACACGTTTCTAAACTCAGAGTGTGACCTTGGCAGTCCTACCCCGGCCACAAGCTACTTAAAACAGCCACACTGTTAATCCTGCATAACTTTAAGTCTTAATATCATTTGAACAGGTGAGTTCTTTAAAAATTCACCCTCAGTACAGTTGTCATGAACGGGGAAATTAGCTATAGAGACCAAAACTGTTTTTTGTACCAGCCTGTAAACATGTTTGTTTCTGCTGTGAAGTTAGACATTTTAACATGGGGACTTATGGAGACTGACTTATTCTTAAGCCAACCTCAAGTGGACATTCGAGGAAGTGCAGTTTTTGGCACTTAGCACTGGTTTCACTTCACAGCCACAGAGGCTGCACTTTTGGTTGCATGTCATCAAAACTAATGTTGTCTTTATTTATAATGATTGTTTTTTTGTTTTTTTTGGGCCTTTTCAAGTTTTTTTCATTTTTGACAGAGACAGCTGAAGAATGACAGGAATGTGTGGAGAGAGAGATGGGGAATGACATGCAGCAAAGGGCTGCAGGTCGGATTCGAACCCTGGGCCGCTGCTGAGCCTTCATACATGGGGCAGATGTTCTACCAACTGAGCTAATCGACACCCCATATTTATTGTGATTTTAACTATTAAATGTTAAACAGATTAAACCTCACCAGATTTACAGACAGGAGCCAATCCATTGGTTAATTATAAGAATGAACAACAAGGCCCAATAATGAATAATTTTCAGAAGCTAATGAAACAGATGCTAGCACTTCCACTAGCTTCCTCTGGCTCTCTAGCTGCACTGTTTCACCATCACTGACTGAACTACAAGCTAGTTTTCAATTCACTCTAATTGGTGAAGCTGACTTTATGCCTCCACTACATTTCCTCTGATTGGTTGTTCTGTCTACAGGCTAATATTTTATTAATTCTGATTGGGACTACAGGGTAGTATTCCATTAATTTGGATTAGCTTGAGTTGACTACAGGGTCTTGCATCACACTCTAATCTGACAGAGAGAGGGTAAAGCATACTGGCAGCAGTAGCACAGAAATAGCAGCACAAACTGGCTCCAGGCAAGCTATACGAGCTAAATCTATTTCCATTGTGTATCAGTTATCACTTATAATCAGAACAGAGCTATGGTTAATGAGAGAAAAGATCCTTTCCCTGTCATGACACAGGTAGATTGTGCGTATAATCACCCGTGTGTAGCATTGAATGTGTTAAAATTGTAAAGCCTCGTTTTAGCTGTTACCTCTCTGGGCTCCTTTCTGACTGTCAACACAATACAAGTGTGATTCTACCACAGTGAAATGCTCTGTAAAAGCACAGAGGCCATTTCTTCTCTAATTACACCAGAAATAGAACATGATGGCACACCTGATTTTCTCTCGTTACTCCACAACCACCACCACCACCACCACCACCACCCCCAGCAGCAGCCTCCACTGAGGGCTGCACTGAAGGGCACATAGAAAACTATATCTATTTTTGCAGTGTTTTTTAAAATGTATTTATTATTTCAAAGCTTAAAAAAAAGGTCTCTTTGGGTAGATTTCAGCAACTCATCATTTAAAAAATAGGTGAAAATACACGAGCTACTCAGCACACAAATTGAAGTTATTTCACTTTTCTTATTATTTCGGCGTCATTTATGACTCAGGTTCAGTGCTGGTTCACCGCTCCACACTGTCAAGGCTCTCTTGACATGATTCTGACAAGAGACATGCTACGGAGCGCTACTGGGAAAAGCTGTTAAACCAGTAGCGTCACTCCAAGTGCAGCCCCTCATATGTCAAAACATATAAAATATTGAATTTTCCTTTTTGTTTCCTGTTTTTTTTTTTTTGTTTGTTTGTTTGTCTTGTTTTTCCACAAAAAGAGAGCTGTTACACTGCAGCACCAAAAATCATAGAGTCTGATTTAATTTAAAAACTATTTAGTCAGTGTGATGTTTGTGGTGCAGGCATCAGAACATATACACAGTGGAGCATTTAGGGAAAATATGTTGTTTTTCTTCTTCTTTCTGAGCTGGTTGCATCCGTCGGTTTTATATTTTTGCCTTTTGTTAATCTTCTCTAGCCTGCTCAGCGATGAATTTGTTCATTTAAATCCACTTTGGAGCCAAATTTGATTTGACTGTGTGTAACACTGTCTTCCACTGTGTCCTCCTCACTTTCGCTCCCCCTCCCGCCTCCCCCCTTCACACTAAACTCTGGCTGCCTCAATGTCACGGCAGCAAGGCAAAGACAATTAAGGTGTATAAATATGTAAATATGGTCACGGCAGCTCAGCGGGAGGAACAGCGTAATGACATTTTCTGCCCTCGTTTGGCTAATCCCCAAGACACCTCCAAATTAGAAACCTTAATGACAACCAATAACGCACAGATGGTCAAACTCGGGGGGCAACACCGGCCCTTCTGATGCTGCCCAGGCTCCTTGCGGTATTGCTCTTCATGCCAACGATACACACATACACAAGCAGGAGAAGGGACACACAGATAAACACATGCAAACAGGCAAGCCAGCACTGGCATGCAGGGAGGCAGGGACATGAGCATGCATGATGCAGAACACACACGGTGCGCATACACACACACACACACATATGCACATCACCTAGCCAGATGCCACCCGTGCCCATGGGGGTGATCATGGTCGTAACTAGAAGGTCAGGTCTTGGCAGGCCGTTTAAGGCCAGGCACGGCTCTGCTTCGCTGTGATATTTTTTTTTTCTCCGCGCGTGTGTGTATGTGTGTGTGTGTAGAGGTTATTGTTTGGTGTCTCAGGTAATATGTCCAGCGAGGCTTGGTGGCAGATGTCGACCATCCATCTTGCAAAGCTGACATATAGAAACACTCCCTGCGGTCAGATCTCAGGAGAAAGAGAGGGAGAGTGAAGGCGAAGAAGGAGTGTTTGTGTGGAGTTTATCTGTGTGCCGAACACAGAGAGGGAGAGACAGAGAGCGAGATGTTTTGGCCTGTTTCCTACAGTAATTAGTTCAACCTAGCTATTTGTTCTTCCTACCTCTATTAGATGGGAAAATGTTTCTTCAGGGAGTAAGCAAGTTTTTACAGAGGGCAAAACAGTCCAGAGCAAGTAGAAAGATTTGTGTGAGTTGCCAGACTTGGTCAAAGAAGTTAAAAATCAGGGTGCATCATCAGTCAGCTTGTAGATAAATAGGCCTGTTAAATGTGACACTTGAATAATGGATGGATTAGATAAGGGAAATAACAACTGCTGCATCTCCACAAGCTAAATGTTTTCACTGGAGTCGGCGTCTTACCCCCTCACATACTCGGCTGGATACAACTGTGTTAGTGTCTGGTGCTGTGCCTCGAGTCAGGCTCTAGTGTTACAGAAGCTGAGCATCTTCAAGCAGTCTGTTTTATCTGTCTGTTTCCCTTTTAGATGTAACCATTAACAGACCTGTGCGTAGGATTTGGTGGCATCTAGAGGTGTGGTTGCTGATTGCAACCCCCTTGTAGTGACACAAAACAAATGTGAAAGTTCCCATCTAGAGCCAGTGATTAGTTTGTCCATTCTGAGCATGGTGATTCATGGTGGTTCAACATGGCGGACTCATAGTGTCTATAGCTATAAAAGGGCTCTGTGAAAGTTCTCAGTCATCCAAGTTATCTTTCTTTGAGAAGAGTTGATTCTGGGACGACTAGACTTTGAAGAGGACCTGTGAAGATGTCTCATCTCTGAGGTTCTTCAGTTCTGGTTGACTGTTAGAGAAACCTATGTATTTAGCCTTGGCGGGATCGTGAACCAGGCCATTGTTTCCAATTGATTTGTCAGTGCTCCTTGTTGAGACGACTGTTGTCCGAGTCGTTAGGGTCACTATAACTGTGTTTCCATCCTAATGTGTTGGAACTTATTCGTCAAAAGAAAAAAATGAACAGATTACAACTACCCTTACGTGGGTACCGTTAAGTAGGTGGCATCAATTGTCCAGTCGGGAAACCAGAAGAAGAGGCCTGCAACAAGATGTCACCAGCGTAAGCTCAAGTGGTGAAAAGCAATGCGGCAAACAGGAAGTAAATCAGATATTTGTGTTTGTGTCATGTCTTACTGTGTGCGAAAGTACCATTAAATCTGTGTGGAACCATGGTGGATGGATTTTCAGAGCATGTCATTTCAGCGTTTGCTACGTCACAGAAAAACAGATTATGGGAAAGTGTTTAAACATTTTTTTTTTGCCTAACCTAGAGACATCAGAAACATTTTAGCTTTTTGAGTCAGAGTTTTCTACTTATCTGAAAACAATGTGTATTTTGGACAAGCTTACCTGTCCTAGCATTACAGTGACAAAAAGACATTAGCATTGGCTGATACCATCTGGTGCCTTTAAGAGTCAAATTTTGAAACTCTGCAATGCAATCTTAATCCTGAGAATCGGATTTGTCAAGAGGCTAATTACAATCACATCTCCAGCAATCACATTAAACATACAGGAAGCAGAACCTGCAGGTGCCTCGCTTCCTGTCCTCATGCTTCTTTTTGCATTTTCAAGTTGTGGCATAGAAAAGACTTCACAGGAGCTCAAGTGCATCTTGTAGCATGTGTGAACGTGTGGATATGTGTGTGCCGGTTGTTGGAGAAATACAGAGAGCCTCTACAATTCAGCCCTCGGGTATGCAGTTACCCATCCACCCTCCCCCACACAGAACCTCCTCGCGGTGATATAATATTATTCTGGGCAATGAAGCCTCATTATACATGTGCCAATAAATTATTGATGGGCTGAACAAGTTATCCATCACCAATTTTTGTTTAAAAATTTATCGACCACCTTGCTCGGACTATGATTTGGATCATTTCTGCTCATTAGACCGGCAGAGCAACAAAGCGCAAGGTGCGATTCCAATAAGAAACGATTGCTTCTCGCTGCTTGCAACGACATGCTTGTTGATGGATGAATGATGAGGTAATAGCGGGACCTACTGTACTGTGTACTGTGTACATCTGTAAAGAATACCAAACACATTTAATTGGTCTACCAGATCAAAGCTTTCTAACAAATGCTACTTGCTACTAGAGTAGGATTACCAACCAAGTGTATATTTGCACACCAGTCAGGGGTTTTAGGGTTGAAAATCAAATTAGCACTGTATAGAGTGCATGCTGTGTCCAACAAGCACTCCTTTTCATCCGTCTTTCTCGCTTATCCTGATGAAAGTATTTCTTTTTTAATATCTAAATCCTCTTTAATAAGTGGAGCAGCGGGAGTCATACATTAGAAACAAACAAAATAAATACAAATTAGGCTTACAAAGCTGGAAGCCTCATTGGTGTTATAGTCAGGACACAACTAAAATCTTTTCGTGAATGTAAACGTGTTATTGTGGGCTGTGTGGAGGTGGTACAGTTTCTTGTTACCACAGCAACAAAAGTCAGCAGAGATATTCCAATCAGATATCATTCAAATAAAGCCAAAAGCATGCAAAAGGTCAAACAAGCTGTCTAAATGTTACGTCTACCCAAACTAGAGAGAAAGCACAGCTGAAGACAGTAAAGGATCCCAAATATTGATTTCTTCTTTTATAAAAGAAACTGATTTTTGAGTCAGGAAACAAGACAGAGCTCCAGTTAGATTTGATGATCCCTCTTGTGATTTCAGCTTAAACATCCATCCATCTGTTTTTGCTAGTTTATCCTGGTCCAAATCATGGTGGTAACAGTAACAATAGCTTATAGCCTCAGAGCCTGGCTCCCTAGCCACTTCCTCAATGCGTTCCCATAATCACTCTGGTGTGTTCCGGGCCTGACCCAGGGTCTTTATAGTCGAGGGGAGCTGAGGTGATAATCCTCTGCAGGCTCATCACTCTGAGCGACCCCTTTTCACATTGTTATTTGACACATAGCCTCTATAAGTAAAAGCACACACAAAAGTAATAATATTTAATATCTCTGTGGATGGAGGCAATAGGTGCTACAAACCATATCATATTGTCTCACCAGTACCTGAAACAGCAGACTCCATACAGACGGCAATGTTTTCGGTCTGAACTCCCAGAATGGATGAATGAATGCAGAATCTACTGGATATGGACAAGGTTTTGGCACTGGAAGTGTTCTGGTTTCTGTCGTGGCCGAACTGAAAATTCCGTCTATGTTACAATGAATGGTTGTGGATCCAATAGGAGATCAGAATCAGTTGAGCAGTTTATTAAACTGAATGGTGGAGTGGCTGAACCTCGAAAGACAAGGTGGCTGGGGGAGGTTCACGGCTGTTGGTGGCAAATATCCAGTGAAACAGAGAGCGTGATCAGACAAAGCTGGACGTCGTGGATATGCCAAGCAGAAGTTCTAAGACAAAAACATAGTTGGTAACTAAGTAATCCCAAAAAGATCAAAAGGTTGATCAAAAAGTTGGCCACATCGTCTTTTACCAATGGGAAACTGAATGATCTGGGGGATTCTTAGTGGTTGCGCCAGTTCTTTATACTGGTCAGGTGATGAGATGTTTGGTAGGTGTTGAGGTGAATTGGCCATTGGTTGAATGTACAGTATCATTTTTTTTTTTTTTTCACCTTAATGCTCGGATCCAGAATTTAAAAAACAGCAACATTTTGCTGTTCCATTTCTCCATTCCTAACTTAATGAATGGAAAGTATATCTGCGCACACTGAGTTCAAATAAAGTCACTGCACTGAGCAATGACAAGCTGACTAAATAGTGCTGAACTTTGACAGAACAACGAGTCCAAAATAGAGGAAGCTTTTAGCTTATTGTGTTACACCATCAACTTTTATTTAACATCTGTTGGAGTATAAATCGCTCAATAAATGAGTGCTGCTTTGCAGACAGGTTTGAGACAGGAGTCAGTGGTAGACCTACACATCTTAAAACTGTGTGAACCGTAGAATTGTTCTTTTGGCTAATGAGCTCCCTGACTGTCTCACTAGCTCTGAGAGCCTTCTTTGCCCCCTCTTCAGTTACAGTTTATTGAGTAAAATGATGTACAACCCTGACAACAAAATTCCAGAGGAAGTAAACAGCAAAGTACAGAGAACATAGTAAGAAGCTTTCCAGAGAGCTTGGAGTGCTGTTCCAGAAATATACAGTATTAAACCCCTCATTCCAAATCCCATCAACATTTGTAACAACGCTAATGCTTCCTGAGAACAGAGTCTTTGTCAACAGAGAGAGAATCTGATTCAGAAGAGCGCTTTAGAAAAAATGGAGGTTATCATGCGCCACAATTGTAGTTTTTCATGGGAGCTCTAGCTTTTTCTGTGCTCACTAGGTAAATATTGTTTAATGAAAGGAATGCAAGATTGCATTCAGTTCCAGAAGCTAACAGAAGCCAGGCTACCAGGCACCTGACATCATGACTTCAGCACTCTGTGGAGGCTGACAAGTGCTAGCTTGCTTTTATTGGAGCCCCTATAAAAAAAGAGAAATTCCAATTTTTCTGCAAGTATAGAATGTTATTGAATATAAAACATACAAAACTACTCCTTGCTCGAGTCTTCCTTTAAGGCTAGTTCCACTTTGATGGAACCAACAGAGGAACTGGTGTTGCTGCTGCTGCCTCCAACATGGATGTACAAGTTAGGATGACAAGAAGTCTCTGGAGGTGAACCATTTTGATTGCCAGGAGATCCAAAGGTCTAATTTTAGCTATGAAAGGGAACCTGAGCACTAGACAACAAGTTTAGAGGCTCCTGGCAGACCTCTCGAATTGTTTGTTGCCATGTTGTCCTTCATATTGTTTCTGCGGTTCTGGATTCTAAGAGTTTGTTCTTTGTTCTCTGCTGTATTGTGAAGCCTTTGACACACTCTTTTCTACTGTGCTCTGCTTTTTTTTTTTCCATTTTAGTCTTGAGCTCATGTCATCATTAATCTTTTGAACAGCTTTGTTTGCCATGCTTAGGGCATTTCTCACAGTTTTGTCTGCTTAATGGTACAATCTTTGCATGTGAGACATCCTCCTTTCAAGTGTAGAATTAGCCTTTTCCAAGTGACCTTTTCTTGTCTCAGCCAGATGTTTTCTGCAAAGAGCAAATGGTATTTTCTGGTGCTAAATCTCTACTGGATACATTTCTCCTGTTCTTTTCTGGTGTAAGTCAGATTATTATCAATCATACTGAACCATGGTACATAGACTGTCAGGCTGACATCTGGGATCCTCACTGATATCATTTCACTGATGGCGTACTGGCTGCCCCTCGTGTACAAAACGAATATCACTGCACAAAATGAGAGGTCAGCACAAGTTACAAAAAGGATTAACACTGTCTGACCTTAAAACTAGTTCAAACAATAAAAAAATAAAAGAAACTAAGGAGTAGAACTTCAGAAACCCCAAATTTATATCTAAAATAAAGATTAATCTGCTTAGTTGAAGGTACCCTTAATGCATATTTGATGTGGCTGCGTCGCACTCTGACTGACACCATCTAACGTGCTAATGTCAACCTGACGCATGAGTGGATGGACAATACAGTCTTTACTGTATGTGCTGGGTGTATTTTTTCTAGACAGCCTGTGAAATTCCTGTGTGAAGTTCTATAAATATTTGTTTTCAATAATTGATTTTATTTGAGGGGTGGATTGACAGTAGACACTGAAGAGATGACGGTAAACAAGAGTGAAAAGTTGACATAAATGTTCCCAGCCAGAATCAGACTGTTATGATGGAGGCTTTTTGCCTTCTCCCTGCCTGGTGTTTGTTGGTTTTCCAGCCCCTCCTGTGTCAGTCTCTCTCTGTAGTCTGCAAGTGTTGCTTCCAGTCTTTCCCTCACTTGTGGATCATCAACTAATCAACCCTCATAGTGTGCTAGACCTGCCCAACCTTCTAGAATCTGCCAGATTTTGACTGCAGCCTATTTTGTACACTCTGCTTGTTAAATTCTTGCTAATTCTGTTCTCCAGCAATCCAATTTACCCCGTCCAAGTCCGACCTGTCCTCACACCTGCACCAAAAGACTATAGAACCCAGTCTGGTGTCACACCAACAGCCCTGCACCATTCCTAGCCACGCCACACGCCTGCATCGGTTTGTGTATCCGTCCCCTGAACCACCTTCAGCCTCACGGTTCAATGAATATTCTTCCATCAGACCTGTCAAACTGTTTCTGGTTTACAGCTGGTGTCTGCAGACGTTCAGTACAACATAAACTGCAGATGTTGCTATCACAGTATATAGTATAGGCCACCGGGCAATCAGGCCCCCCTGATATGACAACTGATATACAATAAATAATGGTGATGTATTTCTTTCTGATGTATTTGTTTCTGGATTTGCACAAATAGCAAGTATCTGAGTATTTAGTAACAAACTTTTGTCCAGTGGCTGAAATACATGTGGCAGCTGCACCAGTCTGTGCTTTGAGTTAAGATAATGATGATTTTTATGGCTATAAAGTTCCAACTAGCTACAAATCAGCATCAATTTACTGAGTACTGATCTCAGCCTTTTTAAATCTAAGCTTAAGACCCACTTTTTTTGAATGGCGTTCAGTTCTGACTAGGCCTATACTGTTTCTTAGGTGTACTCTCTACGTCTGTATGTATTTCTTTAAGGCTTTTTTTTTCCTACTGCACTTTTAATCGTATTGGTTTGTTATGTAATCTATGTACAGACTATGTATGTATCTGTTTGTATTGTTTTATGACCTTGTTGTAAAGCACTTTGGGTACCGTTTCGGCTGTTGTAAAGGGCTATACAAATAAACTTGATTGATTGATTGATCAACTTATTTATTTGAAGAAATGTCTAAGTGTTCTTGTCATGATTATTATCATAGTTCCAAACAAATAAAGAGACTAATCTATTTGTCAAATTGTGCTAAATACATGCACATTTAAGTACCTTAAATAATGTGTAGCCAAACAAAGAAATTAGATCAAAGCTCACTCATGAACTTAATGTCAAATTTCGAGTATGGCATAGTCTTTATTAAAAAGAGAAATCCTACTTACATTGACGCTTCTTCAAAAGAGACATGACAAACACTTGTCAAGGTGAAATTTTCGGGAACAAAGAGGAGGAAGTCTCTAGGTCTAAAGTGGAAAGTATTCAAAGTACACTGAACCACAGGTGGGTGTCCTTGTGGTCCTTGAGTACAGAAAATACACCTACAGGTCTTGCAGTTTCTAACAGTGATGCCTTTGATTTGTTAGAAGTTTGGTCTGTTTTATTAAAAAAAAAAAGGCAAACCCATCAGTCACTGTCTCACATGGCTGGAATATGGAATAAGTCCAACAACCACCCAATCCATTTTTCAGACTTGTATCTCATCGGCCTTTTCTGATAAATACACTGAATGTGTTATATTGAGAATCAAGACCTTAAAATAGCTTCAGTAACAGATGCAAATGGTGCATGACACACGTTCTAATCCTGAATAACAAAGTAAGATTTAATCAAAAACAAGTTATTATGGCTTTCAAGGACTGTCCATTTTTTCAGTGTCGGAGAGCAGTCAGCACTGTATTGAATCCTATAACACAGAGGTCCAGGTCTGGGATGGTGAGAATGATAAAGAATCTCTTGTCAGGTACTAGTGGTTCATATTTCAAGCTCATCTTCATGCTGTTTGAAAGAAGGGATCATGGAATGGAATGGAAGCAGCTTCATGATAACACTGTAACAGGTTTCGACAGCAGCATGAATACATCAGGTGTCTCATGGTGAAGAAAAGCTCTCCAAATATTTCCCCAGCCAGGGGTTTACACAGTATCTGTTTCTTATGGTAATTTCTCTAGTGAACCAGTCCCCGGTTACCATGGCAATTGTTCACTCTTCAGGCATTGGTTGGTTGGAGAAGGTAAGCTAACAGTGATCAGCTGACACTATGACTTATAGCACACGTGTACAAGAAAATGGGGATGTTTTCTGAGGCAGTCAATCACACATTGAAAGTATGTTAATTAATCATTGCCATTGTCGTCTTCTCAACAGCTGCCATACTTAAACTGCCATACGTGAATGCTGTCTTTCATGTTTAAAATGCACACAATGGCTGCCTGTCCTTGTTAGGACTGTTGATCTGGGACGTCCATTTAGTCGAACACAAACAGCCTCCCTATTTAGCAGATCCAGGCCTGTGTCTCAGGGAAAACCAGCCCCACTGATTCAGTGCTTTTTACAAAACTGCAGAGCACAGCAATAACTTACTCATCTACAGTGTCACATTCAAACCTAATTTTGAAAGATCTGCTGACTAAAGGCTAATTCCTACATCACAAAGCTCTGCTTCACTGTCAAGAAAAAAAAGAAAGCTGGCAGTTTTATTTTGGTCTTATTCTCCGGATGCACAGGATTTATTTTCAAGCTATTACCTAATTTGTTTGCTTTATAAATATATCGTCATATTGCTATGAATTATTTCTGTATTCAAGGTAACCTAACTGGAGAATAGCTAACTCTGCATGTAACTACAAGGAAGCAAAATAAGGGAAAGAGCCAGCACTATGGACATCAATAATCTTGATTCTAGCTCTTTTCCCTCTGGTGGTTTGGGGCAGCTCGTCCTGCAAGTGTTTTGCTTCTTCATTGTCCTCATGGGTATGGTTAACTGCACCAAAGTGGCATCCGGAATGGCTACCTTGCATCTGGAATGTTTCCAGGGCTACTTTTAGGCAAAACTGGGCTAGTTAATCATTTAAGGTGCCACCAGCTGGAGGGGCACCAAAGGAGGAATTCTTTTGTAACTAATTTCAGATGTAATCTACTTTCAAAAGTATGCTACACTGACATCAAATGCATTCTTTACATGGGTAAAAAAAAAAAAAAAAAAAATCCCACTGCTCACACTGAGCAACTGATAATGAGATGAATTTAGACAAACTTTGCTTGGGGCTGCCACCTGCTGTTATCACTGTCCTGCCGGCTGAACCCCTTTGTGCTCAGTGGTAAAATACTGCCCAGGCAGTGAGTGACCCGCTGAGACAGCAAATATATAAATGCAGTAGTCAGTTGAAAGCTTTATTATTTTGTTCATGCTGAAGTTAATGAATGTCCATCTAAATCCTGTCTAGACCTTCCTTCAATATCAGATTCACACTGGAAACAAGATTTATTGTCATATTGCGGCACTATGCAGCTGTAAATCTATCTATGTTGCTTCACTCATTTTAATGCAGACATACTGTGTGCACATTGAAGTTAATGAAGGAAAAACAAGGGTTAAAATAAATATTGAGATGTGTTCTGTGTTGATTATTAAAAGCAGGTGTTTGGAAGTTTCCCACACTACGTGGATTGCCAGCTATGTCTACAAATTAGCTTCAATCAGACGATTATTGTTCGTATATTATCCACACGTCCAACACTAACATTCAGTGCCAATGTACACAGGTGGAAAGTGTTTTAGTTGCATTAATTAGAACAAATTAGTCTTTTCACAATTATATCCCTACCACAGTGGAGATACTGGAGAAAACAGTTCTAAAAAACGCTTATGTTAGACATTAGACATAAAAAACACACATTGGGGCTCAACTTTCAATGATGACCCTGATGAAAGCCTCAAGCCGCATTGGTCCAAGTGTTGCTTTTTTCTGTAGTCATGCGCATTAGACGTAGGTGCCAGACACCCCTACTCTGCACAGCTTTCTTTTACAAGATCAAAACCTCAGGCGACGTCAAACCAGTGATGGATTGACCATCTGGAAATTCAGTAAATGCCAGAAGGCCACCCTATGGACTATGGTTCACTGGTGCTGCTGGGCTGCTCTGAAAGGACCAATCAGCTTTGTGAGCTGCTTGAGCAAAGTCCAAAAAACAAGAGTGACAGAGATGCATCATCAGCCGGTTTCGATTATGCATCCTGAACATGATCCTGAAGCTGTAATCCATGTTGCAATGAGTGTTCACAAATAAGATGCAAAAAGAAGGAAGACTCGACGCAAAACATGATACTGGAGGTTTGACCTTCTCATGATGAACACAAAATCCTTTATCAGACAGCTTCAGACTCATCATTTATATACCCATGATTATCCATTTAACTCTGTGGCATAATCTTGATCCAGTTTCCAGCAAATGTAATAGGTGCATTTTTCTTATCCAGATAAGATCAAAGAAACTCACACTAAAAAAAAAAAAAAAAGCAGTACCTGAAATGTTGTTTTTTTTCCCCCATTCAGAAGACTGAAGGAGATTGTGGTTAATCTCAGTGAGAGTCGAACAATTTAGCATTTGTAAAGAGGCTTCCCGGCATGTGGTTTATTGTGTGTACAACTTAGTGTTTTTATGATAAAAACAGCTTTCAGACATTGCTTTTGATTACGGAGAACTATAAGCAGAGACAACTGCAGAGGATTACCGAGAAATTGGGGTGAGATTGGAGGAAACTACATATTGTTTTAAATCCACAAGTAAGCTTCAGATTTAGCTTTCTGTGATGAAAAAGATGGCAGAGTTCTGCTTTATTTTTTATTCTTTTTTAGCAGATTTATGTACACAAAACAATGTGCATCATGGTAAACACACCTGGACCACTGACTGTATATAAAGATGGATGACCTGACAGCTCCCCAAAGCCCCTCTGGTGGCTGGCTGCAGTATATGTCATAAACCCCGCCCCCTGCATGTTAGCAGATAGGAAACTAAAAAAAAAAAAAAAAAAAAAAAAATCAAAATACATGCCATGTTTCCCAAAACTGGTTTCTCTCATTTATGTAGTTCTTATCATATTTGTACATTTGTTTATTTTTCTTAGTTTATAAATTCAATTTTAAATTCTGTCCATGATCCTGGATAGAGGCTAT
The DNA here is from genome assembly GCA_028641955.1 of Protonibea diacanthus. NCBI lineage: Eukaryota > Metazoa > Chordata > Actinopteri > Sciaenidae > Protonibea > Protonibea diacanthus. Next base: position 4,250,534 of record CM053988.1, on the reverse strand, counting down.
ACTGTGTGAACCCATTGATTTCATCTAATCGCTGCACTCAACACTCTCTGAGCTCACTACACTCAAACATTACACAAACATGGGTATATACACATACACATGCATGCGCACAATCATGTAACCAACAATTTCAGGCCATTACAGTCCTCCAGCTCTGGGTGAAACAACTCTGCATAGTCTTGGCCCAGTCTGCAGTCTGAAGTGGCACGTTTATATCATGTGCTGAGCGTTTGAAAAGGCTGTAACTGGAACTGCTGCAGGATGATTTGATCCAGTTGTCGGAGCCCCAACAGTGTGATGACAAAGTCCTTTTCTAGGCTGTAATCAACTTCGCAGCCCACGCAGAGGCTGAGGGGCGAGCAAGCTGAAAAGATGAATCTGTTCACTCCTGATCACAGAACAAGCCATATAGTGGGCCAGAGCCTTGTGAGTTTGGCAACGGGAAGAGTCTCAAGATTAAACAATGAGATCTTTCTCTTGATCAGGCCCTCGGTCTGCCCTCGCTGCCATCCCTGCACCTGCTAGTCACAGCGCCTGATGTATGTGCTCTCTTCTTCCCCTCCCTCTTTCTCTCTCTCTGTGTCTGTCTCTCAACTTTCACTGACTGTCTTTATTCTCCTCCTCCCCCTCTTCCACCCTTTCTCACTGCTTTTGATTATCGGTAGCGACCCAGAACTCATGCGGGTGAATCTATCGGAATTTCATCTCTGCTTGGCTTGCAATCACTTTCACGCGTGCACGCTGGCTCACACTGTCTTCACACATACATCTATTCTCCAGTCTTTCTGCACACACACACATCCACACAAACCTATTTTGTCAAGTTGTTCTCTCTTGCCTTTAATCATAAACACCAGAACTCTGCATAATCCAGACGAGACTCACTCATGTTCTCTGTTTATCACTGTATAATACATGGAGGAGTAACTTTTCCAATTCCACAGCAGGAGCTGATGTTATTCAGTCATTCTCACTGAATTAAGGAAGTTTCAGGAGGTGTTGTTAAAAGCAGTCTTAAGACTAAATGAGTGCTAAATGACACTATAAATTAATTGGAGAGAAACAGAGCGATATTTTAGGGATCCCTACAGGGAATTCTCTGCAGCTAGCACTCTGACAGAGAGATCAGAGGTCCATGTAAGGTGTAGAACAGTGCAAGTAGAGATTCAAGGACACTGCAGAGGGGTGGAGGTTTGGCGACACCAGGGCTTTAACCTGAGCCCTGCAGTTGAAGGACACTTTGTCCAAAAGCAAAGCCACCTTACTGCCTGGTATGAATAAATGAATACATTTAAGTCTGGCATTATTGTGTATTTTTCTAACTGTAAACAGAATCCTTTGGAAAGACCAAAACCAGCTATGTGTTAGCGCCTTTCTCGATGTGTCCTCGGACTTTACCAACCACTTTGTGATACTTTGTCCCAAGCCCATTTGTTCCCACTGAGGACAGCAGAAAAAAGAGGGTGACCCACAATGATTCGCCTCTTCCTGATTACAATCCAACCCGTTTTAAGATAAGAATGTTGCTACATGGTGATTCTACAAAACATTTTTTACATCCAACAGCAAGGACTTTAAACATTGTCTCTCTCTGCCATGTCTGCACATAGGAACGACAGCATTGTTAAGGTTAGAAAAGCAAATGTTAATAGTAGATATATAACAGGGGTGTGTTTCACAAAAAGATTACGTTATCTCTGGTGTTAGGCCAATCTGAGACAAACCTGAAAAGGTAGCCACTGTTCCTCCTGGCTAACTCGGAACTAATCACTAAATTCTACCTGGTGCAGCTCTATGATGTCGTGTAATTCTGTTTTGGTCTGTTCTTCACGTAGCTTCATACAACACCAATTCAGAAGTGTAGCTTTTGCTTTCCAGACATTGTTAACTCAGATCCTTTAGGACGTTTCTGAAGCATGCTTAAATGCACTTCTAGAGGAATCACAATGACTAGAATGGCCATGATTATCTCCAGGCAGCTGGAATTTAAGGGTAAGACACAGTTCTTTGACCTATTTATATTGTCACAATCTTCACTGGATTTATGCTGCAATGTGTCCTCATAGGATTCTCCATGAAGACAAACACTTGCTGCTGGAATGAACAGAGCTGAGCTGTTTTATGGAGTTACTTGCTCATCAGACCTCCTTCACCCACCATTAGCCCTCTGAAGGTAGTCCGGAATGCTACAGTGTTCCAGTGTTCATCCTCTTTCCACACCAGTTCAAGACCCTGTTGCTGTTCTACAGGGCAGAGAGAGTACCTACTCCATGTGCTCTCCAAGCCATGATCAATCCCTTACACTGTGGTGTGATCACTGGACCCTGTGGTCAACTCAGCTCATCTCAGTCAAGACTTGTGTAACAATGAAACACAGCATGTGTGTTCATGGATACAGCAGCCATACTTGTAGCAGGATACATTCATTGTTAGTTTTGGCGTTTTCATGGGATTTTTTTGTCAAGAAGAAAAATACAAAATATTGCCAGCCTCATCTGTTAACTCCAGAGAGAAATAACATTTCATCTGATGCTGAGACAGTGTGTGAAAATCTTCCAAATGACCGTTCAAAAAGTTTCTCTAAAGCCTTGAGGCAATGTACCAGAAAAAAAGTTTCAGTCTGTCCTTATCTTCATTGTCACTTATTTCTTCTGGACTGGACTGGACCAGCAGCAGAAAAGTCTGAAAGTTAAAAAAGGCCAAACATATCCAGTAGCAAAAACTTTATAAGAGCACTTGATCTTATTTGAATACTGATGAATTATCCTTCACGAGAGTCTTCAGTCCACCATCAATTATGGATGTGTGATAGTCTGAGCACTGTTTATTCCACTTATTCTGGTCAATGACTTTTTAACTTTTTAATATTTCACCACGGGGGGCTGTAGCCAATCCACAGCCCTGCTTTTTTTTTAGCTTCAACCTCGAGCGTTGCCCTATTTTTGGACTTTAAAACAGTTTGTGATGAGGACAGAAAGAGATAGAAATCAGTTAATAGGAGACCACAGAGCTGCTTAAATATTAAATGGATGAACAGTGGTGACACAGAAAACACAATCTTCTTTTCTTACAACTTTGCATCCAAATCCAAATGGAAATCGTATGGTCAACAAAACAGTCGAAGGATTTAGAGTCTGAAAGTCTCAGTAGAATTTCAACGGATTTCTTCTCTGTCTGTGTTTCCTGTTGTCGCATTGTAAAGCTACACTGTAAAAAAATGTCATGTCAACATACAGGCACAGCTGACACAGACTGTCTATGGTTGCTGCCAGTTTAACTGTGTGCATATAGAGTTTTGCCAACTGATAATGCAGCTGGCTATGCATAGTTTGGAAGTGCATGCTGTATTAACTGGATTACTGGATTAATTAACTGGACAGTTTTATAACTAGGATCACGTGGATTTATTTTAATGTGAAATGTAAAAACACCCACGAGGTTTCTCTGCTGCGACACGTTGCGTCTGGTACAATGAGGTGTTTCTGTGAATCATTTTCAATGACTGTTTTTTTTTTTTTTTTTTTTCAGTTGATTATAATAACACACGCTGTGGCCGCCATGTACTCTGTGTAATGCCTGTAATCTCCATGAGGGACCAAAAGAGGGAAATCTGACTCCCCCAAAAAATGATCAGTGTAGATTCAGGCTCATACTTTTATGTGTTCGTCAGATGGAGGCAGAATTCACTGTACTAGCATAGTGTTGTACCACAAAAAACACACACTTGCTGGTAGAATGAGACATTACAGGTAAAAGAGGCAGATGGAAACTGATTGATGAGATGCAGGTTCAAGGTGAGCACCAACACCTCATGTAACTCAAACAACACCCACATCACAATGTTCTTGGCAGCATGTCGTGTGTTGTAGCGAAACTCATTGCTTCAGAGTTTTTAGAAGTTGTATATATCACCAGGCAGCTGTAATTCTGAGGTCTCTGCTTACTTATGTCTTTGGTTACTTGCTGTAATAGAACTAACATTGCCGATCCTGGATAATAACCAGTACCATGAAGCTGGTTATCATTTGTAGCTGTTAATACTGGGTTTCCAGCTACAAGCTACATAACCATACACATAACCAGAACCATGAATGAAGTATTGAGATGAGATAAAACACCTAGCTGATAGTACCCGCAGGAAAAATCACATAACTAGAACACAATAAGAAGCTTTAGTAAAGCTAGAAATATTTTATTGTAGAATTTGAGCCTCATAAGTGTTTATACTTTATACTTTCTACTGTACCTTGTAAAGCTGTCTTTAATGTAAGAGTGTGTACTTTTTTTTTTCTTTTTGTCAGAAAAAAAAATTATGAGAATTTTCTGCACATAAAATTTCCATCAGTATATCTATTGGTCCTTATTATAGTCAGGAGGACTTTTGTCAGGATCATGTATGACTGATGACCAATGGTACAGATCAACAATACTCTAAAGTTAACCCGCTGAACTGGCCATGCATGATACAGATACAGATTGGATGCAGATATTGGATACAGGCTTACTGCCATGTTGACAACATATTGGTAACCGTTTCCCATTGAAGTGGTGTGTACAAGTGTCTTAAACTTGTATCCTTTCTAATGTCTAGCAGAGGGAAGTGCCACTGGCGGCAACAATATGGTCTGAATGTGTTGAATCTTATAGGGAAATGAGCCGACTTTTCTCCTGATTTATGATCACAGTAAAAGATTCTTCATAAGTTTATGCTCTCACTCTCTAGTTCCAAGTCTTCCATACAGCATGATTTTGTAAATCATGGCCCCATTTAGAGTAATATACACAATAAAACAGGGTATGCTTTAGGGTGCGACTACCACAACCATTGGACTACATCATGACAGGCCGACATTTTCAGAATGCATGATGCAAAACCCTAATGTTAGAATTGTTCTAACTTGATAGCTGGAATGATATCATCTGTGGGTCTTACTGCTAGACATTTAAATGAGCAATCAGGACATGAGTCATGACAGGGACACACTAGGTTGGGCAGCAAATGATCTTCGAAAGCTCAGTTTTATATCCAGCAATATCTGTGACTTGATTTCCTCCACCGCAATCATGTTCAGCTCTTTTTAATACAACGTAGACATGCAATCATCTACATGATGCATTCAGCAACTATCAATCCTGACAGTAAATCAAAAGCCTGACAGTGTTGATGCACTATATCTCACCTTAGTCGTTACTGACACCAATGTGCCTTGCACATTTGTAAATCTGTTGCTTTATGGGTGGATCAAATAGTGAGAAAATCATGCATACTTGGTTCTTCATCCACACTGGCACATTATAGTTTAGTACAATGTGGCTGTGTGTGAATATGTTCCATCTCTGTTCATTTATTTCTGAAACATATCATCAACAGAGTCAGTCCTGTCATGTCTGATCAGCTAGTACAACTGTGATCACACCCTACATCTTCTATCCTTCAGCAAGAGCAAACATTTCTCTCAGCACTTTTTTTTTTACTGGGCCTCAATTTAAATGGAACAGTCTTTATTCCGTACGTCCTTGCCATAGTGGAAACACAATTATGCTTCAAGACGTATGATGCTAAACACTGAGGAGGAGACTTAACAGAAACTAAAAAACTAAATTAAACATCTAAAGTCTTTAACATGTCCGTAACTGTTTTAAAGGCATTCAAACTCCTATTACGTCACCTGATTGGACTCACGACTGTGTGTTTGACTGACCTCTTCTTTACTCTTTACGGCTTGTTAAAGCAGGACAAATTACACCTTTATCGTTGTTATTATCACACAGATTGCAATGACCTGACATAATTAGCATAAGCTACTATTCAACAGATTGAAATCAACTGCCGCAAAGGCTTGATTCAGCAGAGTCAGACAGCTGAGAGGACAACTCTGTATTTCTGCATGATCTTTCATGCTCTTAGATTGCACAAAGTCCTCTTTACAAATCGATGTTATTCTTTTTGAAGGGTTTGCAGAAAAAAAGTAATAGTTTATGAAGGGCGAACAAATGCTGTACAATGGTTTAAGCAGACTGACTGAAAGGGCAGAAAGAGTCAAAGAACCACTGAGCGGCAGTTTAATAAAAATGGAATAAATCACCACTGGTCAAAGAAACAGCATCAAAATGTGTTACACAGACACAGGTTCAGAGTCAAGTGGGTGATAATGCCCCTAACAAGCTGGAATTAGCAGTTGTGTTGCTTCAGCAGAAAGAACAGAAATAAAAGGTTAGTCTGGAGTTAGCACTATTTGAATCTTACCAGTGAAAATAATTAAAGTCCCATTCCGTTCAGATCAAACAGAGTCAGGGTGCTGCTGTGGTGCTTGTTGGCCCACCGGAAGGCCTCCTGCTGCAATAAATGGGATGGAACCATAATTAGTATCATTGATAACACCTGTGTTGACCCAACTATTTCATGTCAAAATGGCTGATGTGAAAAAGATGAACATAGTATGGACCAGTCTGACTGACTGTTGATTGAACTGGGCATGCCTCTCAGACTGCATACTACCTTCCTTACTCTATCTGTACTGTCCAAATCGCCATCGCTACCGGAAACGAGCAATGCAAGTTATCCTAACCGTAACCTGGTTGCAAATGGGCGTAAATAAGATATCAACTGTAGGGATTTAACCCCGCCTTCCCCCACAACAATATGGGCACTGTTGCTGTGTCTTGGTATTAGAACTACCCGAGTCAATTGTGATTAAATAAATGCAAACAAGCCAGAGCATAGTTGAGCCACCAAACCTTCCTCCAGGGTTGACACAGCACTGTGGAGACTAACTATGGACTAACAGATCACAGTTGAAACCTTTTCCATCTGTCCACTGAGTAGACTGCAGAGGCAGGGTTCAGTAATGGTTGATGGTCACTTACTTTTCTCAGGACTGGAAAACAAATTCAAACTTGAAGGGAAAAAAATGGTTACAACAGCATTCTGTCATGAAACACTATGGGGAAATCAACTAAATGGAAGTTTTAATGATTTCGTGATTCTTCTTCTTTTGGGGCCAAAACTATTTCAAATGTAAATAATACATTTGGTGTCTGAATCATAATGTTTTTATCTCTGTGAAAACAGACATAATTGAAGAAAAGAAGAAATACAACAATATAACAGCTGTCCAATTATAGTTAGATGTGTTCTTTGTAGTAAATTAGCAGAACTGTATCTGAGAACATATGGTCAGCCAGACTTTTATAATGTAACTTAACCAGAAAGATGGATAATTAACTCAAATACAAATGTTGAATTTGAATAAAGCAAACTAAATTGTTTTTTTTATCAGTTTGGTGAATGTTTGGAAAGATGAATACCATTCAGTTGACTTGTTATACTTAATTAAATTCAAGATTGGGGGAATGAACGGTAAGTAAACCTTCTTTATGATTTTTAAAGTTAAAATTATTTTAAATTTCAAAAATTCCAGATTTGTGATATACAATATATATACTGTACATATATCTGTGTATATATATATATATATATATATATATATGACTAATTCTAGTATAGTAGCTTAGATGCTAACACAATGGGAGCCAATAGCTGCTGACTCAGTCTGCTTATTACAGTAAGTTAGCTAGCCAGTGACAAGCTAAGTGCGACAGCTGTTGTCAACGATACAGGCATGACAGGATGATTGGTTGATGATTGGTTGATTGGATGCTTGGTTGATTTAAAAAAACGAGTCATAGTTCCAGTTAGAATTTCTTAAGTTAAAGTCTGACAAGCCGTGAGTTTAAGAACTGTTTCTGGAGCTGATTTTCCTAACCCATGAAACTTAAGATGGGTTTCTATAATGAGGCCCCTTGTTTAAGCTGTGCTGTTTCACTTGATTAGTGAACTGTGTTGAGCTCTGATGTTTTTGTTGTTGCCATTCTGATCATCTGCTCAGTCAGTGGTGGAAGCAGGTGTGCATCATTAGGTGTTCTCAGGTCTGAGTGACTGAGCGCTGTCATGTTGAAGGGTGAAACTATTCTGCTGTAAATGACATCGTGCTGAAGTAACATCCATGTGGGTGTCTGTGTGCACCATAGACATTGAGATTTTCAGCAGCAAAAAAAAAAAAAAAAAAAAAAAAGAAAAGAAAAGAAAGTCAGTTGACAGTGAAGTCAACTCCTGAACTATAGCTGTTAGCTAATGTTAGCTCAGTTTTGTTAGCTGCCTGCTCTGTGAGCTCTGGGAGCACTGGGGAGCATTTGTGTTTGTACCACACACAGGAAGAGGAGGTTTTCTAGCCCGTGGCGTGAAGGAATGCTGACAGAGGAGTAGAGCTGGTGTTGTGCAGAACTGGAGCAAGGTGAGCAGTCATTATGCCCTAGCAGAGCCAGCTTAGCAGCCTCTGATATATAAGTAATACTAGCGGTCGCCCTGTCCTGTGTTGTTACACTCGTTTGATGTTTGACTGTTAGCAAAGTTGTCTAGTTTTCCTCAAGTAACATAATCATAACAAATACAGTGTACAGCTGTGGGAGGAGCTAAAATGGAAAAATACTATTTTCTACCAATGCTGCTTTAGGAGGAGGTTCTAGTTAACAGCAGCTTTTTTTTTTTGAGAAATCATATTTTTGTGAGTTACTATCTTTTTCTTCAACAGCCAAAATGCATAAATATGTGGAAAATAGTTGCTGAAAACAACGTGAAAAAGACTTCGACAATATATTATTGAAATGTAGGTTAGAGGTTGAAACAGTTTTCTCAGTTTTTCCAGTCAGGATTTTGTGGGCAGTCTAAAAGGTGACGATGACACACTGAGGTCACCCTGAGCATACCCTGCACCTAACACAGAGATAGAGATGAATTCATCTCGCTCAGTGTTTCAAAGTTAGTCATGTCATTTTGTGAACTCATCCGACCACAAGTGGGCGTGGCTTCGAGCATTCAATGGACACACACCCCACAGTCCTGCAGCTGAGAATTCACTTTTATTTGTTTTTATTTTGTTTTTGTCTGTCTGATTTTGACACCTAATTTCTGCGTATCAATATTTTTAATTATTCATTAGCTGGTGATTAAAGCACACTTTCTTCTTTAGTCTGACAAACTCAGAACACATATTTATTCTGTATTTACACAGACTTTAAAGTTTCCCCAGTTTCCCCAGTGTATTGGCATTCCAGACACTGCTTATAAGTTTTATGCAGCTACACCATCAATTAGGTGGTAATTCAATAGTCCAGCCAATCACAGGCCTTGATGCTCAGGTAGTTGGTATTTGCTGATCACACGAGGTGGTTCATGTACAGTTAATTTATAAATGATGAAGGTTTTGGTAAATGGACCTGCAGGGCATTCCTGGTGCACATCCTGTTGCTAATCTATGCTTATCCTATGCTATTAAGAGCCATTTGGACAGTTTATCAATTACAGTAAAGGGTCCAACAGCTAAAACACGGTCACGTCCAGTGTGCAAAAAAGCCTAATTGATCATATGTGAGATACAAGAGCGCTTGTTTCCAACACTGCTTGAGAGCCCGCTGCTGTATCCCCACCACCACCACCACCACCACCACCCACACACACACACACACACACACTCACTCACTCACTCTGCTGCGCTCTCATCCTCCGGGCTGAGAGAGACTGAAGCAGCCTACCGGAGAGAAACGAGGAGGGGGAAAGGAAACAGAGAGCGACGGAGATGGCGAGCATCAACATGGGGCCGAGACCGCTGCAGCTGCTGCTGGGGCTCGCGTGGGTCCTTGTGGCCGTCCTGACGCCTCACGTCCGAGGTCTGAACGGCGACGAGGACCAGAGCCAGGACACCGAATGCAAGATGAAGAGCGTCACCGTGTCCGCGCTGCCGTTTCTGAGGGAAAACGACCTGAGTATCATGCACAGTCCGTCGGCCTCCGAGCCCAAGCTGCTCTTCTCCGTTCGCAACGATTTTCCCGGGGACGTCGTGGTGGTGGACGACCTGGAAAACACCGAGCTGCCCTTTTTCGTCTTGGGTGAGTCTTTGGAACACACAACCTGTGGTTAGGTGAACCTGCGGTTCATTAGCCGCTAATTGAGCAGATGAGCCCCCCCCTTCGGTTTTTATTATTACACTGGAGCATCTGTGTTAGCTAGGGCCTGACTCATGTCACGTTTCCGCTGTTTTAAAGACACTACAAGCTCTAAATGAACCGGAATAACTGCGTTTATATCAAATACAACGAGTGCGTCAGCGTGTGCGTGTTATTTATACCGCTAACACTTAGCACTGACTGTTACAGTACCAGGCCGCTTAGCATCCTCATGCTAACAAAACTGTAGTTTTATTTTTCCGTTCACTTTGTGAGACTCTTTGAAGTCATGACGCGTTCACGCGCTCATTCAGTGTTCACGTCGGCTTCACGCGTGCTTCACGTGCCGCCTAATTAACAGAGCGGATAACCAAACTCCACTCACTTTACTCCCAACTTTGACACCCAGCCCTCTCTGTTCTGTGCTCTCTTTGTGTGTCCGAGTCTCATATGTTTTATATTTTATTAAAAAGCGACACGTGACGTTCTCGTGTCAGTTAAAAACAAACTTTATCCGAGTTTAGTACCCGCACCAGGTCCACGTGAAGCGGACTGAAGTTTATGTGGCGTGTACGTCGCCGGCCGCTGTCTGTGGTGCTGAATCAGCACTGCCGCTGAGACGCTGACAGACTGCATGGTCTGCTGCGTGACACTAAATACACCTGGATTTGTGTCTGTGTGACGGTTCAGTGATGTCACTGGCGACTCATGGGACCTCATTGGACCATTACCTGGTGCTCTGTTGACTCAAGTCAGCAACCAACGGGATAATCAGTTCAAAGTATGTCAATGTTGCAATGTGAAGCAGTGTTTCATGGATACTGTAGTTTTAGGTTTCTCTCTGTCCAGCCTTGTTGTTGTCAGATGTGCAAATGTAATTTGTACTTTGAGGCCAGAGAAAGCCTCCAGACGTCACTACTCAGCTAACTGTGCTCTGCTTATATAAAGCTTATAGCTTTATAAGCTATAAGCTATAGAGCCTATAGGCTATAGAGCCTATAGCTTATAAAGCTATAGAGAGCCTATATAAAGCACTCAATTTTGACTTTTCTCAAGTACGTTTTGGGGCATTTTTTTTTTACAGTTATCACAGCACAGGAAATTAGGGTTAGGGTTATGATATCCAAAAAAGGTCTCTGCCTTGTCCAGCATCTTAAAGCCATAGACCACCAGGATGAGTTCTCAGCAGGTGTACAGTATTATAAATTTAATGCTGCAATTATAAATGCAGACATGTTTATAACTTCCTTAGCCTATTATTGTCATTATTATCATCCAACAAACGTAGTTTTGTTTACTTTGTGAGACATAAGAAGGGTTAGGTATTGTTTGAAAGTTTTCATGAGTTCATGCCGTTACCATGGAGACCATAACTTTGATGGTTTGGGGGGTATATTCATTATTATTACTATTATGTTAAAGTCTAAAGTTTTCCTGATTTAGGTTAACAACGTAAATGAACACATGATTATTATTGGATGTCCCTCATCAAGTTTATTTGTCCCCTTGGTCCCAATCCAAGTCCTTTAATGATACTGATACTGATTTGCTTAGTTAAATATGTGTCTGACACATTGAAATAACAGCTGTAGCCACTAGATCTGATCCAAACACTGGAGGTTCTGGTTCCATAGTGTTACGTTTATACTTGCTGCTCATGAGCTGATATGAATGGAAGTGTAACTGGGAGAGTGAGACTGACCTGATGAGCCGGAGAGAAAAAAAATGCCACTCTGTTGGAACTACAGAAACACTCGCTGATTGTACTCACTGTAAGAGTGTCATGGCTGCAGAGAGCACTTTAACTGCCACTGGCCCATGATCAAGTTACTCACAGAGTTAACGTTAATTAGCGACAGCTGTTATGAACCCGTGATGTTTGTCACTTTAAGTGGTGAAAGTGATGGTCTGAGCTCAGTGAATCCTTTTGCCAAAACTCAAACCGGGTCACTCACCTGTACATCCAACTCATCTTTCACATTCACACATTTTTACTCATATGCAGTGAAAGGCTGCACTATGGGCCACAATGCAGGAGCGCACTGCAACATTAACGCGCAGGAGAATACAGGAATGAAAGGGTCGAAATTTGATCAACTTTTCTGGAATCTGAATTGTTATCAGACAACTCAAATTGTCTTCATTATTAGTACATTTTGTAATTATTATTTTTTAAAATTCTTTTTTATTCTTTCTTGTTCTATTTATTTTTTCAATCATCTCTTAAATCTTTTATTTCTGGATCTAAGCGCCGGGAGCGAAAAAGACAGTACAACCCATACATACCATTTTTTATCATGGGGAATGTAAGATCTCCCCCCAGTAAGATCAAGGAGCTAACGGTGCTAAATAGGCTACAGAGGGACTGTTATATTTAATGCCAAAACAGTGTTTCTTTTAATGGAAAAAAACTTGTAATTATACAGTAAAATATGGAACAAAACACCAACATTAACTGTAAAATCAACAGTACTAATATCCTAAAACTGTAATATTAGAAAAGTTGATATTACGGTAACCATTGCTGTTGTTTTTTACTGTAAAGACAACAGATTTTTTTTTTAACAGTGTAGCATCATGTTCCTCACAGAGACGTGGCTGTATGAACTCACTTTGGTCTCGCTGGTAACTCTGGACGGCTTATAACTTGTGAGGACAGGAGAGGACAGACAAGAGAGAGGAGGGGGAGAGAGGGGGAACGACACAGCTTATCTTAAGTTATGAATATACTATGAGACCAGAACTCAAAGATATTCCAATTACAACCATGAGAGACAGATAAAAGCAGTGAAAATGAAAGTTGAAATACTTCATACCCAGGCTATACCCAACAAGAAGGGCAGGTCCAGCAGTGGTCCTGTATCCAGAAGAAGACAGTGTAAAAGTACCACTGTTTTTTTTCCCACTTTGAGCAAGCAGTACTGCAGTGCAATATGATTTCTGCGTCTGTTTTAATTAACGCTGTGGATGTTGGGAACAGTCCCGCGATGTCTCTAATGATATCTGCAGTATTATTGAGTGTTTACACTGTGAGAGCGTGGTGACTCTTTGAATAGTTTGAATAGTTCATTTAAAGGCCTAATTTAGACAACAGTTAATTCATTATGGGGTAGAGGGAAATAAGTTAAGCTAAATTCCCAGCACAACACGTCTCTAAAGACTGCTGCTGCATATTAATGAGTTTGAATTTGTGTCTGACATTTCTGTAGGTAGCATTGTTCTCCAGGACAGAAAACTTTTAATGAAAAGCGACGCCAGGGAGCGCAACACAATTCCACATGCGGGGTGTGAGTAGCATCGCCGCTACCCAAACATAAACCCTGGAGCAGGTGCGGCCTTTTATTCCTTTATTTCTTTATTTTTCTTTTGTTTGCCGCCTGATTTCCTTTGCTGTTTAACAAAACCCCTTCTGTGAAATAAGAGGTGCCAGCTTTGAATTACGAACCTGAACTTTCACTTGTTGCATACGTCTGCTCAGGAAACAGAATCAATGTACGTTAACATCGTGTGGGTGTATTGATAACGAGCAGTAATTACATTTAAACCAGTGTTTCAGCGGTGCTGCCTGTGATAAGCCGCCTGCTGAATGCTGTGTGTGGAAACACTAAACGTTTCCTAGCTGGTGTTTAGGATCCGGTTGTCGTCGTCTCTCGCTGGCCCTCTCCAGGGCTGAGTCCACCGTACAGACTCGCCGTGATTAATGCTGTACATGAATCCTCGCAGCAGATTTTTATATCCCTTTAACACACTTTACATGGTGTGTGGGACAGGTACGCTAGGTGTGTGTGAGTGTAAACACACTGTAGGACGACTGAACAACAAAACAGTATAGCTTGATTTCGGAGCACTCTAATGTATCTGCTCACAGCTTCATTAAGGATGAACTGGAGAGACATTCTAGATGTTACAGTGCAGTTCTAGCATGTTACGAAATGTAATGATGAATTTAAGGATATCTAGATTGATCAGCTCCAGATATTCTGTAAAATATGTCATCAGAAAATCAGGATTAACGTTTTCGATGCTATTATACAAAGGGACTTACATAAAAAGGAAACAGTCATGGTACAGTGTGACAAGGACATGTCAGTGCAGCAGTACTAGAATCAAGAAGGGGATAGATTTATCATCTCCATCTATTTGAAGGTAGAGAGGGACGCCCCTGATCTGGTAGGACACCAGATGAGAAGACATCTGGATTAACCTGAGGAGAGTCAGGCATTGTTCATTGTAGGAGCACAATGGTCGGCAGATACCATATGCCATCTAAACCCTGTTGGGTTAGGTAAGGCCTGATTTACTCAACTCAGCAATAAAGAAAACTGATTAATGACAAGCACTGTATTTGTTAAGTAGCAGATTGTGACCTCTCTAATATGGTAGTGGTGCAGGCAGAGAGTGGCGACATACAGCTGGCTCCGCCTCCACTGAGAATGTGAATTTATTGATTTTGTATCATGTCTAACTTTAGTGGATCGGATGTGGAATTAATCTGCAGACACTCTGTTTCAAGTTGAGCCCAAACAATTCTCTGGATGTCACTTTTTGAGCCACAACAAACGCCAAAATGTGTCCTATAACAGACCAGGTATGACTTGTTTTTAGTCTAGCAAATATTGATCACTTGTGGCTCCCAGAAGCAGGTTAGGATCTGTGAGTAGCCAGATGTCTCAGCAGACGTGTTTGTCTGTTCTGGGATATAGCAGAGAAACATGGCTGTGCAGCATGACAGGCTCTGTGCAAGAGGACTGGTTCCTTTGTAGACATATATATGTAGATCCCCCTAAACCCTACACAAAGGTCTGTTAAGACCCTGACTACCCCACACAATACTCCTCAGTAGTCCCTCACCCCCCATGTCTCATCAGGATGCCTTATCCTCAGTGAACCCCCAGTAATTAACTGAACTTTTGAAGACCTCAGAGAAACAGAGATCAGACATCTTGAAGGGATGGTCTCAATGTTCTAGTTAAAGGAGGAAAGCTGTATGTGTCATTTTGGGAAGAGAAAAAAGGAATCTTGTTATGAGGCATGCTGAGATTCTCTTATTTTCCTCAGCCCATCAACCTCTTTGAAGTAACATCATTTAAAACGTGTAGCTGGCTTTAAATGCACGCTTGTGTGTGTGTGTGGGTTGGATGCAATTTAAATTCCTCATTTTTTCCACCTTTTACAGTGGCTCACATTTTTCTCACCAAATTACTTCTCTGTGAAGCATCTAAGAAGCAATTTGAAAAGGGAGGATTCTGTGACTGACAGTAAATTTTAGCTGCAGGACTGCAGCCACTCGTTAGTGTCAGAGAAGCCTGGCTGCGTTATTACGAAATTTACCCTCTTGGTGTTGTGCCATAAATTGTGCAGGAGGTGAGGTAATAAAGTTGCCCCCTGGGAGAGACTTGAGCTGTATTTGCTCTGCAAGTGATTTGCACATCTGGGCCGGATGCTTGGAAGGAACTCAGCGCTTAACTGCCTCCCATTCAAATTCAGCTTTCTGAACAATAATTTGGCTGGTACCATTCCAATCCATGCCATTGAAGGTTTTATACTGACACCAGTGCAAATTGAGTTAAACCCCACTGGTGCTTGTACTTCACATGACCCCTCTGAGTCCTGGATGCTCTTCTTAAAACTATGGCAGAACTGACAGGAACTGACATCTAGAGCTGCGTGTTGTTTCAGCTTGTCATTGTTGGTATGCAGTGAAACGTAAACCCCAAGTAATGACACAGAACAATGTTGATGTTGCAACCCAACCAAACAGAATACAGTTACAGCTCGAGTTTATTTTGCCATCTGCCGATTATTCTCTCCATCAATGGATCGTTGTTCATTTCGTCATCAGAAAAGTTGACCTGCGAGATTCCAACAGCTGCCCGTTAATCTAAGAGTAACTCCCTCTGTAACTACCTGCTGGAAGATGACATGAGGTAACTCTCTCGATTGTTCATGTAAAGCAGTGGATTCATGTTTTTTTTTTTTTTTTTAATTATTATTCTGGGGGTTCATGACTCTAAAAGCTCAGTGTAAAGAGCATTACAACCAGACAGCAGCAACGATTCATTTTGTAGCGTAACCACTCACAGTATCTTATTATTGGACAGAGCTTTAAGGTCTTTGAAGTTAAGTGTTTCTAATGTCCAGCAGGGGGCAGCTCCACTGGCTGCAACAATAAGGTCTGATTGAGTGTTATGTAAAAATTAGTCTTACGGATGCACCGATTGTGAAATTCTGGGCCGATACCAATACCGGTGTTTAAAATAACAACTCGGCCGATGCCGATGCCGATGCCGGTTGTTTGTTATGTTTGTTATGTTTGTTACATGTATTGCAAACTGCATAACGTGGATCTTTCTCGAAGCGTCACAGAGGTGTCTCTACGCTCGGCTACGCGCTGAATGCGGCTACGTTCAGATAGGGACACGGGAACCGGCAACCGGCGGTGTGGTGTTGGGGGGCTGAGGTGGATTGCTAGGGGCGTGTCTATACCTGCTGAATGTAACCGCTGTGAAACAATCAGGAAATAACTTTTTATTTCTCTGATTAATAACAGCTTTATCAAGACCGGCACTCGCTCTCTCTGTTGTTACTCTATGACTCTCTACCAAAGTACTCTCTCTCTCGCTCTCTCTCTAATCATAAGACACAAATCAAATTAAACTTCTTTGTGTCATTATATTTTGTGGCCTAAATTGCAAGTCACACTCAGATTTTGTTCATCCGATGCATCGGCGTATCCCTAATTAGTCTACTTCACAGTTAATTTATGACCTCAGTAAACAGTTTCCTCATGAGTTTATGGTCTCAATCTCTACATTCAAGTCTTCTCCAATACAGCATGAAGTTCATTTTACAAAGTAGGAGTCCATTTAGTTTCAAACAAACTAAAATAGTGTTAGCTTTAGGGCGTAGCTTGTGATTGATTTGCAGTGAGTCCGACAAAACTCAGATCAAAATGTCATACTGGGTCAGTGCTGATCAAATATGCACATTTAAAATTTTTCACATTTTAGTCTGTGACCAGGCAGGAGGGCATTTTTCAAGTCAAGCACAGCACATAGTTCCATGCTCTCGTCTAAATATGGTCACTTCTGGCTCCAAAAAAACAATGCCAACCTTGAGGTTGTCCACAAACCAGTTAAATGAACTGTATTAACTTGTATCTTCTGCTGACTCACATGCAACTGCTATTAAAAGTAAAGTCAAGTTGTTCCTGTTGTTGTTCCTGGATTGTTTGTTGTTCCAGGACTTGGAGTTATTACAATTTTGCAGATCCTGAGGTGTTGTCTTCAGCTGCTATCCAAACCAGGTTTTTGTGTTACACTTGCATTAACTAAAGTTAAACTCCATGCTGCAGAGTTGCTGTTCAGGAGGAAGTAGTTGGAAAATCATGATCAATAATTGGTGGGAAGGGTTACACAACTCTGCCAAAGAATAGCCGTATTTCAGCATGTGACGAGACCCTGGTGTGAAACAATGGGCTGGAGCTGCGTCTGCCTGAGCAATTAAAACTTCCTACATCTACTCCCATCATAATGAATATGTTACAGAGTCATCTAATTACTGTACATGTAGGGTGTCAGACACACTTTGCCGAATTTAGTCTGCACACAAGTCTTTCGTTTATTGGATTTTCACGCTGACTAAAGTACCTCTGCTCAGTGCAGCTGAGTTACATAATGTTAGCCAACCTATGACCAGCTGTAGAACCATGAATGGTCAGCACTCCTTGCTTTAAGGAATCAATAGAACAGTTAAAAAGTTGATCATCTAACAGGGTTAGAGACCTTAACTGAGTAACTCAGAAAATGAGTCATTTATCTATTTCCAGATTTTCTTTCATGGCAGCATTCTTTTTCTGTTTGATAATCAGCTCATTAAAACAATACCTGCATTATGTATTTCAGAAATATGAACAGATATTCAGACCGGTGACTCATAATTTGAGGGTTTGTGAAATAACAGAGCCCAAAAATAATCTTTCAGAAGTCATCAGATAACTGACGTCTTCAGGCCTCTGAATATTAGACAAAGATGACTCATGACTCGCTCTAAGATGTTAACTTGCATTCTTCTCATCAATCATTATCATTTCATCTATCACTCTGTGTTCTGTCGTTAATAAAATTCCATTCAAGTTAACAAGGCAGTAATGTGACTCATACATGTGCTGTGCTGGTGGACAAAGGTGACTTGTTGTAGAACCACAAAGTTCGCGGGTCACTTCACTTAAGCAGCGTTGTGCTTTATCTACAATATTATAATTAGTTTAACTGACTTTTATGGTGTCAACCCAAGAGGGTAGGCATGTTTAATCGGCTGGTCAACTAAGATAATCCCATTCCCAGTAACAATCTGGAGGGTCCCTTTCATCTTGAGCCTGGAGGACACAACGTCCTGATAGCAGTGAGCTTGTTAACCTGTGAAATCTTCTAAACAGGTTTCACAACTCTCACACTCATTTCCACTTGGGTGTCCATTTTTGACTGCAAAGATTTTTGACCACACTCGACCACACAACAGCATCATAGACGCCACTTCCATGTTTATGTCCTTGTTCCAAATTCCCACTACTGTGACGGATTGCAGAATGAGTGCAAAGACACAAATTAAGAAGGGTTTGCACATGATTTTATTTTTGTCTCATTTTTTCTGGAATTGGGGCTGGACAACAGTCCACAAAGTCAAAAAACAAGTCAATCTTTCTATATAATATGTTCAGTCATTTCCAGTGCCGGTGTGCATAAAGTATTGTGCCGTATGTCCTGAAATGTGCTCTCGCAAAATAAGTAAGCGCAAACTTTTTGGGTGAAATCCGGCAAGCTATTCAACATATTTTCCAAGTTTGTGCAACATCACAGACATATGAATAGAGACGTTGACTTCCTGTATAGATACACTGGTGAGGTGGAATACACAGCTCTGTCAAAGACCTTCTCAACATTTGGAGTTTCTCCTCTCGCTCTGCATCCATAAAACTCCCTCAGGAGTTCTTCCCGTTTCACAGTGTGTATCCTGAGAACAAAATTCCAGAGGGAATATGAAACTTTCCAGTTGCATTCCTGAAAACTTGACACTTGAATATTCAGAGTTTTCCAAGTAAAAAAGAAAATCAGTTCATGCAATAATGATCACTAGTGAGCTTTAGTCTACAATATTAATGCACATAGATTTAATAGGAACTCAGCTGCCGCACTGTGCCCAATGTACAGATTTCTATTACATATACAGATATATCTGTTGCACATGATGTGAGGTTGGCTGCATTTAATCTGAGGACAAGGACTGTATGCACTTACATAAATCTGAATGATTATGAGTGTCTGTACACGAGGTGCAAGGCAGAGCAACTAATTCATTTATATTCACTTATATATCGCTTGATACCTGGACTTCATTTATGTTTATGATGAAGCTAATGTAAAGTAAATTAATTTGACTGGTCACAGTTGACAGTAGCCTCAAGTTCCATTTCTTTTTCTATGTTCTTTCCATTTTCAGACCCACCTTTGTGCCTTACCGCAGCAGTTCATCTTACTCTTATGTCCGATGTGCTTCACGTGTGTGCGCTTTGATCCATGACTGCAGAATCGTCCTTTATCGCCCACTGTGCTGCTTTTGTTGAGGATAAATCTGCAATCAACATCAGGCAGAGATCAATGATTGTTTTGGTGTTTGCGCATGACAAGGGCAGGAGGAATTAGACAGGGAGAGCGAGGAGATGTAGCAAGAGAGAGAGAGACTGTAAGGCACATAGTGAATGGTTTCCATGGCAACATGATTGGGTGCTTAGACAGGAGCTCTAAAGAAAGGTTTTTTTTTATCACCGCGGCAAGAGAAGGAAGGAAGGAAGGAAGGAAGGAAGGAGAGGCATGTGAGGTAGTAGCTAACTCCACATGCTGCTGTTATGTGTGATTCATAAAAGAAGATTAAGGTGATCAGAAGCTCAGGGACAGCCCGATGAGCTTTTCACCTTCATTCCTGTTCTATTGTTTCTCTTCGTGGTGAAGAGGAAGAGGAGGAAACTATGTGTTATCAAAACGTTGTCGGTTTGTGAAAAAAATGCATGATAGTTGGCAGACTAATATTAGTATTCTGTAGGGTTGCACATCTCTCTGTGATAAACGATTCAATACGCATCTAGACACACAGGTTACGCTTCGATTCAAAAACGATATTTGATTCGAGAGAGAATGATTTGATTCGATCTTATGGTTAATATTTGTTGTAGATATTTTATAAAATAAAGAAGCCAATTCTATGAAAGTGACTATCTTACAGTACAGTACAATATTTTCTTTTCAAATATGTAAAAGACCACATATCCCCAAGCATTGTTGTTTTATGGCACAGGCAAAAATAAAATTTATTTAAATCTGTTTTATAAAATTTATTTTTAGACATGGACCAAAAAAAGTCTGGCTGACTCAACATCATTTGTCGGAGAGAATCTGGTGGACTTTCAAAATAAAATACCCCGTGAAAACTGCCGGTCGTAAAAACAGACAAAAGCGAAACTAATTAACTATGTAGCATATTTACACACGTAGAAGTATGTTTAGGAGAACATACACCAGGAAAATGTCCAAATCTGAGCAAGTGAACAAAGTCTGGCGGACTAAACGCTCGCCTCTGAAATGCTCCCAGTGGGTTTGAAGTTGCATGCAGGATGGACCAAATGTGCCATGCTCATGCAACGTGCTGCGTGCAACGATTGAGGAGGCTGCTACCGACGCAGCTGTATCTCTCACTTGTTAAACTGAATATCCGGTCGCATCGCTTTATTGTTCACAACCCTAGTATTCCGATCATTATTATACTTTGTCAAACACAGTCAGCGTTGGTTTCTCTGTTTTTGTTATGAGTTTGGCTCTGTGGCGACCTAACTACTTTTTTTGGTACCAGCTGTTCTGTCAGCTGTATCAGTTGTACCAGTTGTTCTGTCAAGTACCAAAAGCTGGCACTGAGTTATATGCATCATAATTCTGCAACTTTGTCATTAAATAAATTAGGTTTTCTACATCGTGGCCTGAGCAGAGTCGCTGTAGTAGGAGGCAGATACTTGCTTAATTTCCATTATAATCACTTTTACATTGCTTACCATATAAACTACATTGCAATTATCTATCAACCCTCCCTACTTGGGCTAACCCAGTGACATCACTGATGATGTCACCTAGGGTATAAATACAGGAAGTGGTTGGGCGCCTCCCCCTTTTGTCCCTGGAGCACCTGGTAAACATGGTGAGTAAATGGAAGCCAGAAATGAACCAATGAACAAAAACTGTTTTACTTTAAAGACAATGTTAATGTTAATGTTAATGTGTGAAATGTAAAACACATGCAGTGTACACAGTACACACTGTGTATCTGCATGTTACTCATCGCTGGTTGAACTCTGACCAAACAACCAATCACACCACTCTGTCCCATTGATAGGTTTGACTTTACAAGTTCTAAAGTCGAAATTCAGAGATCTGTTGTCACCTTTTGGTGGCCGAGGATACAGAAACGTTTTGAGCATCAGCTGAATTAATACACACAACTTGTAGCTACAAGATGACATATTGAAATAACAGCTGCTGACTACAAGATTCCTCTGCAGTCTGATTAGCAACTTGCAAATGAAGAATCTTGATAAACAGATATGAATGCGGGTCACTTCAAAAAAGGTAGTCATCATCACACGATGGCTAATAGGTTCTGAAAAACTATTTTGGCCAGTATTTTTTGGTGTGTTTTGCTTCTTTTGCTCTCCACATGCACTGTTTACCTACATCTTGGTCCTTTTCCCACAGATTGTGTCATATGCAGATATCTATTCATAGAGATGAGTCAAAACCCAAACCCGTGATAGTACTAAAACTCATCTTATCAGCACATACATAGGGCTGTGAATAACATTTTTTGATACTGGTACTTATACTATGATACCAACAATACTTTTCACTTTACATTTACCCTACGACCCAACTGAAACAGCCACACTTCTGAAATGTTAAAAGTTGTCAAATTACAAGCAGCCATACAAGAAATCAGTCAATCAATCTAAAATTGACAGATTTGTGTGAACAATGACAGAGTTCAGTACTGCCAGTTTAACACATCTAAGTGAGTATACAATGACCAGCCCCAGTATCACATGAGAACTATAGGCTCTTGGCACTACTTGTGCTGTTAAACCATTCATCTCATTCCCAAGAAAGTCCTTTTTTGGGAAACAAATAATTTATCAAATGGCAATGACACAAAAGCACCCTCAAATACATTTTTGCAGGCTTCCATGCAGCTTGTTGATATAATTTTTAAAAAACGCTACAGCTGCCCACACGTTTTATTAGGCTGTCAGGCCGGGGGGAGATCAAGGCAGGAAGGAAGTGTAATTTGTATGCAGGCTCACAGAGGCCGTGGTAGCGAGTTCAGAGCTGGACAAACAGTCAGACACCGGCAAGAAATATTTTTCATCCTTGTTTTAAGATTAGGGTGTTGTAATTTATGGTGCCCCATGAACACAGCGCCTTTGAGAGTTCTTTAAGCAAATAAAACGTAGGATTGAGGGATCTTGTCATTTTGTGCACACATGAGTACGGGGAATATCACCAAAAAATGGAATAGAAATCCCCCAGAGGTTCTCAGATTAGCTTCTGTTAAAGTCAGCATGCGGGGAAGTTGTTGTGGTGAAAGCAGCAGACTAGTTTCTTGGTTTCTCCCTCTGATGTCCTGATTTCATCACCCTGGTAAAAGCAATACATCTTAATTTGCTACTGTCATCACAGGCTGGCCTCGATCTGTCAGTTTCTCAACCTCAGGGAGAGGCGTTACACACAAGAAGGACATCGGTTCAAAGGCAACACGACATTCTACCAGTCATTTTTTTTTTTAAAGGGCTGCTGAGTTTTAGGTGTGATTGAACTCCACGCAGCCAGGTTTGATTCTCCTGATGTGTTGGCATGTTTTTTGTAGTAGAAACTCTTTAAATGTTCCACCAAACTGAACTTTGATGTGAGAAACGCATTGATAACCAAGCCCGCTTTGATCATCGGTTCAGTCGTAAAAGAAACCGATAAAATAAAAGGCGACATACAGTCCGTATAGCATGTTTGTATGTGATATCATGCTAATGTCCAACATCAAATGTCACTTTATTCACTGTACAGGATGATACTACTTCAGATAACATTATATGGAACCCTGGAGCTGCAGAACGTAGTAAAATGTTGTCAGACAGTTCAAAATATAACCCACTGATAAATATTTTAGTTCAGTGAATAAAATAGTTTAAAAAACTATAGTCATTTAACCTCAAAAATATATAGTATAGTAATTCATTTGCGTTTAAGCAGTTCATTATATATTTGTAATATAAAGATATTTTTAGAGTTTTTTTGGTCATGGAGGCACAAACAGAGCTGCATACAACGCCGCCAGTCAGCCTTGATTTTTTTTGTCCCAGTGGATACTCATGGTGTTGCAACAAAAAATCCCCTACGGCCCCCAAAAAAGTTTCCTCCTCCACCTCCATCATAAGAGAGACTTCTGTAAAAGTGTTGACAGGATGCCTCCAACTGCAAACAAGATCACTTGTTAGACTTTGTAGTGTGAATTTTTAATCCATGACGGTTTTATATTTGTCAAACTTCCCCAGAGTTTGGAGCCTCGTTGTACTTTGTTAGTGTATAATGTTGCAGGCTCAGTAAGTTTTCTGACGCGTTTGAGTTCTTTTTTTTTTTTTTGTGTGTGTGTGTGTGTGTGTGTGTGTGTGTAGTTTACCTGCTTGATATTTGTAGCTACCTACTGGCACATCTCAGTCTCCCTTTGGCATCTCCTGACCTTGTTATGTCAGTCTCTCAGTCTGAACCCAGGGAAATATAGTTGCTTAAGATCAATCAGTCAGAACGCAAAATAGGGCACAGACTTTCTCCGGTTGGCTCTCAACACCCTTAAAAAAATATGTTCATTGGATCTCGGGTCAAGGGTTAAAGAGGAAAATTTGGATCTGTGGCCTTGATATGTCGGGCCTCGCATGTTGTTTGAGTGGAGAGCTGTCAATAAACTTATATTCCCAGCTGTTTTTTTGTTGTTGTTGTTGTTGTTTTTAAGATATTGCAGACCATGTTGGTTTTCCAGGCTTGGAATTAATTTATTTTCAGGGCAAGGCTACTTTGGCTTTTGATCAATACAAATTCACTGGGGCACCACGGCCAAAACTTGCTCCCAAAAACTGTATGAAGAAGTTAAAATGAGCTCAACCATAAACAGCTAGAGCATATAGCATCCAGAAACATCAGATATTGATAGGAAAACACTGACAGGGAACACTTAAACGAGATAAAATACTTAAACACGTTTTTCTTATGTGAGTACGGTTCAGAATGCAGCTCTTGTCATTAGTATTTTTGCTTACAGCCCAACTGCACATGCACATGCATTAGCAGCTGAGACTTCCTCTTTAAGACAGATGGGTTTGTGGGTAACCCGTGTGTGTGTGTGTGTGAGACAGGTTTGTTGAGTCATCTCTTTCCCACAGCAGACTTTGAATAGCTAGTTAGAGCGACCAGTCATGTTTCTCAATGAATCATCTGATCACATCTGACCCTCGGCTTCCGTTTCTGCAGCTCTGAAATGAATTTGGGAGAGCACCGGCTGCTCGAATAGCCTTTAGCTTTGCTTTGCTCGGTAGGGCAATACCCCTGAAATCATATTCTTGATTTCAGGGGTATTACGTCCTCATCACTGAATGTTTTGCCGTGATATAATTCCTTCCCCGTTACAGCTGGTTTCTGTTGGAGAGAGCTGACACCTCATTGTCAGCACATCACAAGGACAAATTCAGTTTGACTCATTTCACTTCTTGATTGAGCCTTGTAGCGGGCGTTCCCTGCATTCTGCCACTGCCAACAACTCCTTTTACAAACTGGCCTGAGGCCTGACACTCTGTACATTATCATCCCTCATAGCAGCATTGATTGGGACCGCTGCCTAATTGTCAACTAAATGACACAGATTATGATGGGCATTACATTATCATACACGTTCAGCGTTAATAAATGAGCACATTATCAGCCAAGCAGGAGAAATGTCCTGATAAAAGAGCTGCCTCCTGTCGGCACCCACATAATGAGAAGGAAAACTTGCTGTTGATCAAAGGCCGTAGCTGATTGGTCAGATAGTGAAATATGCTTAAGTTCCTGACATGTTGTCCTTAATAACCTAATATTTGCAGACTTTATTGCCACAGTGTCATCATGCAGTTTTATAGATTTTAAATTGGCCTGCAGTTAAGAAATGATGGTCCTCATTAAGCCCTTAATGTTGAAGAGTGAATGGATTACCTCATAAAAGTTGATGGAAAAGTTGGCAAACAGGGAGAGAAAAGAAAGTTTTGAAATATTCTTGGAGAGCTCAACTTTATTTCAGCGTATGAGGCAAAACCAAAGAGGTGATTCCATCTCTCCCTCCATCCTTCCTCCCACTTTGATACTACACAGGGTATCACACAGACACCTGCTCCATCCTTTTCACAGGAAGCCTCTTTCTCCACATTCTTACCGACTCCTCCTGCGAACGAGCAGCAAACAAAAGAAATGTGCAGCAGAGGGAAAGTCTCACATTTCTTCCTCACTTCCTTTTTTATTTTTTCATTTTGTCGAGCACGGCAGCAGCACATTTCTCATAACGTCACCTGGTCGAGCGTGTCAAAGACGGGTGTAGCATCTGGAAGTTTAAACCAAGTGGATTAATGGGGAATTTATTTTTTTACCCAATGTCAAGACCAGCCTGAGGCTGGCAGCCGGACGGCTGCGAAATGTGGCGCACATGTCAGCCGTGCCATGTTAGTGAAATATTTACATGGTCATGAATTTTCAGTTTGTCAGGGATTGCTCCCCCAAGGGAGCTTATCACCTATAAACCACGCAGCTGGTTAAAAATAGAGCCTATTTATTATAAAATGGACAATGACACAGAGGTTTGGCGATAAAGGGGGGCAAAAGTTTAACAAGGCCTCGTTGAAGTACAGCACAGGTTATGCACTGCTGTGAGCTACACTTTAACCACCTTTACAGTGACTCTGTGTAATACTTCACTGAAATACTTATTAATGCATTACTCTACAAGCCAAAAATGATTACCACATTAACATGACTTCTCCCCTGAGGAAAAGATTATGTGCAAACAAAAAAGTGATTCTTTAGCAGGAATTTGAAGATTCAAGAGATTTATTGTCATTTGCAAGTAAAAACACATGGCTAATGAAATTCTTTTGCCGTCTCCTTTTACACACAACAACAACAATAAGAAAACAAAATACACAACACAATAATAGAAAAATAAGAGTAAAATAAAAAAAATAAATAAATCACATATATATTAAATATTAAAAGCGAACACCACACATTCCAGTGATTGAATGAGTCTGGGGGAGGGTGGTGAGCGTTGTACTGTTGAAGAGCCTGATGGCCTGGTGATGGGTGAAAGGTGTTTGAAAGTCTTTTTGTCCTGGACTTCACACTCCTATAGAGCCCCAATGATGGCAGAAGTGTGAACAGATGATTGGTGATTGATTTGGTAGCTGGTTTGTGCTACTAGTGCTCATCAAAGATCAAATAATAACCTCTGTCCTCTTTACAGACAACAGGAAGCAGTAATAATGATGTTTTGTAATGCAAATTAAAGTAACAACAAAGTAATCGCAATCACTGAACGTTCAGTTTAGCCTTTTAGCTACAAAGGCTGCTTTTCAGGCTCTCTTTGCTTGTTGCCATTTTCCTTTGACTTAATTTGTATTCGGTTTCCAGTAACGTCCAGGACTACAGCGAGTGGTAAACTGCAGTTGGCCTTCTGATTCCCAAACATGCCATAATCATGAGTAAAGGAGCATTTAGACCAGTAGTCCTCCTTAATCTGTGTTTCTTTGACTCCTTTCATTGTTAAGATTTCCTTCCTTCAAGGCAACATTACTCCCTCCTTTGAGGCGCCCTGTCATTCCCTTTCCTTCTGTCTGTCAGTGCCTGTCTGTTGTTTCAAAATACGAGTTACACATCAGCTCCACATCTGTCAGCCACTCGTCTTCACCCAAATGACAGTGGCAAGCCAAGTAGCTGTGTACTCAAAGATATATTTATCGCATAGCGAGCTAACATATGCAAACGGAGCTCAGCAGTCTGCATGTGGGAGGGCTCCGGCTTGTCGTGCGCATCTTTCAAGTTGTTTTGGTACTCGCAAAACAGAGCTAAAGTAGCTGAAAGTGTAAGAGTGCCAACCAGCAGGGAGGTGGTATGTGTGTGCGAGCGCGTGTGTACGTGTGTGTGTTTGTTTTCAGGCATTCCTTAAATAGGGTGTGACATTAAGCTGATGATTAAACCCCCAAGGGTGACAGGTGAGGGAAGGAAGAGACAACTGAGCAAGGTAGCAAGAGACAGGTGACATGAGAGAAAGGAGAGAAGGTGACAGAGAAGGAGAGTGAGGATGAGGAAAGATGAAATGTAAAACGAAAGACGAGGTCAGCGTGCGAGAGAGGCTGACGAGTCGGGTAGGGAGGGAGGGAAGATTTTCAGCGGGAGGAGGCTGAAAGACAAACAGACAAAGCAAGCGTGAGCCAGTCGACCTGTTCGATAAGTGGCAGTAATTGTCAGCGAGTCGGAGCCCCCGAGCTGCTGCTGCTGCTGATGAAGCTTGGCTTTGTTTGCTCTGCCGTAATATAATTAGCTTTAAGAAAACAGTCATTCTCAATATCCAAACCCTGAAACATTTCTTATTTACTGCCGCGGCGTTCACGAGCAGGAACGCCAAACCGAAGCATTAAGCAGATGTCGTGAGGTGAAGCGCGCACATCGAGGCCTCTCCTGCACCTCCTAATCGGCCATTTGAGGGAAGCATTCCGCCAACGTCTTAACCGGCATACTGCACCGCACGCACTAGTTTGTGCTACAGGATTGTGCTGACCTCCAAAAAAAAAAAAAAAAAAATGAATTACTGTATCCTAAAAATACACAATAGAAGCAGCCCATTTAATCATGCTGTATTAAAAGGGCCTGCCTTGCGCTGAGCCCAGAAAGCTGAAGAATAACTTATTCGCACTGGGAACTTTGTTGGTAAAAAAAAAAAAAAAAAGTGAAAGGTATGATATACTGTATTCCTGGAGCTGTCAGAGGCTTGGAAGACTTCAGAGCTTTATGGTGGACCTGGGCACATTTCTATTTCATTCTTAGCCAAGCAGCCCGCCCCTCTAATGGTTTTTCTGCACACCTCCCGAGTGTCTTTGTCTTTTGATTTGTTCTCCCCAGGCCTCCGCTGGCTGACCAAAAGTAGGCATGTTTCTCTTTGCGATGGGAAATGTGAAGCAGCCACCAGCCAAGAGCTGATACACTGTGCCAGAAGCTGGAATGTGTTTTTTTTTCCTTCGCGCTACATTTTTTTCCCCATTTCCTCTGTATGAAGACATCATTTGAATATTAATTGTCTACCTCGTGGCTTCATCTATAGCTCTAGCTACAGTACCAACCTTTTCCTACTTTACTCCTTTTTCCTACTTTAGTAAACTGACGACCCCTGACTAATTGACATATTACACATTGTATGCAATGCATAACAATAACAGACCAGAACAACTGAAACTGTACAATTGAACCAAATAATGATGCAAAAAGTGCAGGAGGTTTGTGTTAAATGAGCAGTTTGGTTGAGCCTAATATTTCCTCTAAATATTGCATCAGAGATGAGTTCTCCTGATATTTTTAGGAAGTTTTGATACACTTTTCAAAATCCATCATACATACTTAATTAGGCTCCTTTTTGACACAACCAGTTTATACTCCTTGTTTTAGAGCTATCTGGTTGTTGGATGATGTAGCTTGTGTTCAGGTCCTCATCGTGCCCTTATCCTGTGAGATTTATTTAACTTCAGGTCTTAAATAACAATCCAAACTTCCAAAGAACTATTTAAGCTTTCTTTACAAATGGATGAAATTCAACTAAAGGTCTACTGTATATGTTTTGTGTGCAGAAATTTCTTACACCCCTTAAAATCGAAGCGGCTTGCAACCCCCTGTGAAACTCTGGTAACCCGAGTAACCAGTGACCTGAAGAACTGATGAACCGGAACACCACTTATGAATTTCACGATTTTGTAAATATACTCCAACCCCTCTCTTTGCACTGGGGTTCCAATGTAAAAGTGACTTCTGTGGTTAATGCACACTTTCTACAGACAGCTAGCACAGCCATTGGGGTGAAGCAACCCTTTAACCAAACACAAATCATGTGTTTTGGCCCGTGCTGAGCCATCAGATGTGTTTTTTTTTTTTTAGTTCAGTTCAGCAGCAGTGATTTCACTGCAGTGGACTTAATGCAGTGTGAGTGTCACCTTCACACACTTGCCTTGTGACTGATTGAGCCCTGCAATGTGTTTCAGCTCAAGTTGAAATAGCAGATTATGTTATCCAAATGAGCTGACGGTGCTGTATTTCACCACGCAACCGTAAATTGTCTTTGCGTTCCACATATTTGCACTTGGAGGCCTCGCTTTAGCTCACAGATCTAATAGAACGAGCTGCATGATGGAATATCTAGTACATTAGGTACATGTAGAGAAGTGAACTGTGTGTGTGTGGCCCCAGAGTGCACGTGTGTCTCTACGCCTGCATATTCTTTTTGATTTATAGATGTTTTAATCATATAGTGGATCACAGCGGAGTTGAAGGTTGAACAGTTAGCTGTTATATCAGTGTTTCACGAAGATCTACACTCTGCTTTATGAAAAGAATAATGCTCACTTTAAAGAGCAACTCCCACTTAAGACATTTAAAAAAAAAAAGAACTGCTGACTACTCTTACATTTTCTGAAAATAGTGGATTGAGTGTTAAGTTACTCTTTAAATGTTAGCTTATCTCCACTGACCTCCATAGTTAACTTTGAAGTCGTAGAGTTGTAGAAATCTGCATTTCCAAGTATAAAAGGAACGTGGAATGATCTATTCATTTTGAAGTGACAACAGTATGATCCATCACAAGGGTATGGTGAATTGGAAGAGCAGCTCTAAAAGGAATCTAACATACAGTACTGTATACTGTAACTATAATTCAATTCAATTTAATTTTATCTATATAGCACCAAAGCACAACATTATCTCATGACACTTTCTCATGAAACTATATGATATGGTCTGAAAATTGTTAGATTTTTTTTTTTACTAATTATTCAGTTTCATTTGTTAAAATAGCAGCATTATAATGTGTATATACACTACTCACAAAAAGTTTGGGATATTTGACTTTCAGGTGAAATTTATGTAAAATGTAAAAAGTTCATGCTACAGTGATATATCATGAAAGTAGGGCATTTAAGTAGAAGCATGCAATGGTAATATCTTTATTTCATTGAAACAAAAAAAATACAAAACACTTAGATGTCCCAGTAACTACAGCATGAGACTGTAATCGATGGTCAAGGATACATCTTTGACCATCGATCACAGTCTCATGCTGTTCACAAGTCGACTTATTGCAACCTGCTGATGACACTCTGTGACACTCTGCTCAGTGGTAACTTCCCTCTGAGTACATGCTGTTTGAAGCCTCAGATTGACCAGGTACTGTTGATGGATTGTTAGATGTCTTGATGTCATGATGTCAGAATGTGAAAAGCTTGATAAAGAGGACTGTTTAAATACAAACTGTCACTGAAGCAGAACATCTAAGTCCCCATTATTTTTTGGTCCATTCATGGATCACACGCTTGTCGCCTTGTTAGAGAACAGCATGTTATGCAATAAGTACTGAAAGACTGAACAGTTGGATGTGTGCATTCAAAAGTTTAGACAAGGTCAAATGAAGTTCACCTGTGAAGGTTAGAGTGCATTTTAGGTGCACTCTGAAATTCATGTGAAGGCCAAATATCCCAGACTTTTTGTGAGCAGTGTATAAAGATGCAGGGTGGTTGTAGTTGTGAGTATTGTACATAAGTGTACAGCTGGACAGGCGGTGTAAAGATAATTCTGAACAGCTTTGCTCCTCCAAGCACAATCCAGGTCCATTTATCATGAGCAAAAGGAGAATTTCATTGATTTCCAAGGACCTTTATGTGGACGCTGATGTTTTCTTTCAAAAGACCGGAAGTCAATATATTATAAGATGGCTGACTGTATTGGTTATTTGTAGCAGGCTAACAATGCAGCAGACCTTCAGCCAGGAGGCTAACTGTCAACAGCACTGAATTGATGTCCTGAGCTTCCATAACAGCAGTAAAACGAAGTGCCCCGGTCAAACGGCAGCTTCAAACTCTAAGACATCATATGTACACCCTCGATACACTTGTTGTCTCTCAGCCACTGATACGATACAAAGGAAATGCTTTAAAACCTTTTATGATTTAGATATTAGTCACAATCCATGTAAACTTGAAACACACATCTCTTTATCCAAACACTTCTTTCAGGAAGTGGACATAGTACACACATGTCAGCACTAAATGATTAGAAACTTTGCTTTGGGTTCTACATTGCACCTTTTAGTTTTGTTTCTCTTCACATATGTATACCCTCACTCCCTCTCACACTGTCTCCCAGCTTTCAGGGCATGGGTAAAGCAGGCTGAACTTCCTGTGATCCAAACTAAGCCTAAAGGATAACGCAACTGCAATTTATTTTCCTAACACCATTTCTAGAATTCTAAATGCTAAACTACACAGTACTTGGCACAATTAGAAGTTCTGACTGTCTGCAGGGTCGGGTTGAGTTCATTGGCCCCTTGTTTGAAAGAGTATCAAAACTGTCAGTCTTTTGCTGGCACCACTCACTTATATGACCCATGATAACTTTTATTATGTTGTTTTCTATCATAACATTGGAAAAAAAGACAATGTAGTTAGAGTGAAATGGGATGCACAATAGTCTTTGGATATGTACAATGAACTGTTAACTTTTAACTTGAACTTGTGTTCTAGAGATACCCAAAGGTCTGCAGACTGGAGACATAATTACATTATATTATTATTACATTATAACTACAATATACATACATACTAGTCACAATACAACACTATGATGTCAGATCGGAAAATCTACATGCTTTCTAGGGATGCCCAATGGGCGTGTTCGTATAGATTTTTTAAAAATTTACCTTTATTAGTGTGTCATTTCCTCACATTAGGAAACTACAACAAACACTGTAATGGGGAACCACAGCATTCCCTGGGAAAACCTAAAGTTCTGGGGATGCACTATGATTTCTAGGGATGCACAATGATCTGGTATGTTCTTGCAGAATGGAAACAGTTTGGTAAAACTATAACAGACATTTGAAATGATGCATTACAGTCAACAGTTACAGTTGAGAGATAATGGGAAAGTAAAAACTGCAGTACAATGGCTTCAGATTGTGGTAAATATATCAGCAGGATTAGACTTTTGTTGAGTACAATTGGAACAAAGTAAAATTGCCTTTGAGAGACAAATGCTGTCTCTTTTGGAGCCTGTGCTCTATTCAAAGACAGCTTTTATGTTTCTGTGGTTGTGGTTGAGATAACAGAAGTACGGCTTCAGATAACAGCGATACAGCTTCAAGAGAAATGATATTAAGAGAGCTGTAATAAATGTAGCCACTAAATATTTCTTCTGTTTTACTTTGGCTCTTCCGTACGAGATGTAAAACACTGCGGTTGGTTTAAGGCGCGTCCCTGAACACGAGGTATTTGGCTGTGATGGACTTTGCAGTGAATCTGTGGCTCATCGGTACAAGGTTAAGTGAGCATCTGCTGGTCTCGAAACATATGGTCATTAGGCTGCGTGAATGCCAGTACGGAAGACGGTGGAGACCATTACTATTTATCTAACAGGACCTCATAACATATCCTGTCCACAGAATTAATAAAAAGGGTTGGAAGGAGCAGTCCTGATTGAATCAGTGTCCATACAGACAAGGCATGGCTGTTTCCACATAGATTAGTTTGAGAGTCCCCCGTGTATCCACCTCCCGATTCTAATCTTGCTTTAATTTGTAGATTTGCGTGAATCAATTCGTCACGTGAATGTCACATCAAACAGGAGGCAAAGCCATCTTTAATTCAATGGCTCTTATTATCTGATACCTGCAGCTTTTACAGAGGACACACACACACACATGCTCGAAGGAGGGCAGAACAGGAGTCAGGTATAGGTGTGATTGCATGCTGGAAGATGCATCTACATACATACATATGTGTGTGTAGCAACAGTGCACAAGATGTATAGGCCCAGCTCTGATCAGCATATGATTTTTGTCCTCCATTCGGCATCCTTGTTGTCATTGTTTCTGTTAGATTTACAAACCTACTCTTTTCTGATGTGCCATATGTGCTAACAGATGTTATCGTCTTGGCCCAGAGGAGGAAGACAGACGACCTGTCTTCACAACTGAAGCTGAGAAATTGTTTTTTTTTTTTTCTTTTTTTTTGGTGGTGGAGCAGCTCCCACATTTGCATTCTGCACCACACTTTTCACTCCAGCTGCCTTGCACTGTAACAATGGCTTTTCTCCCTCACTGTCAGCAGCCTTGTTTTTTTTTTTGGGAGAAGGGAAGAAGCATTTCTGAGGTATGCCGACTGCTGGCTGAAGGTCTTTATTGGAGAGATGCGCCTTCATTTCCGAAGCATACCCGAAAATGCAGCTCACCACACATTGTCAGCTCGAATATCGCTCCAGGCAGCTATGACGTGATTATTTCTATGGATCAAATTATCAACAAACATAAGAAAGCACTCATCTAAGTCCCCACGGAGCTCTATTAATACGACACAATCTACCCAGCATTCTTTCTGGACACTATGCCAACATTGCAATTAAACCACAGCTTGCTTTATTTACAAGACCATCACGTTTAATTAATGTGCCTACAATTCAGCAGCCCAAGCACCCCTTCAAGAAAAGAAGTGCCGCTTTGCTTAATTACTGCAGAAATGAAATTTTAATAAAGCTAACAGAAGAACTCGACACGCAATCAGGAAGCCATTAAGTAGATGAAGGTAATCCAGCAGGACTGGAGTAAAATTAGAAATCAGCTGTGAAACAAAAAGCAAAGGAGCCACCAGGCCAAGCACTCTGAAAGTGACATTTGATTAAAGCTTGGCAAGGTACTCTGAATAGACACTAACAGTATTTCTTGCATCCATCAGGCACGGAGAAGTTCAAACAAGAGATATAATATTCCATCTACATATTTATCTTTAGATCCAACGACTATATCTTCAGCTTTATTTTCATTAATAAAGCATGACAACAATAAGATTGCGATAAACGTTATCTGCACCACTCAGAGTACCGTGGCTTTTCTTTGCTTTCCTTGTTGTTTGGAAGCATTGTCTGCTGCGATTCCTATCATGCGGCTTGTTAAAAGTGTCTGTGGCACCGCCGCCGTCGGCTACAACTGAACACATTTCAGGCCTTAGACAAATGAAAACGTAACTGTGCGATATGACAAATAGCAGACTTAAGTAAGATGGATGTAGAGTTGTTTTTTTGACTGGTCTGTCACAGTAAAATAAGCATTCTCACACACAGAGAAAGCAAATGTGTAGCATGTTAATCATCATTTTGGATGTGAGTCATGCTTGGCCCCCAGGATAGCATTGCAACAAATATTGAGCCAGAGAGAGAGCAAGTTATATGTGTGAAAATAAGCAAACAAAACTTTTTTTTTTTTTTTTTTGAGTTGCTTTTAGTACGAGGGCAGTCATAACCTGGTCCACGGCGATGCAAACAAAAATGCATACTCATATTTTTTCTTTGTCTGAACTCTGGCCGCTGGTTTCTTTTTTAGAAATAACAAACAATCGGGGAAAAAAGGAGGCCGATTGTTAAAGGCGCCGTGCCACTGTGGTCTCCCAGCCCTGCCGAACAGTCGCTGTGAGTCATTCTATGTGCATGTATGAATGGCTCTATAATGACTGCAGATTCACTGCAGACATCCATGCTTAGTCCTTGTGGTGCTGGCAACATAACTTCTTCTGAATTGTTTGATTTTTCCTAGCCAAGAAATTAAACATCTCACTTGTGAGACGGTGCTGCGTGCATTCAGGGATTCATTTCATGTAGTTTATGGAATTAATTTCATCCCGGTGGTACAGTATACGTTGATATGTACTTCTTACTATGTGCAATTTGCTCTCTAAGAGATTTTATTTCTAAGAATAAAAAACATGATTTATCCTTTGGTTGAACGCTAAATAAAAATATGTCAACAAGATACATGGAGCACAGTTTAGTGAGTTTCATAATGAAAATAAAGACACTAGATCAGATATTGTGAGACAGCGTTTGATCCTCGCTTGGATGAACTGTCTCATCAAACTGTCCAATTAGCAATCAGGCTAGCCAGTTTCCTAAGTGGAAGATTAGCTGGCAGGCCATTCAGGCTGGCTACTGCTAGCATGTTACCTCTCAAGTTGCCAGCCACAGTGGCTTGTCAACAAAATCCACAACTGTGTGACCAGCACCACCTGTTTCATGTGGCCACTGATATGATTCTGGCTCTGTGATTTTCTGGTCTTGGTGAAGGAGAGTGGGATTGTTTGGTTACAGAGGAGGGGCAGAAGGGCTGCATTGTTTAAAAATCCAAATAGCTGTGTTGGATTCATGGCAGGATGAGGTCACGAGGAAAGACTCAACAGGAATGGACAAAAAGTGTCCGTTTCATTCAAAGAAAACAAAAAGCATGGTTTGGATATTTGGTTGCTGCTGTGTACATACTGCACATTGTTTTCCACAAGGCCCCTTTAATGAATGAAGAGGGATTTTATTCTAATTCAAGCATCCTCCTTAAAATGAAGCAGCTGATCTTGGTCGTCTGTGTCATTCCTCCCTAATGAGCAAAGAAGGTGCCAGCAGCCTGCCTGAATTCAAATTATTATTTACGAAGCCATTAGTCATACTGATCTCGTTTTGAAGAACTATAATTGCCTGAAATAATGACGTTCTTGCTTGCCGGACCTCACTGTGGGACAAGCAGCTTCCTTGATGAGGTCAGTGAAATATTACGGTCAGCGAGCAATGCTGGAAGGACAAGAAGGCAGAGTGTGAGTGGAAATCAATGCACAGGCATACAGTATGAGGAAGAGTGACAGGGAACTAACGCATGCAACCAGTGAGTGAATCCTCTGCTACGCTGTAACCCCACCA
Source organism: Protonibea diacanthus (assembly GCA_028641955.1). Classification (NCBI taxonomy): domain Eukaryota; kingdom Metazoa; phylum Chordata; class Actinopteri; family Sciaenidae; genus Protonibea; species Protonibea diacanthus. Next base: position 4,214,388 of record CM053988.1, on the reverse strand, counting down.
GACACGTCTCTGTCTCTGCTGTTTTGGTCCATCCTCTACGCAACTTCAAACCCCACCGGGAGCGTTTCACACTTTGTTTATTTGCTCAGATTTGGTCATTTTCCTGGTTTATGTTCTTCCAAATATGTTTCTGCATGTGTAAATATGCTGCGCAGTTAATTTGTTTCCCTTTTTGTCTGTTTTTATGACCAGTAGTTTGCACGGGGTGTTTTATTTTGAAAATTGACCGGATTCTCTATGCTGTTTCTGTGTCTGGCTTCCGGCCAGCTCAAACTGCTCTGTGCTGACTGACACGGGCTGCTCGCGGCGTCCAGCGAACAGCTGTGGAGGTCTGCTTCTGAACCGGACCGTGACGTTTGAAACATAGCTCCAGCGGCTGCAACGTAGCACAACTGTGACAGGTGAAATTAGTCCTGCATCCAAACTGAAAAATTCTAACATCTAATTCTAACATCCACTACAACAACATACAACAATGGAGCATATTTTAAGTTCATGAGCGTCTGCATAGTTAATAGTAACCAATGTATTCAGTTGTATTAAGTAGCATAAAATAGTAATCTCATGTAAAGTTCTTTACCTCAGATTCAGACTGCAAGCACAGTATTTGAGTATTTGTACATGTTATTTTTCATCTTCCACTCTCATAATTTTGCTTCATATTGTCCAATGCTGACACAGTGCCATGACTATACACATGGACTTTTACAAGAGCTTCTACAGTTTGGTTAAGAACAGTGTAAAAAGACAGTAAGACTGTATCATTGGAAGTGATGTCAGTAAATAAGTAAGTTACAAACATGGTGGTCTTAACCCAACCTAACATTTTGCCCTGTTTGGTTCAGATGGCAGAATTCTAATGTAGACAACTTGGAGGACTTGATGCCAAGTGAGAACTTTGACTGTTGGTCCACAGAGTGGGTCACCAGAGTTGAACTGCAGTAGTCGGTTTAGCTGCTCCAAGCAGTTAAACTTTTATTTCACTGCACTGGGTTTATGTCAAATAAAGAACCGTCTCATATTTACATAAGCTTTTAGCAATGTGTATTATTAATAGTCATAATATTGCAGAAGGAACATTGTTTTTCACACAATTAAGTCTTTTTAATCTCATAAATGATGAGAACTGATAGATTAAAGCTATGAATTCAATTTAAACAGCAAATAAAAGCTCAGCGAATCAGATTGAATCAGGACATCTGTGACAATGTGAAAATAAGCTCAAGTCATTAAGGTGTATACCAATTAGGCAGATTGATATTTTTATATAATCATATTTGACTAATGCTGCAGTAGCAGCGTTGAGCTGAAACTATTCCTGCTGCTTTTATCAGCATTAAAAAAAAGCCCAAAGCAGCAGACAGAAAAGTATGTTAACTGTTTACTGACTGTTTCTGTCTTTGGCACATAAACATGTCGTCTTTAATAAAATCACAGCAGCCGGAGCCTTGATGAGGTTGTGGACTTGAATTCTAATCCTACTGTTGGGTGCTCAACTTGAATAGAAATGAGATTTCGTGTTGTTTTCAAAATAAAAGTGAGAAAACGTGTGCATGATATGACATTGTTAGGTAGCAGGCGGGTCCTGGGGATGTGATTTGAACTGGAGCAGTGCTCAGTATACAGTATGTACGGGTCGAGAATGGTGCAGTTGGTATTCTGCCTGTACCGAGCAACTTACTAAAAAGCAGATTTTGAATGAGCAGCATCATAATTCCCTCATGCATGTAATGAAAGTTATTTGATAGGTTTAGTCACAGGTGACAGTTAATGACTGCTGCAGGTGTTGTTTGGATTTAGTGCAGTTATCTCCAACAGTAAAGTTGTCTGTGGAGAAACTTTGTCACGTGACTTCAGACCTAATGCAATTAAACAGAGTTTGCTGTTTACTGAAGCAAGCTCCAAAGATTTTCCTCAGGTTTTTCAAAAGCTGGATAATTCAGCGCGGTGTCCCACGAGGGGAGCTGCATGTTCCACTGATGCCGTGTTCTGTTTGTGTCTGTCACACAATGATTTGTTTGATTGTGATTGTGAACACGCCGTTTATATTCTTTAAATATATTTTTGGCTCAGGCTCTTGTTCTTTCATCTTTTCAACCTCTGTCAATGAAACACCACTTTCCTGAATGTATTAGAACTTGAAGGATTACCGGCTATGAGTAAAATCTTGAGCTTTCAACGTGAAATATTTGTTTCATGAACAAAATGTTTGAGTTTGAACAACAAATGAAAACAGAAGTAGATCAGAATACAGGGAGACACTCACTGAAATGTCATGAATATCTTATAAAAACAGATTATGAATAAAGCTGTCTGTCATTTAGTTGTAAATTGAATTATAAGTTGTAACCCTTTGTGACACACATAGAATATATATGCATATATTTTATTATGTTATTCATAGACTGTGCATAAACATGTATGCACCTGTAAGATAATAACTCTAGAACATTTTTTAAATTTGTGTCTGGGGACAGTGTTGATAATATCTCATATCTCATCTTGGCTGTCGAGTGCAACAGTTTGATCCAGGTTGGTGGGATGGACCTGGTTGTTCCAGTCCCGTGTACAAGCTTAAACCAGTCTGATTTTATTAACAAACCAACTAAACTGTCATGTGTCATTACAAGCTGTTGAGTCAAAGTAGTTCTTAGTGATGCTGACTGTTTAATGGACAGTCGCTACATTCCTCTCTCCTCTGACTGCAACTGGTATGGCGTTAGCAGACTAGCATCATACCTAAGCAGATGGTGATGCAGAGTTAGCGGCGTCTTCATGCTAAGTTGCTAACTAGTTTGTGAAATACATTGCTGGAATTAATAACTAATGAGCCCATCATATGGTTAGCGAGGTAGTTAGTCAGGTAGTACAGCAGAAGTCTGAAGCCTCCTTTTACAACATTATGCTGTTAATACAAACTCGACACTTCCTGTATCTGTTTCAAATTAAAAGCCCTCTAGTGTTTGGACACAAGTCCATCTTTTCCTAAGAAGGCTTTTATTGTGAAACATTTGCAGGAACTCTCGTTCATGGCTGTCCTTATGTTCTATTCAGGACCGGCTGTGTCATGTGTAACACCTGATGGTAAAAGTCTGTATTACAAATCCACCTGCCCAGTTTAGGCGTTTGACTGATTTGCAACTGATTTCCTGTTGCTGGGTTAGCCTTCTTCCCGTTGCCTCCTTCTGTTGGCAGCGCTCGGTCTCAGCTGAGGGGTTGGAAGAGGGCAGCGATTGTCTTAAGTCCAAAAATGTGGTGAAGTTTAAAGGACCTACTGTCTGCTGCATCTGCACATGCTGCCATCACCATGGTGATATAGACAGAATTCACATAAAGGTCTCAGTGGAGAAAATTGAGTAAATTGAGGCCCAGGCCACTATTTTAGCAAATGGCAGAAGTCATTGACGCCAAACCTGTTCTAACGCGGACTCATTCTGCTGACTGAAAATGAACAAACCTTCAGTATGAGGCTGCTTTTGAACAGTGAAATGGAAAAAAAGAAAAATTCTTACTGTGGTGTTTTTTGTTTCCCTACACGTAAAGACAAGTAGACACATTAACACATTATAATTACCTACGCTGCATAATTCAACACTTGGTAAAGAGTTTTGAAAGGACGGATGGTTACACAACTGAATTAATTAGCCCGTGTCTTTATGGACTCTGTGACTTTAATTTTCTTTTGTAGTGAAATTCATTTATTATTTATTAATTATTATAATACTTTCTTCTCTGGGTTCCTGTTTGTCATTGTGTTGTTCCATATTGTTCTTTTTATTTTTCATTACAGAGTTGGGAGTGAGAGTTGTTGAACCCATGTCAGCATCGTGCCACACCTGTCCTAACCCAGATGTTCAAAGCTGAGATTAAAGAGGGTCGCAACTTTTTTTTTGCCGTTTCTGCTCTCGCTCTAGTTTTTTGTGTTATTAATTTTTAATTACAGAACTGCTGCTTTCAAGTCTGTCATTGTTTTTTACCAGCCATTGTAGTCGACAAGAAACCCAAACGTCTCTGCTGAAAAATCTCAGGATGCACAATAAATATTGGCTAATAATGATGAATTTCTACTATTATTTCTGTTAATGTTGGCTGAATATTCAGTTATTTTGCTCTCTGTGACATCGCCCCCCTCTTTGAATTACCTTCAGCATTCTGATTATAATTGTTCTCTGATAGTCCTGATCTTTTTCCCCCTTCTTCTTCATCATGTCAGAGCACCGGGAGCAAGCAGACAGACATAAGCTAGCACCTCCCGAGAGTCACAGCCGGTAAATATTAGGTTAATTGCTCAAGCACATTAGCACTTGTTCCTCATGGTCGTCATTGACTTCCATTAGCATCACTTAAGATTAGCTTTCCTTTAATTCAACAAGACAAGGGGGGGGGACTGGGTTATGTTGTTGAGAGGAATGGAGCTTTGTTCTGTCACTCAGCAGAGGCAGGGAGACGTGAAGTGGTGAGACAGCAGGAAATTAAAAAAAATATTGAAGGACACATGCTGTGCGTCGGTTTAGTGACACAGCATCATTACGTGTGACAGGCTATATTGCAGTATTGTATGTCGTCATGACTCCTTATAGCCGGCTAATGGACTTACAGGTCCATGAGGTACTTTGCAAAAATATATACGACATGTTTATGTTCTGACATTGAAATGTGCTTTGACCGTCCCTCTATTACTTTGGTGTCAGATGTAGGTCACATGACACAAAGGCAGGAGAGAAACAGGAGCTCCGTGCACGAGAAAGCTGAAGGTATCTGGGCTCAAATCACTGCATCAGTGCAACAACTACAACAAACTACAACATTATGATGTGGAAAATTTAAAGCAGCATTGCTATTTTTTTATGATTGAGCACCCCACTTTCAGAGTGCAATGCCACAATCGTTAATACAGACAGCTGTACACATGTATTTGTTATGATTATATTACTTCTGATCAAAAACTAGCGAGTCGACCACTTTGCTAACAGCCAAACATCAAGTGAGGTCAATAACAAAGGACATAGCAGCCAGCTAATATTACTTACTAGTCCAACAGCAGTCAGCCCAGCTCCTTTCAGACTTATTTCACCAAGCTCTCATCAACAACAACAAGTGCTCTTTTTAGTATTGCCCACTCCTGGGCCTGAAAGCCTCCTCTTCTTTGTGGTCCAAAACACCTCTGGTACAAACACTAACACTCTCCTGGTGCTCTGAGTCTGGCTAAAAACCTGAGCTAACATTAGGTAACAACAGCTACAGAGCTGATGTGCATTTCAGAAGTCGCTTCCTGTATCTGTTTCAAATTAAAAGCACTGTGGACTCGAGCCCATTTTTTCCTAACAAGGCTTTTATTGTGAAACATTTGCTCTCATTCATGGCCGTTATGGGGGCGGCTGTGTCATGTGTCAAGTGCTGACATGTGTAACATGTATGTAATCTGCACACACGTCCTAGTCACATAATGACATATAGCCAAAAGAGAGGAACAGCTGGTCCTCTGCACTTCATAGGGTGAACTCTTTTTGGGAATTGTTCCTCTTTCTTTGTTGTACTCTGAGTAGCTCATCAGTGTGCATTTCCTGTCTTCACAGATCAACAAATGTATCACATAGCTCAGAGTATGGCCAACCAGAACTAAAATTTGAGATCTAACATTCAAACTTTAAAGTTTCAGCTAAATCTAAATCGCACACATACAAAAAAAGATTTTGAGGTTTGTTTGTTTGCAACGCAGCATTAAAAACTAAGTAGTTCTTTATTTAATTTAATTTTCTGTCTTTATGGTAGGACTGTATTCCACAGGTGAACAAAAATGACACATAATGAGCTCTGATATATTGAGAGTGAATATACTTAAAATGTGATCTTCACTCAGCCAATGAAATAAAAGAAAATAATTGGATTACATTCTAAATAAATTATTGCCCGTTCAGAAAAAACAACAACAACAAAAAACAAAAGAAATGTGATTTAACAGTTAAATGGTTATATGGATACACATCATTTGAGCCAACTTTCATACTTTTCTGGGAAAGTAGTGCAGAACAATGAGTCCTGTATCCACTAATGTCACTCTCTGTGTTGTACTGAGGCTGAAGCCATGAAGGAAGCATTGCAGATATGTAAAGAGGCTCTCAGGAGGCAGCCTGACTTGTAGAGAAAAATAATACATCTTTTTCAGACATGACACTGACATCTTCAACAGTCTGCAAATTGATGAAGTTCATGTCTGACAACCTCTTAATCATCCACCTCCAACTCCAGAACACTTTTGTAATCAGGCATCTACCAATGACCCTCATACTGTATCTTCTTTATCTGTCATTCAGCAAATTGGATGCAAACCTCTGATAACTATAATGACAGAGGACTGCTGACATGACAGGTAGACTGAATATCACCCTTGGTAGAAGCAATTTCCCTCCAACTGATAGGATTTATTGTGTTTTCCCACATTAAGGCTATTAATAGAGATCAGATAATTAGCTTCTACCAGTGAAGAAAATCATGTAAAACAAAGTGGTCCTGCGCACACTTCTTCAAGGACTGAAAGATGTTTAATTTCATTAAAGTGGGTGACTCATGGTTCCTTTGTCATGAGCATAATTGGTTTTGACATTTCATCACCCCCAGGGCTATTATTTTGTCTTTTTTCTGCAGTTGAAAACAGAAAAGTAAATTAGGGTTCTGGGCTCTGACATCAGGCGACTCAGTCATGTACATGTGACTGTTTCACAAAGAGGAACTTCACACATTTTCACATACCAAAAGTTGTTCTGCTCAAGTCATAGTTCTAAAAACGAGAACACGATTATCCACCAAAACAAAGAATAAGATCGATCAGCCACCAATTGTTATGGACTGATATTCATATCAGGGTTCCTGCGTTTGTGCCGCCAATCATGAAAACAGCCAGATGTTTCGTTTTCTAACAAATGACATCTCAATTATGCAGCAGGAATTATTCTGCTAATTCTTTGGTTAAAGTTAAGACCAAACATTTCTATAGATGTCTATGGAGTTTTTGAGCCATGACATTTCAGAATTTGTCCTATAACTGACCATGTAAGACTTGTTTTTAGACTAGCAGTTGTTGATACTTTCTTTTTCATGAAGTTTTCAGTTTTTTTAACAATAAAAAACAGAACAAACAAGTAACCAAAGAATATGGAAAAAAAACAGACAGGTAGACAATAGGCCATACATCAGTGCAAAGTGAAATGTACTTTCAGACAATGAGTTACATCCCTTAGAATATGAAGTCCATCTTTCCCAGTATTTTGTATATTGCTCAGCTTGTAATCTTAAGGAGAATGTCAGTTTTTCCATATGTTGTAGTCCATCAACAATTGTGATCCAGTCTTTCCTTGCCAATTACTACATGCTAGCCATACTGGATTTAATGTGCACGTTCCTTGAATGTTTAATTTTCAGTAACATGCTCATCAATGTGAGGAAGAAAGGAGTGGGGGGGGTGGTAATGAGTTCAAAATTAAAAGATAAAGCTGAGCTATCTAATTATTATGACTTGATGAACTTTGGTCAACATAGAAGTTATCGTCATGCGATTCATATGATTTTTTTTAGGCACTTTATCATTAGGCATTCCTGATCTTTTGATGCCTCTAAAACTGAAAACCCATACAGTAACCGAACACGTTAGAAATGTAGGCTGGAACCAGGCTGTTGGAAACAGGTTATTTCTTTTCTTCGCATTCTTCACGTTCTTACTTTTGATCCTCTGCAGAGTTAACAAGAAGCCATTTGGCCTTTCCATTGTACTTCATCTATCATACTGTAGAGAGCACAGGTAATATATTAATACCAGAACTAAAAAATAAAACCTGGGTCAACCCAGTAATCTAATATTAAGACTTATTCACAGTACTTTGTACTTTTCTTAGCTCTTTAGTCAGACAGTACTTCATTTAACTGTAAAATGTTTTGAATGTTCAGGCAATATGAAGTGGTACTATGAGGTACTTACCATTGTCAGAGTTATCTGTAGACAACGTTTGGTTTTTAAACGGACGATCTCCGTCTGATAACTTGAGATACTTTGTTTCTCTGTGGTAACAGGTACCAATATTCACCTGCAAGGCTGCTACAAAGTTGTCAAGAGCAGCCATTCATCAGTAGAAAAAACCCCTCCCCATGTCCACTTCACCTTGCAATAATAAACCACTGCAGATTCAGTGTGAAATATTCACATTTCATTGCAGCACTACTAAAATGTAGCCTGCCGCAAGTGTCCAAGAATTCCAAGAAAAGGATATCATTGCTTCATCCATTAAAGTCTTTGGTTTGTCTCAACGCCCCGTTGCTATAAGACTGGGAACGTCCCGTCCTGATTCAATAAACCTGACTTTGACTTTTCCATTAAAACTGTTTTTCTTAGCATCTCGCTCATCTGCTGTTTTGTTTATCGTAATGACTTTGCTGATTACTGCTGTTAACCAGTCTGCAATTAGCATTTGCAGATGTATCATAATTGAATGTGTGCTCACGCTGCAACGTGCGAACATTGCAGGCATGAAATTACCTTTGAGGTACCTTGAGCTTCAAACGCGACATATTTTGTCTGGAGAATGACTGAATTAAAGCATCATTTAACCGCAGATAGGTCATATCTCCTCTATCACTCCCATTACAGGCACACAGACCTGAGTGAGAACTGACCCTTAAAGTGATAATGCAATGTGTTGCTGTGCTGTTGTGCTGTCATAGTTCATTTCCTGTCAGATGATTCTAGTTTGAATTACAACAAAACAGCAGATCCATTAACTAATTACCTGAGGTGGTTTGAAATTCCATTCTTTGATTTTCTTTTTCTTTTCTTTTTTTTTCTTTCTTTTTTTTTGAGTATCTTTCAAGTGATCGTCCGGTTTGCTGGGATGTTGTGAGACAAGAGCTTCAGACAATCAATCAGCTTCTGTCAAAAAAGCAATAAAGCAGTGCATTGCATCGATTTGGGGTTTGAAAGCGGTCTGAATTGATTTGAAGTGTTTGAAATCGACTAACAACAAGTCAAAGATGTCACTGAACGATCGTGTAGACCATGGTTTACACGGCTAAAAAAGTCTCCTTAATGACATTCTGGATGTGGAAAAAGTTTTCTACAAAAGTTTTCCATTCTGCAGAGTGAAACGGAAGGAAATGATGTTTCCGAGAAGAATTTAATTAAAATAGCATCGACATACTGAGCTGCTGTGGTTTAGGTTCTAAAAATAAAGACACTAACGCACGATGGTCGTATTCATACATTATTTTAAGGCTAAAAGTAGCAAGTAGAAAATACATTTTTGGTCTAAGAGTAATTGACAAAAGTTTGGTAGTTGACACACTCTGGTCTCACACTGGTTTGATGAGTCTTGGGTAAAAGGTAAAGACAGGAAGACATTCCTGAAGAAGGTTTTATCTGCTTAATTATCAAGACAGCAGCGTGCTCCAATATTTGTCCAGGTCACATCCAGTTTTTTTAGTATCTGGCTAGCTGCTAGAAACTGCTGGCTTTGCTCATTTGGCAACCCAGAATGCAGCGCACGTTAAGTGAGATGGTCTACATGTTCAGGTTGCAGCCTAATAGCATTAGATGTTCTTCTATTGTGTTTGCTGCTGCAGAGCCAGGGGGGTTGATTGTCAAAGACCAGTTCCCAGTGAATGTCAGGTAATATTTTTGCTTGAAATGCCCATCCTAGATCCTGTACTCTTCACCCTGCATTGTTTGACAGTTGGTTAGGTCCAGCATTGGAAAACACTGATTTCACAACTGTTGCTGGATTACCACATTATATATTATCACCATTGTAGAACTACCCCATCGGTGTGTGTGCACTTGTTTAACTGCATAAAATCTGATAGTTTGATGTTATATAGAACCTGTTTGACAAATCAATACTTTACTTTTTAATGCATATATCTGTGGCGGAGCTTTGAAAACATCTCATAGTTGTAAATGAAATCTAGCAATAGATCTGTCTGTGACGATCTACCCATCTGTCTGTGTATTGATGAATATTTCATTTTAAGTTTACTGATGTGAAACCAGTCACCGGTAGACAGCAAGCGAGTCGACCTCCTCCTATCTCTGAACGCCTCTCAGTTCTCTCGGCAGTGTTGTGAAAAGGTCTCAAGAAGAAACTTTCAGCATCGATTAGGAGGACTCTGACTGGTGAGATGTGATCCTTTGTGAACATGGCCTCACGTTTACATGAAGAGCAGAGAGCTGCCACATTTCAGGTTGAATTGATGAAACATCAAAGTCATCTCAGCATGCAGTGAGTCATATATGTAGAAGACTGTAATCAGCGAACATGTTTCTCAAACTAAGTTGGACAGTTTTGTTCTGAGGGCATATGTTTGAATTCCGGGTGGCCCCCCAGTGGGAATTGAGCCTCTAACTATAGCGGTGCCGTTGCGGCAAGGTGCTTCAGTGTTTCTCTTTTATTACTCACTCCTCTTTGATGACTCTCCTGCAGCCGAGTGTCAGCGCGCCAGCGGGGGGAACAGGTTTAGGAGCTGGGAGGATTTACTGTCATGATGCGGGGGACAGGTTGCAAGGATCTGTTCCCTCAGCTGCTTGTTCACAACAGCAGCATCACCAAACCAGGCCTATCACATCAGCATCCAAGCGTAGGGGTGGAAAGAGTCCCAAAATATCTAGGAGCAGAGACGTTGTTGACATAAGAGGAGGATGTCTCGTCTTCCTCTTTTTTTTTTTTTGTTTTTGTTATAATATAGACAAAACTACAGTATGGAAAATGGAGCGATGTGCCTATAGAACAACAAAAAGTTCATTTTTTTTTTTTTTTTTTTTAGGAAAATTAGAAGATTTGACTCTGTGGCTTTTTGGAAATGCAGCATTAGCTTATTAGCTTTCTTGCTGAGTTTAGAAGTTTGTGTTTAGAAAAGCGCCGGAATCGGTTATGTGCAGCGTAGGAAGATTTGAATAATTAATGAACGCACATCATACCAGCTGTGCCCACAGGTTTGGAGACATCTGAGTTGGCGCGAGCAGGTGGAAAATGCAGGTGAACGTTACCACTAAAAACGTGGACCACGTGTTTCTGCATTTGCATTGTGCATGTTAAACTTTTTTTTTTTAAATTTATTTATTTTAATTTAGCTTTAGCATATATTCATTTGCTCTGCATTGTGTGTTGATAGAATACAGGTCAGCTTGGGTTTTAATTTTGGAGATAATTTGGGGTTACAGGGTTGCAGCCAGGAGATTTAAAGTCTTTAAAAAACTTGTTTTGATGTTTTCTTTGCTCGGGCAAACAGGACTGGCACTTGTCTGTGATATATCTACTGGGATGATTGTCAGAGGATGTTTCGCACACTGCTCACCAGCTCCACACAGCGAGACTACTCTCTCTTCTGAACATCAGAGAGAACTTTAATTATCAGGCAGTAAAAAGAGGTGATGGTCCAGATATTAAGACGCTGGAGGTCTTCGCTTCTCTTTTTTTTCCTTTTTTTTTACCCCCCCCACACACACACACACTTCCCACCCCAATCATTTTATTACATGTTACATAATTAAACTTAATGCGCTGTGTAATGTCACCTTGTCTTAATGCGCTGTACATTAGAATATGGTGTACTCCTAAGATTAATCTCATGGGGGCAGCAGCTGTCAGGACGCCTCACTGATGGCCCATTAAGTGCAAACAAAAAGATGCAGCCTAAAGCTCCTGACGCTGTCACACACTGTGCTATCCAGAGGAGCACGAGAAGGCTCCTTCTGCAGGTTGTACAACCTGCCTCCACATGCTCTTGTCTTATTTATATATAAATAAGACAAGAGCATGTGAACCCACGGCACTGGTCCATGCAGTGGCACAGGAGTGCACCTACTGTTCAGCAGCCTCTCATCATTTCTGCTGTCTCCCCTCTGTCCATTAGCTTCAGTCCAGACTTCCCGATCACACTCCTTTATGACAGCCACAAAATCGATTTCTCTATATGTTTTCTACACAGTGACAAGTGGTTTAACAATTTATTTATGTTATTTGTATATATGCTATTCTTTTTAATGCAACATCTGTCCTGCATTGCCTGAAGCAGAACAGGTTTTTACCTTGTTTTCAACTGGTTTAAAACCATCTCAGTTTTACTGCTTTGATCAGTGTTTGATAAGACATATTTTTGCCATTCACATTACTGGCTAAAGATAAATATGTTTAAGAATCTGAAGCTCAGGTCTAAATGAAACCATGATTTTCTCCTTTTTTTTTGCATAGTTTTGCATTTTATCATTAAATAAAAACACAAAGCAGCATTAAAAAATAACTTTCCTTTCTCTTTACTATGCAGATTGCAGAATCCTTCTCTTTTCCCTTCCATTAAAACCACTTGGTTAAGGTCACTGACGGTAAAAAGAATGGACTAACTATGTGTGACGTCACCCACAGGTTTCTGAAGAGCAGTTTTTAAGCTCAAAATCTGTGGCTCTGGCTGCTGCCATGTTGGCTGTACTGCTTCCTCCGCCTCCCGGCTAATCTAAAAATCAGCAAAGACGTGGATCATTGGCATACCTGAGGCGAGCTGGTTGCTCAAACATGCCGCCTGTAATAGCACCCACCTGTCAATCAAAGCAGCCGTGCTGTTAATTCTGCATAACTTTAATAAAATATCATTTGAACAGATGAGTTCTATAAAAATTCACTCTCAGTACAGTTGTCCTGAACGGGGAAATTAGCTATAGAGACCAAAACTGTTATTTGTACCAGGCTGTAAACATGTTTATTTCTGCTGTGAGGTTGGACATTTTTATATAGGGACTTATGGAGCAGACATGTTCTGTAGCCGGCCTCAAGGGGCCGCTCGTGGACCTGCAGTTTTTGACCACGGAGCATGGGGCTTGGTTAAGGTTAGATAAAGATATGCATGTCATGGTAAAGTATACTATGCTGATGCTATCCTGTCCTCATATATTTGCCGTATTCATACTGCGTGTTGCCCGTTAACATGCTAATGTCCGCTGCCAATTAGACAAAGTACAAATGACTGTAATGGGTGTGTTGTTAGTTTTGAAGGTATTAAGTCAGTGATGAGAGTAGAGGACATGCGGTAGTTTCTGAGATATTTCAGTCTGGACCATCTAACTGATAGACAACATTAACTTTGCTATTCCGCTTGCATGATTACAATGAAATGAGTTTTTGAAGACTTAATTATTATTGTCATTAATGATCTAAGTTGTGACAGCCAGAACTCTCTAGGACACCTCTTATTCCAAGCTCAGTACAGACTACATTAACTCGTTCAGTATCTGTCCACACGTTGAATCTTTGTCAGAATCTTAATGTCGCCCTCGATTACACAAATCAAGGAACTTGATATTATATAATTTCCCTATGTACCCGTGTTCCAGTCACGCTCACGATCATGGATTGTGTTCTCGATTGTAAAAATGTGCCAGGAGCCACAAGGTGGTTGTTGGGGCGGTTTATACTTATGCAACGTCAACTCGCTTTACCTTAATTAATACAACCTCTCAACTTGAAAGTCAATTTGCTCCCATAATAATTAACATTCACCTTGGCCCCTCTGCGAGGGTCAGGTCCTGCATACATGAACCTGACATTTAGTTCAAAGGAATATTAATGTCAGGGATGTATAAAGCACAGGTCAGTCCGACAAATAGATGTCAGCATGCATATAGCTGATCAGAAAATTGACCGAGGATGAAAAGGTGACAAATTAGATTCCCCTGAGGGATCCTAGATGGAACCAGGTTTTTCTGTTGCCTGCTTTTTGAAAGGTTCTCTGCTCTGTATGGATAATTTGGGAAGAAGAGAAAGATGTAGAAAAAAACAGCCAACTTCACTGCTTGAGTCATGACTAAAAATGATCATTTATGGATTGATGTTTATTCACCAGTGATAAAAACTAATCACTGTTGTGAGCAAAGACAAAGAGGTCAATATCAGAATTTCCAAAAGCAGCAGCAACCATGTTCTTCTGAAACTACCCACGTATGCATACCCCAAAATAACCCTTCAGACTCAACTGTAAATGACCATAACTGATAGCAAGGTCACATCCTTGAATTGTGTCTGGGAAGTTTTGAGACTTCAGGAAACACATTTTAGTGGGACAGAAACATAACAGCTGCCTTGAACTTTTTTTTTTTTTTTTTTTTTCAGTCAACAAAGTGCTATGATCAGAAGTCATAAGATGGATGATGTGTTACAAGAAGCACGGAACACTCTTTAATTGACCAGAGGTTAAGTTGATGGAAAGTGGTCAGTGACCATCTTTCACCAACGTTAAGTGCTTTGAATGGCTGAAACATAACCATAAAAAAAGGATGATGTAGTTGTCCTGAGCAGATATTGCAGAAGAAAACAAAGGAAATATGTTCTATAGAGACAGGCTTGAAGTAAACACACAGGATTTTTGGCGAGGTTGAGTGCCATGTCTTTGGGACACCACAACATTTATTTAAATTTGTGGGTTTCAAAATAAAACAACATAAATAAACTGTGAATAAAACAGATTTGAGTAAATCGATTCAGTATTTTCGAGTGTACTGCAGAGAATGCCATTGTGCCCCCTGAGCTTTGTTTTCATGATCTGGCTCTAACCCTGCTGGGGGATGTCATTCTCATTCGTAATCAGCCTTCATTTCAATTGTAAACAGCTTTTGATCATCTGAATATTCATGATATCAATTCAGAATGCATTTAAATTAGTTTATTGCCTTTTTTTTTGACCATTTCAAATTCAATTATTCATGTTTGGAAAAGCAGCGACACGCTTTAATCTGCAGGTCCTGTACAGACCCTGACCTACTCGCTGTTGATGGCCCTCCACCGCCGCGCCTCTTACAGGAGCTCATGAAATGCATCACACAGTTTGTTCCATCAGCGTCAGTCTGTCGCCGACATCTGAGGATGGATCTTGCGTCGTGGCAACAGTGCCATTTTCCACAGAGATTCATTTGTGCAGAAACAGATGTAGTATTTGCATAATTCATCAGCAGCTTGTTTTGTGGATGGATTAAGGTAATCATTGGTTACAAGTAAATCTGTCTACCTGTACACAATAAAAGGAGAGCATTTGCATAATAAAACCAACTTTGTCAAACGTGGCCTAAGAACGAAATCACACTGCATACTGAGTGCAAACCTCTCTGCTTTGTATGAACTAAACGTATACATTTCTGAATTTAAAGCACTTTTATACCTGCCCCTCTTTATGTAAAGGATCTTTGTATCACAGTGAGAGTGAACAGTCCTAAGACACATCCTTCAGCTGCTTTTGGCTGTCTGTTTGCCACAGTGACACTTGAGAGGGAGTGCTAAGTCGAGGCTTATGTGGCTAACTGAAGGAGTCGTGCCCACACTGGTGCTAGCAAGCTAATCTGCTGGCAACTGAATGTGCAATGGGCTGTGGGAATAGTAGTTCACTATCTATCTATCTGTTATCACTATTATCTTGATTACAGTAGATTACTGTTTCTTGTGTGCTGGATGTTATTTCATGAGATTTCATCTTTCAGTGTTCATTGTGTTCTGTCCTTTTCTTCATTATTAGAGGTGTCAGGACAGCCCAAATAGTGGGAAGATGAACTTGTGAAGGCTATTAAAAATATGCTAAACTGCAATATTTAGTCAGTTCTAAGGTTTTTACAGTACCTGTAGTCCAACTAGCTATAACGCTGGCATGGAGCAGAAATACATAGTCTTCAGTCCTGCCTACCTATTTTAACACAACGCAGGCAGATAACAAAATGCCTCTTTATAATCGTATGCAAAATCAAATTCAATTATCCAGACAGTATACAGGTATACATGGGGGTTTTATTGCCCCAGCCTGTCCACTGCACCTTCACTACAAGGATGCCGCTTACCTGGTTACCGCTCAACAGATCCAAAACCGTTTGCTGTTCTGGCTCCACAATGGTGGAACGAGCTCCGCATTGACGTCAGGTTAGCAGAAACATCTGCCATAGACAGAAAACTCAATTCTTTTGTAATTTTTGGGGTGTATCCACATGGTTCATTGCACCTATTGGTGATGCTGTTGTAAAAGTGCCAGCGAAATAAACGTTACAAACAGCTCTCCCAAAACACTGGATTCTTGTCTTTCAGACCAACAACAGGTCATAACGGAGCCTTTCTGTTATGTTATATGATAACCCAGAATCCATCATCGTATTTAAACTTTAATTACATGGCAGCTATGAATAAGCTACATACAGTGAAGTCATTTTCATGAACCCCAAAAGGAGCCGCGTTAGTAAAGGTGGTGTTTGGCAGGTCTTGAGAAAACCTCAGCATTGTTATCAGTGTGATGAGTGTATAAGTGTGTGACTTTGCCACAGTGGGTGGTATCAGCGTGTAACGTATTAGTGTAGCAGTATCCCACCATGCAGCCTTTGTTACCAACGAGCCGCCGGCCAACACCGAGCGAGCTAAACAGAAGGCAAACACCAAACACAAGCTTGTTGGCAATTTGTTGTGGGACGGAGCTTTGCACGTGATCTAGTTGTTTGCTTAATATGTTGAGACATGGTGGATCCGTACTGAACGTGAGCCACTGTGCAGATTATTACGAGGCGGCTGATTAGTTCCGACACAGTTAGTCGTATGTTTCATTTAGATTAGGCTTTAGAGGTAGCACAAGACCGAGTAGGGGAGTCGGGTGATGATGGTGATGTCGGTGCCAAAATGTTCCCCCAGCCCCCCATTTCTGATCAAGCCAAGATTGTTTCCAAGCCAAGATTGTTTAGCCCCAGTGTCATTTTGGGAGATTTATGGGTACTTTTCTACACCGCCTGCCATAAAGCAGTTTTCTCCTTGTGAGTCGGTCTGCAGGGGAACGTGAAACACTATTTTCCAGAGAAAAATACAGTTCTGAGTATCCCGAAGGCTTCATTCACACTACCGGGCTCACACGATTATTTTTCTTTTCTTTGTCACCTTCTAACTTGTTGAAAAACATGACATATACCTTCAGACAGGTACAGTGTGGATTAGTACACACAACTGCGATGTGTCAGTCACGTTGGTTTTATTCATGTTGTGCTGCTCAAAGTAACGGCACCCTGTTAGGAAGTCATGGTGTCATAATTATGGACAAAGTTTGCAGATACGATAAGACTGCGTATATTGAATGGGTTAACACACCTAAAATATGGAGCTGATCACTCAGTGGAGTGCAGTATTCTTGGATTTCGAAATGAAATCAGGTGCTTTCAGATTAAAGTCATGTTATTAAGACACTTTAAAGCTTCTAAACTTTGATTTTGTGTTGATACTTTGGATAAAAGTGGCCACGTCTCCTCTAAAGATGTGAATGTGAAACAAAGACTGTCTAATTCTTATGTAATCACAGCTTTACGATTGATAACTGTAATATCCAGCCATCCTCCATCCATCCATTTTCTGTAACTGCTTATCAGGGTCATGGTGGTAGTTCATCACAGAGCACAGATAACTATGATATAATAATAGTAAACAGCACCATAACATAAACAGATTCTCTTGATAACAGTCATTTAGTTGAGAAAGCTAAAGTTGTTAGCATTTCCCAGTATTAGTGTGTCTTTATAATAAGCCAACAGTGAGTTGTTGCATCAGATGAGCCAGTTGTATAATACATGTTAACTCCATGGACTGTACACACACGTTATTAATAAAATAACTAATAATATAATAGCCTATCTTCTTTCTGATGGTCTTGTGTTCTTATGCAGGTCCTACAGTATTAGTAATATAAATATTAAATGGAGACCTTTCATTACCAGGTAAAAACTCCTTGTAGTAACTTTAATACATTTGGTACATAGTGTAAGTGGTGTAGTCTTCACATTATGTCAGGATGTGTATGGATACTTCAATTTACATTTTTTTTTCCAGTGCTGAATAATTATTTGTGATGAACTCAGTAAGTTTACTTCACTGATGATGTAGAGCACTGATGCATTCAGACTTAAATATAGCTGTTCAGAATGCCAGTGATAAAAACAACACATCACCTGCTGTCATCCTCATCGTGAAAATGTATTAACTTAGTGACATGAAAACAAGTTTTATCAAGAGTGCGCGTGAGTTTTCAAGCCAACATGATTGTAATAATTGTACTCAAAAGTACTCTTAAGACTTAAAGACTTAAGTCTTTAAGACTTAACTGGGAAAGAAAGTTCACATTCATCAATCCACCACTGTGAAATGTAGGAAAGGAGATCAGGAAGGATCGTGTGCTCCTGGTACACCAGAGCATAAAGACACATATATATGCATATAAGAGATACATAATAGTGACTGCAACCAAAGTCAGTGCAGGTTTATACTGTATACAAAATGTGCTTTAAATGTGTTCTATTGTATTTATATTGCAGAAAATCAGAAGAGAAGATATCTCACTTCATTTTACATCTAGAAGGAACTCTTTATATCAGATTATGTATTGTTCGTCATAACTCATGTTATATTGTGTACTTCCTGTCTTACCACAGGCATCCATATATGGTATTTCTAGTCTAGTAAAAAAAATCTGATAACTAGGTTTAATTAATTTAATTCAAATTAGAAAAAGTTTTTCTACTTTCCTCTTGACTTAAGTCCAAAATTTCAGTCTGACTTCAGACAGGACTGCTATCAGAATCCACTTCACACATGCAGTGCACCACATCCATCACGCCCAGGCTCGTAGAAATGCTCTCAGCGTAAACCAAGCTATGATCCACTTGAAACACAGAACGTCAGATCGTGTCTCTTATTACAGCCTGTCAGACAGAGGCGACGACTCTGATCCGCCTATCGCAGCTCGTCAGCACAGTTATTGAAAATCACCTTCAATTTACTCCAGATACAGAGATTGAGAGGGGCGAGTCGCCGTGTTCCGTTTGATGTGACGATCACTCCCATCTTCCCTCTAGACAGGACGAGGGAGTCGAGAGAAAAATCAGCAGAATCAGTCGGCAGGAAAGTACAAAAGCCTGCGATCATGAGGCTTCTTTGAAAACAGAACGTGACTGACACACACCTTGTAGGCTAGTATACATAATACCTGATGCTTAATTGATTATAGGAATGCACACAGAGAGGATTAAGTGAATATTGTGCCCAAAAAAAATCACAACGCATCAGCTTTAAAAGGCTCTGATGTTTCTCATATGCAGCCTGAATGATTTCCTGGTACCGTCTGCAGTGGCTGTGAAATATCTAATATCAGTGACAGTAACTGTGTCAGAGCATAATGCATCTGTCTAGGTATTAAGGTAACCCTGCTGTTTTGTTATTCTGCACGTAAAATCACATTGCGTGCTTTAGAAATTGCCTGTATGGGACAGTGCTTCTTCATTTTCACTCTGACACCTCATCGTTGTTGCTCCTTTCAAAGCTTCACATCTAGCAAATAGACCGAGAATCGTCTTTGTTTGTATTAGAGGTTTGTCCCAAAAAGAGATTTCTTTTTTTTTTTTTTTTTCCTGACCCTCGATGGAAGCCTCCTACTGAAACTTTTATGTATTCTTGTGGCACTGGCATCAACAAAGAAAAAAAGGAGTAGAAAAGCCCCGCTGCGGGCTTGTGCAGAGCTTCAATCAAAATCCTGGAAGCTTGTTGACATGCAGGGTGTGGAGGTCCCTGCAAAGTTATTGAACTTCTTTCTCTTCATTTCTTTCACAAGCAGCTTTTTATATTACCTGGCAAAAACGTCTTTTTTTTCTTCTTCTTCTTTCCTCCGCCCTTTCTCTGTCCAAAGCCGGAGCCTGCGGTTTGAAAGGCTCACTGTCCCTAGATTAGGTTCTGCTGGTGTGTATGATCAATGAACCGGAGCCGGCTCGCGGTCAGAGCAACGCGGCAGGGTTGCAGCTACATCCCGCCAAGTGGCTGGATGGTGATAAGTTCATTGTTGTGCCTCCTGCGTGCCCCAGATAAGCTCCAGCACGTCGGGGAGAACAGCGGCAGCGGCAGCCCCAGTGTAAGCCGGTTACGGCTGGTCAGGCTGCAGTGCTCTGACAGATTGTCATTCCCACCTCTCAGGGTCTTTAGTACTAATTTACCAGCCTGATTACATGGGCAAACAAGTTTTCGGCATTTACCAGACGCTGCTTAGATCCTCAAATGACGTTGATGGCACGCTATATTTATGTGCCAGTATAAAAGTCACACAAATTGTGCTCACAGACCATAAAAACAACTTTATAAGTCCAGTAAAAAGTGGCAGTCAGAAATCCTTTCCCTGCTTTAAAGGAGCTTTCTTACAAAATAACCCTGATGATGTCACCTGGGTTATCTCATGGAGACTGCAAATCTGCATTACAAACTTCATCCATATCAGGGACTAAGGCCCTGACCAATGGCAGTCAAAAGAATGGACAGCATATGCGTGAGGTCACCCACAAGCTTCTGAAGGTCAGTGTGGTGGATCTCGTTCTGTAGCCAGCCTCAAGTGGCCCCTCGAGGAACTGCAGTTTTTGGCCCTTTCGCATTGGTGTAATTTCCTAGCCATACAGCTTGCCTAAAATCCAGAATTTGTCACAATAGACAAAGAAATGTAACAAACTGTCATGTTTGAGTTACTGCAAAAAAGTTATGTTTGGTATTTTCACTTTTACTAAAACTGTATTTATCAAAAACATTTTTTTTTTTTGACATTCTCTTATAGCAACCCATCAACATAACATACAGTAACAACACAACAATTTTAGATGAGAAATATGTACAGTCACTGTACAGTCATTGTACCAGTCACCCATTCAACTTGCACCAATATACGATAAAATAAAATGAAACATTTCCATACATTTTAACTTTACAGTTTGATGATTTTGATTAGATTGACTGATATTTATGTATAGTTTTCACAAAACCTTTCTGCTTGCCCTTAGCAATACAATTTAGTTTTTCCAGAATAGTCCAATCCAAAAGTTCTTTTATTGATGGTGCGTCCATACTATTTGCTGATTAATTCACTGTCGATTGTTTGATCTGTTCATTGACTAATCATTGCAGCCCTTAATTCCTGCCAATGGTTTCACACTTCACATTTGTACAGATGGTGGGAAACAAAAGAGTGTCATCAGTGTGTGTGGACTGTATTCACACCTGTCCACAGTCTGAGCACGCCTTGAGGTGGTCTGGACTGGCCTGTATTGCATTGATTTTGACTTAATTTTTTGGATGTGTCTCCTAACATGGTTGAACTGTTATACCCTTTAACCTGCTTTCCTCAGAGGAGATACAAGTGCACAGCAACAGTATATCTTCAGAAAGTAGCACGGTGCTTTCTGAGAGTCAACTTCACCCCAATGAATGATGGGAAGAAAGGTGCAAGCTTTGACTGTGAATGCAGTATACTTCCACCTTCTTGCATATAATGGAATCAATACGTGTTAAAGCCTGCAGTGCTTTTTTATTGGTATTAGGAACGTGGGGCCTTTATTTTTGAGCATGTAGCCGCCACACTCAACAGCTTACATTGTTATGCGATCCATACTGCATTGATGTTTTGTCTAAAGCCAGCCTTCCAGTGGATGGCCATGCCTAACTGCAGCGAGGGGCTCAACGGACGCCACAGTCATGGATTATACAAATCACAATGCTTTTCTCATATTTCTGTTTTTTACTGAAGAGGGATAACACAGAGTGGAGAGAGAGAGAACAAAGAATCACCAGAGGCTGTTACCTTGTCTGGGCTCAGATTCTCATCTCCCACTGCACACGTGATACATGTATTGTATGTCTTATGTTAAAGCTCTGCGCTTTCTGGGAAAACAGACAGAATTTCGAGGTGGGGCTGCTGGTGATGTGTCTGTTTGTGCTGAGCACAAAACAACTTTTTATTTTGCTGATTAACCCGGTGATTAACCTGGTTTTCTCTAGGCCGATTTTCCCTCACTCTCATTCAAAGTCTATGTCTGTGTCACTATGTCACTAACATACTAACAGGTCCTGTGTTTTTATCTGGATCAGAGAGTATTCAGTTAAAACAGATCATGATGCTGTTTTGTCCTCAGCTCTCTCTGTGAAGTGTTCTCAAATGATATAAAGTAGTAGGTGTGTTATGTGGAACGAGCACTGCGCGTTACTCTATTTTAAAAACAGCTTTTTAAATGCCACAGTGCACGTCAGTAACCGCTCATATGGTAACTGAGGAGGCAGTTTGTCCTCCACTCTGATTAATTTGACTTGCATTAACTCACCAGCCACCATTTAGTTTGAATGAAAACTCAAACTTTGATGTTCTTTAGCACTTTTTGGAAGAAGAAAATAACAGAAGTCGACAGCCGAGCTGGCTTTAAAAGTGACGTATTTTCTCTGTAATTCATGTTGATGTGAAAAAGTGGTTCATGTGGATTCAGAAAAGTAACTGAAAAACCTTTTTATGTGAGTCTGCATTGGTGCGTAAGCAAAGAAACTTTAAAGAGTCGCTTGGTGTGGTGGTGGGTGGTAGAATGAGAACGGGGCAAGATGCAACCTTTTCACTTTGATTCGAGTAGTGAAAACAACCCATCCTCAGCCATAGAGATGGAAATAATGAATAAACATGAGTTAAGTTTTGGATCATGAAAGTGGCGATAAAATATGCAAAGACTTGTAAAATAGGACTCATTTAACTGTTTAGGGCCAAATGTTCTGTTATATTCTGACTCATTTTCAAAATATAAACATAATTACATAAAGTATGTTTTTAGCACTAAAATCTGTCAAAACAACACAAGATCACTGGGGACTCACTGAGATGACCACCTGTGGGTCCTATGGGCTCACTGCATTGAAATCAACGTTACTGTGAATTTGTCTGTATTGGATCTCGTAACCTCAGCAGGTGCAGCAGAGAGCGTCTCGGCCCTGCTGGTAGTCAGTGGTTGCCCATCTGTGTCTCTTTTGTCTGGCTTTCGTCATCAGTCGTGTTTGATTGTGACTGACCGTCCATGTAATATATTTTAACTTTAACTAACAAGATTTGAGTTTAGCTGAATGATTTGCTGTACTTGTATTATAAGTGGGTTTCCTGCAGGACGTGCACTGATGTCATGCCCTCAGTGCTGCATGACTTTTTTGGAGCAGTAGAAGAATTTAATCCATAAACACCTTTGCACTTAAGAAGTTTCTCAGGGTTACTGTATACTAGCCACATGTGCCCTAACAATGATCCCGTAACTTCAGATATGGGAAGTTGTTTTTTGTCTCTAACTACAAATGAAGACAAATCTTATGACAGGCTTTCCAAGTCTCACATACACGTACATCTGGCTGCAGACATCAGTGTCAGTCTCCTCACACACAGAAACGAGTTGTTTCAAATTACATTATCACGACTACCACACCGCGCCTCAGCTCACCTGGAGGAAGACGGACACATTTACAAGCCTTGTTGTGGTTATTTGATACAAAATAAGCTTGTATGGTCTATGATTGACTGGCGGGGTATTACTGTGCCTTTACTCACTGCTGCTGGGATTTTCTGTAGCCCCCAATGAACGGCACAGGACCAAAGCAGATTAGTAAGACTATGTCAGTTTGGAGGCACATATACCAACTGCTTCCATATAAGGACATCCTCTCAGCTTTACTGTTCTTGGTGAAGGAAAAGTATTAAACACTTTATTTGCCTTTTATCAATTCATATCAACTCAGGAATCAGCAACTGTTTTTTGACTAGATAGAATTCAAAGCCAACATATCATTGAGATATTTTTGACTGCCTGCAGTTCACTTCTCACTAGTCAAAATGTTAATCTTTATCAGCAATTAATTTCTTAGTATTGATTGTATTGTAAGTACCTATAACCTTTTACTATTGACTTATATTCAAACTCAATTACAGATATCTATAATTCAGTGTTGACATTATAATTACAACTACACATCCATAAATTAATTTTGACTTCCAATTCTAATTATGTAGTCTTTTTTTTTTTTTTAATGAATAAATTAAGTTCTTTCCAGTGCGATGTCCATTATCGATATCTACAATTGTTCTTACACCACGTTATAATGGAGTTCTCAGTATATTGTCTTGTCTATACCACTACTGATTAAAATGTTGGCTTGCCAAATTGTCTAGTAAAAACATATAGAAGAAGAAACAATTATGTCAGATACCTCCAATTTCTTGTATAACTAGTCAAAATTTAATTTTAGACATCAAAAATGGAATTTCCACAAGAATATCATTGCAGATATCTTTAGTGATATGCATATCCAAAAACATTCTGTGCTAATAAGGCGACATATTCAAAATAATGTTACATCAGACTTATGATAAATGCATTTGTTGATATCTGAAATGGGAAGGTTCCAGTTCCACTAGTCACAATCTTTTTTTTAATGTAGAAATCCAACTGAATGGATGTGGAATTACTGATCTATATGTAAATGAATAAAAGATACTTGTAAATCAGTTATGACTGGTCAAAATCTAATCTCTATGCATGAAAATATACATTTTAACATGTTATAATAGCTTTACCAATATCTTTAATTCACATTCCCACTAGTGAAAACTTAAAGGCTATTTGTCAGCCTCACTGTGTAAAAGTTAGAAGCGC
This sequence comes from Protonibea diacanthus, assembly GCA_028641955.1. NCBI lineage: Eukaryota > Metazoa > Chordata > Actinopteri > Sciaenidae > Protonibea > Protonibea diacanthus. The sequence goes on along the minus strand of CM053988.1, from coordinate 4,189,886 downwards.
TTGCCATACCTAGAGTGTTTTAGTTCATGATGTTGTACTTTTTATTCAGTAGTTTATAGGCAAATGTTGATGAAGTACAAGCTTCTGGCTCATACTGTATATACTTTGCAACATGATGAGGAACAACTAGTTATTTAAGCAGTGCTGAGGTACTTGGACTACTTGGCAGGCATGCTAAATTGCCTTTTGGGAGTGCCAAGCAATCCCCATGGAACAGCACATTTAAGTATTCAAGGTGACTGGAGTACCTGGGTCACTTTAATTGTTTTCTCACAGCCATTCAACTTTTTCTTCTTAAATGGGACCACAGGACACTTGTAGTTTAGCCTGATGAAAATTGGACAGGTAAATTAGTAAGCTGCTGGAAAATATTCTACATCCATTAAAAAGTGGAGTGGTTTGGAATACAGGGAAGTTGTACCAAAAAATTCCTGCAGTTTCTCATTTAGAATACAAGGAAATTGATTCAGGACTTAATGTCATGTGAAAAGGCGTCTCAGGCAACTGCTTACCAGATTATATTTGCGTGCAAAGAAAGAAGAAAACTTCTAAACAATGCTACATCTGCTACACAGGGCAACACAATGCACAAAGTATCAACGACATATGAAAGCTGATCGAGTGAGGATGTGAGAGAAATGGGGATTAAGATATTACGCACCATCAACACACATTTCTTCATCTCTTACACATGGAGATTAAACTGTTTTCCATATCCGTTGCTCTGCAGAAGAACAAATGGGTTAACCAATGAGACGTAGCAGAAATCGTAATTGCTATTCGTCTCAGGATAGCAAATAGCTTTGGTGTTTGTTTGGTTCATTGCACCGCGCGTGCCTTCCTTGCGAGGGCTGACGTGCATGTTGAATTAAGTCAACATCGAGATGAGACAAGTGCATTACAGGAGAGCCGCGATCCTGTTTGAATGGCTGCTTTGTTAATCTCATTGTACATGGAAGCAACACTTTGTGCTACAGGTCGATGCAGTGCTTCTTTGTTCACAAGGAGGGGGACATATTTCCCATTCACCATTGAGAGGTGTTTGTCGGTGTCTCATTTTTGACTGCATAATGTAGCAGATTGTCAGAAAATGTCTTTCCGTTTTGTCATGGTGACTTAAAAGGTTGGTTCAACCAAATTCTATCACTATGTCTGAGTGATGTGTGCCTCCACCCAAATATGATGGAGGCAAATTGAATTCTGTTTGAGGTGTTTGCAACATCAGCTGTCCCCGTTACTCTGGAGACTACATGTTCACTAGAAATACTTCCATTGTAAACAGTTGGAATAGTGGGAACCTCATAACCTTGTAAAATAAAACTAAAGCTAGCACAATGGGTAGTAATTTCATGTATAATTCAGACCAACAGATACAGGATTTTTCAAATTTGAGAGTTCAGATCACCTTAAATCGACCTTTTTTTGTACACAAACATGCAAGATGAACATATTTGGTACGGATCCCTTCATTTTTTGCAAGCAATTTATGGACTTTACTACTTTATGGAAAGAAGACAGTGTACCTCAAACTCTCAGTATCTGGCATTTTTGTAATGACTGTTCAGTCGACCTGTACGTTGACACTGTCCTATTTGCAGTGAGCAACTATCTGCTAATATATGAGCCCACTGTATTCATCGATTGAGCTCTAATCAGTAGGCTCATTATTTTAGTTACTAAGCCCAGTAATGCCTCTTTTGTTTGCTGTATTTACAGAACTTAGATCGGAGGGTTGGCAACAATGTCATGTCTGGGCTTTAAATGGACAGACTTGTCCAAAATGTGTTCACTTACTTTCACAGGACTTGAATATTAGATGATCCTGATTATAAATGTGAAGAATAAAGTAAGAAATACTTCCATTAAAGCAGAATGTATATCTCACAGACTCACATTGGTCAGAATGAGTTTCTCTGACAGCATCTTTCTGGCTGTCTCCTTGAGCTCCTAGTGATCTGTGACACCTACAATTCTTGGATATTTGACAGCCAAGTTGGTCTTTCAAGTCACTTTCACTTGTCAGGGGTTTATTTACTCCTGCAACAGTAAAACATGTCACATGAGTTAGAAGCACTTGTTGAATTGGGCATCTTAACTTTTGAGGCTCATAAAGGTCAAGAAATACCTCCGAAGACAGGCTGGTTGCACGGAGGCTTTTGAGTTATCTAAAGGGATATGTGACAGAGCTGAATAACAGACAGGCATTGACCAAGTATTACAACTATTTACATAAGTGAGAAAAGTGTGGAAAACCCCAAGAATGTAGAAACAGGAAGACATTTTTGCAGTGCAGTGTAAACAATACAATGAACAATTGCTGAATTCTAGTGAGGTTTACAGAGGTAAGTATGCAGCTATTCCACTCTGCATCTTCAGCATATAACAATCAAATCTGTAGCTGCAGAGTTAGCAGTCCTAGCTTAATTTTGTTTGCCTCCCTGTACAGTGATGGCTTACGCCTCGGTGCCTTTCATTTAAACAACTTAGCAACCTGTCGTAACCGTTTTTGAAACTTCCAGTCTTGGCAACAATGCGATCCATCTGCTCTGCCTTGCTTTTAATGGGATTCATCTGTGTGATCACATTCGCAGAATCTCTGCAGGGTGTGTGACTTTCCACGAGTGGAATTTCTAATCACAGCCAAGTGGGGGTCAGTCTCGTTGAATCTCATCAAACCAAACGCTCCATGTATTTTACAGGAGCTGCTGGCAGAAACCTCCTGTGATCTCACCTCACCTTGAAGTGGACTGTTCCCCCTGTCCTCTACGCTCCGTGTCCCATACATAATCATTCGACATGAAATTTTAAAAGAAGAACTTCTCAGGCTATTGCAAATTACCTTTTGCCGGCTGTCTTGGTTAATATGTAGAGTCCCGTGTTGGGTAGCTTGTTAGGAAAGGGACCGACTTTGATTGATTGCACTGTTTCCAACTCTCATTCATGTAGAAAATTGGCAAAGCCCAATGACGAACACCTTAAAACAAGCCCAGAAGTGTTCCCCGGAGACATGGCAGCATTCATGTCTGCCTCTGAACAACTTCTGCGGCTTTTGTTTTACTCATACCTTTTGTTTTGAACTTTTGCATTCTTCCCACGCACTGCCAGGGGTGCTCAGATGTTGAAACAAAAGATTCAGCTATGGCCTTGTTGGTACTCAACAAATATCAGGAGTAGTACCTTTTGTCTCTTTCGAAATCTTTCCACTGGATTTTTTTTTTTTAGTTTTATGTACGGATGTCTGGATCGTTTGAGCACCTATATGAACGTTTCTGTCTAATTATGCTGTTTACTTGTGGGTTTCTGGGAAATATCCTCAGTCATGAGACTGATGAAACTGCTATAGAAGGTTTTTTTCCGTATCGACAGCCCAGCTTTGCTGACTGTGTTGTGGGTAGTGGTGGTGCTGATAGGGAAGCGTTTGATAAGAATTCTAGACATGTTTGAGTTGCTTACATGTCGGCACAGCTCGCAGTTTGAGAGCTTGTGTGTGCGGTGCTGACTTGGGGGTTGTAAGCAGCAATAGGGGGATCATAACCCCAAGTTTGAATTTAGATTAGACATCCGATCAAAAAACCCAATTCTGTATCTTTCTCATTATTTTCTTTCTGTCTGCCAGCATCTCCTCCTCTCCACCGCTCTCCTCATCTACACATCCCATTACACCAGCTTCAGTTTTAATGCCCCCCCCCCCCTTTACCCTTTTTACTATCCCCCCTTCCCTTGGTTGCTCTAACCAGAAGCCATGACTGTGAGAGGAAAGGTAAAAGAGGGCAGCTTCCCCTGACACCGCATGAGGATGTGAGCAGAATAGCTTCAGCCTTCACCCCCCTCTCTCACTGCCACCGCACACACATTAACTCACACACCTCTCTCTGCTGCTGTGAAATCCCAGTACAAGCACACAGCACCGCGGCCATATGGTTCCCCCCCTCCTCCCTTCTCCCTCTCCCACTGGGAAAACAGGCCTCAGAAACCAGCATTTCTCTCTGACCGTTGTTTAGCTGCTGATTCCCCTTAAACAGTTACTTCTGAACGTGCCTGTCGATATCTTCGCCTTAAACTCTCAGCCGTTTGCTAAAAATTCAAAGCAATGCGTTCCCCTGCCGTGTTTGCTGTCGCTTTGTGTTGAATGCCGTTTTAATGAGACACAATGCCCACGTGTCTAAACAGGATTTAAGATGGTACGTAAAAATACACCAGTCTTATTGAACCAAATCGCAAAGAAGGACCAGAGAAGACACACCATTAGCTCAAACTCAGACATTTTATAGATTCACCCTATTTGCCTGAATTAAATTCTGGTCGGGTATTAGCACTTATCCCATAACAGGAGGTGAGTAACAGCGAGTGAGCGGTTCTGAGAAAGCTGGACTCAACAATAATCAAGATTCTCTTATTCTTATATGGTGAAAGTTTCGCGAATTGGTCAGGTTGGCAAGCTTATGTCTGTGTGTGTGTGTGTGTGTGTGTGTGTGTGTGTGTGTTTGTGCGCGCGCGCGCACACACACATTCGTTGACGTCACATTCCAGGATTTCAGAGCAAGTCTTACTGTTTTTTTTTTCCTTCCTGACCAAAAGTGAAACCAACGATGAATGTATCAACTTAACAAATATTGTGTGTGTGTCTCTGAAGCTGCTTCCTCTGTGCCATAGAGCTGCATCGTTGTCCACAAACTATGAAAAACACATCAGGATGGGGCGGCGTTTAGCTCAGTCGATAGAGGAGCCTTGCTGCGGGGGCGCAGGTTCCCATCCCGATCTGTGCGGCCCTTTCCCGCATGTCATTCCCCATCTCTCTCCCCACATTTCCTGTCACTCTTCAGCTGTCTCTATCCAATAAACAAAAAGGCCAAAAAAGTAATATTAATGTTTCTTGAATGTGGACACTCACACATACACACCATCTATAAATATTAGAACACTGAATTAGTATGCAACTATGTCTGCACTGTGCACAGTGTGTGCATCAGGTGTAATCCCTCTGTGACATCACCCATTGACCACTCCACTCCACTGTTTTGAAGTCCATGTTATGGTGGTTGTCATCAGACATTATTGTTGCATCCAGTGGAGCTGCCCCCTGCTGGACATTAGGAAGAATGCAGGTTTAGGAGACTTACAGGCCAGGTAAAGCTGGCTAGCTGGCTTGCTAATGTAATTAAAACTCGTTGTTGATTTTAGCTAACAATTAATACAGCAAAGGTGTAACTAACGATCGCTTTCTAATAACCAGCAGTGATGGAAGGCAGGGGCCAACTACGTAGTTAACTGGAACCAAAGCTAAGCTGGGGTTGGCTGGCTGGCTGTAACTTGCTAGCGATTTCAACTTTAAATGTCTTCATTCAAATGTTACATACACTTGGTTCAATGAATTATTTGGGAAGGGACGCATATCCAAAGCAGCACATTCATAAAACACCACGCAGATATATGATAGGATGATTACATGCCCCAAATTGTTATCAAAATAATAAGCTCTGGTCTTGCATCATCAGACATTATATTCTTTTGAATCTGGACACAAGCAAAATTAAACTCTTGTGTAGTGTTTAGCATGTGTGACTCAGGAGAATGAGAAAAAGCAAACAAAAGATTTGACTTCATTGTGATGAAAGTCATTTCAGAGCTTCAGTGACACTCTTGGCTTCATGACAGGACCGGACGAGAACAGCTGTGCTTGGAAGAAAGTGCCCACATGCATTCAGGACTGAAGGACTGAGATGTGGACCCATTGTGAAGATGACCATGAGATCTCTTATACACGTGTATGCACCGTACTGTAGGCTGCAGTACACACACTGACATTTAAAGCTATATGTTATAGAAGTGCTTGACGAGAAAAAAAGAAGGGAGACATAAGGGACAACGTTTGGCTCTGGCCTTTATTGTGCTCTCTTCAGCTCTTCTAAAGTTCACTTGTATTTGTAGTTCTGTATTGTGAAGTTGGCTGTGAAAATCGATACGGAGACTTCAGTAGTTACTCAGCGTGTTTTCTCTTTAAAGACCTTTAAAAGTCTGTTTTTTTGGCGCTTTATTTGTTTGTATTTATTTATCCCTTTTGAAGGCAGGGGAACAGACTGCACACTGATTACAGATGGAGCCAAATTAAAATTCACAGCACAGTGCATCATCACCCCAACCAGCATGTTGTCAGACTCCGGGAAAACTGGTTTCTATGCTGGGCTGAGTAATGACTCAGCATAAGATAAAACACCTTGAGCCATATAAATCACTGCATGTGTCTGCCCTCTGTGTTAGCTGAGGATCAGAACATGCTGAAATATGTTGTGAGGTGAAGTCAGTCTGTAAAGAAATAACTCCAAAAATCCACCTACAGTCAGAGGGGCGCAACCACACCGCTTAGATTTTGCATGTTGGGTACCTCGGCTCCATACTACATCATTCTAACTGGGTTTAAGAAGTTTAACTTTAAAGAAATAGTTGCACATCTAAACATAAAGTTACATAAAACCACATAAATGAATCAGATACTACCAGAGCTGCTTCATTGTGCTCTTCCAATGACGACTGGCTCTGCCACCTGTACGTACAGGTGGCAGAGCCCTTCAGAGAAAACCTCCTTGTGGCACTGTACCAACAACTGGACATGCTAAATCTATCCCCCTATACAAATGTCACTTGATTCTATATGGAAACAGTGACTAGCACGTCCTTGTCAAACTGTACCATGATTGTTTCCCTTTTTGGTAAGTTGCTTTGGATAAAAGTGTCAGCTAAATGACAAAGTGTAAGTGCGAAAAAACTCAGTGACAGATAATCTGATTTCTACACTATTTGATCAATGGTACAGCCCTAGATACAACATATTAATTAGTGATTGTTAGAGGTGTTGGTTAGCTCTGATTGATTACCATTGACATCAATCTTAAGCCAAAAGACCGCGTTTCAGTTTGCTTTCGATGTACACACAGTGCAAAACACAATGAAAGTGGAGGAGCAACACAAATCTGCAAATCATTCAAACAAATTTTGGTGATCATCAAGTTTCCCCAAGCAAAGAATATGCAGTGTTTCGACATTTAACCCACGGTGATATCATGTTCCTTTGGGTGGGTTAGCATCTGCTGCTTGTGGTCACCTTACACCTGCATTTTAGCAAACATTTGACCAATTTCACAACATAACCTGCACTGATGACTGTCATAACTGGTAGAAAAAGAGAAACAAACATTGATCGCAATTAGTGGTCATAACAGTGCTGATTGGATCACTTCTCCATCTCAACTTTGTAATCAGTTGGGTTATTATGCAGGCATGTGGACTGCTGCATGTGTATATATGAAACCATATGATTCTGTATACTGTTTGTATGTGGCATGGCAATAATAATATTCAGTATATTTAGGTTTTGACTTTATGAAAAGGCGAAACATCATCATATCCTGAATAATCTCATATCCCGTTCAGAAGAAGAATCTCAAATATAAAAGCCGAGACGTGCTGATATTACAATATGTGTTATATTGTGGCCATAGCTTTTGAGTGATGGTTGTCATGATCCATTCAAGCTTTGGTTTCCATGGCGATGTGGAGATATTTCATGCGTGCCGCACATGGAAACAAACAGACATATGCAGGATAGCAATAAGACTGGTGTGGCAGCAACATATTCAGATGGTCACAGATCCACTGCAGATATCAAACTGAAAGGTTTCATGTGGAAACGGTCATTTAACTCTCTGTGTTTGCTCTGTCAAGTGGGTACTTCAAAGCCCTCTCAGAAATCAGCCGCACTTGGATGTAGTTAGAGGACAGGCTTGAAGGGCGACCTGCATGCATTCACGTCAGAATAATGATCTGAAAATTAGAAGCCCATCTCCCCTTCATACTCTTCCTCTGTCAGCTGCTGGGCTCTCAGATCAACAATGACGCCTTCTCTTTAATAGTCGTTTATTATTGCTAAGTTTGAATCAACAGCTCCAAAGTAATTTCTGCTTATCACTGTGCCCTCCGGTGACCGTGCAATGTGGCGATTGTTATCGTCTCGCTAGAGAAGTGTTTAAAGAGAGAGAGAATACACTTGTGGCACTGCAGCCTCTGAGAGAGGAAAGAGACACAAGCTACATTTTGTGCCGAGGCTTGGAATTTAGAGGTTCTTCATCAAGAACACTGCAGGTGTTTTTATGTTTGTGCTTGATGTATTTCTACATGTGTTCATATCATATTTACATATCAGTTGTGTTTGTTCATCTGCATTTGTTTGAGATAACTGCCATAAAGAAAAAAAAAACAAAAACAAAGTCTGCGGACCAGTGAAGTAGCTAGGTTTCACAAGTAAGAATTTTGAGATTACGGATTACAGTCGTCACTATAGCACATAGAAGAGTCAGCACATGATTAATTGGGGGTTTCAAACCCATTATGGACAATGTCAATTCATTTAATGCTCATTATGCACCAGCTAGTTCCAACCAAGCAATCTGATTATTCAGCATGACAGCACACCATGACTCATCACTAAAAATATCTCCACGTTGTTTGTCAGATCCTGAGAAGAAATAACATGAAGAAAGAAAATATGAATAAGATCATTGGGATGTATTTTACAGAGCTGTTAGACCACCTCGTTAATACAGGTGTGTGCCTCGTTAATACAGGTGTGTGTTTGTGTGCAGCACGTTAGAGCTCAAACAGTGAGCACAGAGAAACTGTTCTTTTTGAAGACTAAGACTAAAGGTGGACTAATATGGACTGAAGAGGAATATTTCATTAGATATTAGACATTTTGTAAATAATCAACACATTTTAACTTTACACCATGGTGGAGTTATTGGAAATGTTTGGATTATATCAGCTGTGCATTGGAAATAGAGCATTACTAGCTTAAAAATAAATCCACAAACTTAAAGTAGTAGCTAAATCTGTCCATGGAAAAATAATTTCTTTCAGTACATATCTTAGTCACTAAAGACTGAAGTAACAAAGCAGTTTAGTGTTTATATGTGTTCTATGTGTTCTTTATTATTTATGTTTATTCAGTTTGAGGAAACTCAACAATGTCTAGAATGTTTTAATGTTAGATGGTTGGGACTACACATTGTCTCTGTTGCTAGGTCGTTATTAAGGGTCGGACTACTTGCTGGAGTAACAAACAGTCTACTGCCGTGACTGATTGTTTTCTAGGCGTTAGGCCCGTATATCTCCATGGAAACAGAGATCTGAATGGAAGCAGTGAGCTAATTGAGACCAGATTGTCTCAAAATATGAAAATATTTTGATTATGTTTTATTTGGGTTAGTAATTGTTGTATAATTGCAATTTTACATGCAATTGCGGCCGTGCCCGCATCACTGGTAAAGCACACCCTCTCGTGTAATATTGCTTCAATAAAGTATGCTTAAAAAAATCTAAAATCTTTTCTAATAACACAAAAATCCATTGTGTTTTTAATTATGTTGTTGTAAAGATGTTGTGTTGTGTTCCTCGCATCACTGACAGCTGATGTTGTCGCGGTTGGCAGCGGCCAATCACGGTGGGTGAGCCGGACGGGTAGATGGGGTATTATTCAGGACACTAGATGACGACTCCTGATTATCACATTAGGATGTAAGGACTCTAGGATGCTGTGGTTCATTAAAAACATAACAAAACATAACATAACAAAATGATCCAGTGTGCACTGGTTAGTTTTCTTAAATGACTTTAAGACATTTAGAGACACGGTAACTTGGTCAAGTATTTTTGACTTGTAAACAAAGACTTTTCCCCATTTGTGCCGTCCATTTTGCCATATTTCATAAGAATGTTTGAATTCTAATAGGTGAATGGTCGTGTAACTCAGTTAAAATCACAGTTCAGTCATTTTTTGATAGCTTGTATTAGATCCTGGTTCATCTCAGGATGGTATCTGGACCATAAACCCCGGCAACAGGCTTCACATTAGCAGAGAGACCAATTAAAAAAGATTGCAGTGAGTTGCAGCAGCGAGCACAAAGGTGACGTCAGGACTCATTTGCCTCTATTGCATTTGGCTGTTGAAGAGTCAGGCTCATAACCTGGACAAATGGAATTCTACACTATCCACATGGCTAGATATCACTAGAAGTAGGTGATCAAATGCTTTTTGTAATATGGATGAAGTGATGTATTGTCACAGTGACAGTAGGTGCAGGAAGAGCCTGGTGACATTGTTAAGCTATATCCTGAAAGGTCTCTGGGGGCCTGTATGAATCTGTGGCAGCTCCAGTTTAACAGAGAGCCCCTCGTCTTATCCAGAAGCACTCTCCAATAAGATGAATGATTTTATTCCATCCACTGACTCTTCACTCTGATGTTATTGAACAAAACCTCCCCGCTGGGTGCTAAAATCTGACAGCGTTATTGCTGAATTCTCCAAAAACGTGCCTGTCATGTCCCTAAACGTGCCGCAGACAGACAGCAGCACTGTAATTTGTTTACTTCTATCTTGTTGCATTCATCTTACCACAGTAAGCATCAAATTCATTTTTTTTAATTCTTAAAATCCCCCCGTGAGGCTTTTCTAATTATTTCAGCTGCGCTTGGATCAGCAGAGGTCTTTGAGACTCGTGACTTGGAGAAGGAGAATAAGATTTGACTGAGTTTGTCATCTCATTTTAATGCAAAGTACAATCTAGGGTTACTAACAATATACATGTAAGCAAAGCTGTGACCGCCACAGAACGCACTCTGAATTCTTGGTGATCTATCACATTCTGGCAGTGCGAGTGCTCTGTCAATCAATTAGGGGATGGAAAAATGCTCTCTGTGGTGGCTCTGCCCATTTGTTTATGCTTGGATTAAAGATTAGGCTTTCAAAATGCTTCAGATAGACGCTCTGTCAATTTAATTCTAAAGGAATTGAAACTCCTTTAAACTAAATGGTTCAGTGGATCTGCATTCAGACGAGGTACACTAATAATGTGGCGTAATCAGGTTACTTTGATCCATTTTGATGCTGGTAGGTGGCCACTTTCTCCGTCCTCCACCACTCCCATCACCCCCCTCTGTATTTTTCTCTGCCTTCCTCCCCGTCTCTTTCTTTCTTTCCTCCTGTCTTCCCCTCTACCTCGCTGCTGGGTGGTACTGTACATGGTCCCGTGCAGTAAGGCGGCGGTCTCATTAATCCCACTCTCATGGCAAACTAGTCCCCCGGGGGGGAGAGGGAGCACACTTTTAAAAAGTGCCCTGTCACACTCTGGCACATCATTTGCATTTAGGTTAAAACCAGCCGGGACTCTTAAATCTTATCTATGGGCAGAGGGAACTCCCTCTTCACTGCGGCATGAGGGCATCAGTTATTGTCAGGCCAAACCTTGTTACACTCTCACAATTACAAACACACACACACACACACACTCACACTAACAGTGCTGTGTCAAAGTAAAAGCATGAAAGTAGTTTGGTTTGTAAACAGGTTATAATATATATAAGGGTTATGGCTATTATCCAGCATGCAAGTGTTTCCTTTGCCAGTAATCAGTATAATGGGCTGTCTGACAAAGAAGGTGGTGCACACTCCAACAGCAGGAAGGGAGGTGCATTATATTCTTATGTGTGCGTGCACAAAATATTAATGATGGCTGCTCTTATCATGAATAGTTTAAGCCAGGTAAGTGCTTACATAGAGTGAGTTGTCCGTGTGAAACATCAGTTAGGTAGCTCCTTTAAGAAAGGCTGGGAGATTAAAAAAGGGCTCTTCATCAGCCCACAGGACTGGACACTGATGTCAGGGTGCTTGCAATGATCGAGGTTAGCTGGAATCACCATCACCATCTTAGTTTAGCATGTTAGCATGCTAACATGTGCCACTTAGTGCAATTTAATTCTAAACACTGGACATTTCTTGATTTTAAGATGCATCACAATGAGGACTGATGTCATGATCCAAAATAATTGGGAGTTTGCAGCCGGTACCAAATTGCAGCCAACTAATGTCGCTTAGTCTGCCGCTCTGCAAAATACAGCCACTTTTAAGTTGAGACAGTGCATGTCAGGAGAGGGCACATATACTGTATTTATACTTTTCTATTTGATTTCTTATTCTTAAGGCACCAGCTTGATAAGCAAGTACAGCCAAATTGAGCATTTAGCTGTCCAAAAGTTTTGGCTAATGACAATCACTAGAAGGGTATGACTCATTTTTTTTTTTTTTCCATGGCCAAGTGTTAAAAAGCAAACACAAATCACAATATTGAATGGGATTATTTGTAGAATCAGAACCTTAATTCATATCGAATCGGCACCCCAAGTGTCGTATCCAATGGGAAGATGAGCATATGGTATCAGCCCAATGACGATTCATATGACAGCACCATCGTTGTATTGCAGGTATTCTCTTTTAAACTCTCTCAGACACATCGAGCCAATAATGGATCTGTGTGAGAAGTCAGGTGATCACAAACATTATCGGAACTCTGTCCAACAGTTTCATTTTGAGCCAAATGTGTCCTTGTCAATACAAAAATGGAAGGAGACATCCACGGGTAATTCCTCTGGAACCGTAGTGGCTGTGTGGACTAAAATGGTGGACTGACCAACAGAACCACAAACATTTATGACTTGTGTTCATTTAAGTTTGAATACATGCAGAATATGATTGTGTGTAGATGTTGACGTTGGACCTTCAATGACCTAATCTTCTGTGGGATGAATTAAATATCTGGCATGATATAGAAATACCAGAAACAGATTTTTAAAACTTGTCAAAATTGTGTACCAGACAACAAAAAGCATTATCTTACAGCCTTTTTGGTAAAAACGTAACAGTTTAAGTTGACGTCGATGGTGTTGTTAATGTGCAATCCAGATTCTTAAATAACAGTAGAGTAACAGCAGAACAGCAGTAACAGTACAGTCCACTTTAAAGTCCACTCTGTGTTTTTATGTAAAGTCAGGGATTACAGACCAGGTGAAGTGGACAAAACAACTGCGAAGAACTTCGCAGCCCTGAATCAATTGAGACCCACATTGTGCAGGTGCAAAGGTGGCGTCGCTCGATCCGTGTTCCTGAAGTTTTGCACACTGTGTAAAAGCCTGCGATCAGCAGGAAAATCTTGCTTGCAGCTACATCTTAGGCAGTAATCAGTGTAATGGTCTTGTGTAGCATGAGCTCGGTCTGTGTTTATTTATAGATCTCTACACGAGGCCCTTACAGTGATAAGTAGGTTTTGTGGTGTGAGAGCTGCACGTCTCTCCACCGCTCTGTCGCCTGGCTTTCCAGTCCTTGTTGTTCCCGTCCTAATTCTCATCTCCCATGCTAACACAAGTGTCTTAACTTACTGCTTGAGTCACTCACTTCTGCTCCCTTTCCTTTTGATCAGGCATAATCCTCATTATTATTTACAGGCCGTGATTTTTCTCCCCACAACCATCGCTGCACTGCTGCACGAATAAACCAGCACAGTATGGACTTTGATCAATTATGGACTATTCACTAATGGCCTGTGTCCCTTCACTGCACTCCCACAATCCCTTTCAGCTCTTCACTGCGCTTGAACTGCTTCTCTGTTAAGTTCATTGTGACATCTGTGCGTAAAATGAGCTTTAAATTATTTGATAGCTTGTACATCAGTAGAGCTGGCGTAATATATTTGGTTAATAGATTTGTGTGCTGCACTGGGTCATGCTAGCAATTAGTGTAATAGAGTATCCAAAGTAATCCATAAACAGCATAAGGATGTGTACTGTGTACCATCCTGCAAATGGTGGCACTAAACAGGATTCCTAATTAGAAATGAGAGCCTCAGCTGCCAACGACAGGCACTATACACAGTCATAAAAATAATTCAAATACTCTGAATGGCTGTTTAAGTTCTGGCAAATTTCTGTTTCAATTAGCATCTGCAGGGTTTTTTTTTTTTTTTTTCAATCTCTAAGTTGATTTACAGAAAATGTTTTCATGTTCTCAGCTGACCCTCTTCAACAGCTCCGCTCACACATCTTTGTACATTAAATGAAGGAGGGAGATGTGAAGCTGTCCACTCTACACGCTGAGCGGACAAATTATAATTTTGATAACCAAAGTGCTAAACTATCTGTGTGCATGTTGTTATTTTCATTAGAGAAGAAGTGATTGATTTTGGAGTTTACAAGTAAATATAAATTATGTCCAAATCGTGTTATAGAGCTGGAAGTGGAAAGTGAAACTGTCATATGTGAAAATCATCATATAAGGAAGCACATATAAAAGTTTTAATGTTGTTGTGGCTGCATGAATACAAGTAGAAGTTAAACTAAACATTTATTTGTTTATAACACGCTGCGGTGGAAATACAGACAGATGACTCTGGAGCCGAGGACAAGATTGTGACATTAATCTGCAGCTCCAGTCTCTCCCTGTCTGAGGCCTTCAGTGTTCAGAGGCTCACTGGTGATGTGGAACCAATCAGAGAGTGCTGTGGGCGGGACACTGAGTGAGACTACAGAGCGTGGTATTATGGCTGTACTAGTGCAAAGGGTTTGTCTAAAGTCCTGTATGCACTTCGCCTTTGTCTCTGGCTGTTTTAAGGAGGAGGCAGTACTCGCTAATAAATTAACATATTATTGAATTACATTGCATTTTATAAGAATTTAGTCTTGTAACTGTATTTTGTCCAAACAAAGTAATGATCACTGTACAGTTTGGTGCTCTGACTTGTGTGTCATGATGACCGCTTGTTTGCGTGATAAGTCATTGATAAATATAGTATTATTAGCAGTATATTGGCCTAAAACAGTTGGCCAGTTGTTGCATCATTTTAATAAAACAAACTTGAAATTAGATTGGAAAATGTATCATTTGCTGTAAGTGAAGTTCTTAAATAATGGAAAATGGTGCTTTAATAAGTGTTTGAAAGTCTTGATCTAATGTTCGTGTATAGACATATAGACTTTTAGTGTCTACAGATAACCAAATAATTGTTCCCTGGGTATCGCAGTCACTCCACGCACATGTCTTCAGTTCCAGCAGCAGCAGCAGCCTGTTTGTGGAGTCAGAGGTGGTTCAGTCCCGGTTGCACTCTTTGTGATCTCTGTTTCAATTTCCATCTTCCACGTCGACACTTTTCATGACTTATGAGCCTTATGCATCTCCTCACACTTACATAACAGAAAATCAGCCGTAACGCTCCATCATGCATTCATAATGTTTTCCATTTCTGCACTGTGTGTGTTTTGCCGTTCATAACTAATAGTTCAAACAGCGAGGAGAGGAATTTATTGTCTGAGGAGCCGAGGTATGACACAAAGCACCGTGTCTCTTACGCTCCGCTGCTTCCACAAAATCCACAGTTTCCTCATCTTTGTTTTATGTGTTGAAACTCGCTTCAGTCTTATTTCACATATCACTTCTCTCACAAATGTTACAGTTTTGATTATTGAAGTTAATGACTTTTCTGTGGATCTCCTTCATGATGTTGCCATTGTTGATGTTGTTGGCGAGGAAATCTGTGTTGCAGCAGCCTCTCATTTAGGTCCATTATTATTATTATTATTATATTTTTTTTATCTGTTGTCTCTTGCAGAGATCTCTGGGAATTCAGAGGACATCCCTCTAGTGCGCTGGAGGCAGCAGTGGTTGGAGAATGGAACTCTGCTCTTCCACATCCATCACCAGGACGGCGGCCTGAATATCCCAGAACCGACCGAAGACCCTGCCAACGATTCCACGAAGGAGGAGCTGCGCATCCTGCACATCTCTGTCATGGTAAATCTCTGTTCTGAGGCAGAACATTCACAAAGCAGCTAAAAAACAGAAACAATGGATTTTATTTTGATATGCAGTCAAAAGAACTTTTTAATTGGCCAAAGTCTTTCAGTGGCAAAATGATAAAGGAAATAAACTGCTTTCTTTTGTTATTAGTTCATTCAGATGGATCTGGATTAAATATATGAAGTTCTTTAGTATAATTATTTTCTGTGAGATATCATCTTTGAGACAACACGTCCCCCCCTGCTGTGTTTGTCTTCCCGTGTATTCATAATGAAACAGCTGACTGCACACTTCTTTCCAGAGTAAAGGTTTCAGATAAATCTGTCACGGTAAAACGGCTGTTTGAGAGGCAAATATGTTTCATTTACAAAACATCTCCTTGTTATTACAGCTCACTCTCCGGTGTAACAAGTCTCCCTTTATTCAAAATGTGCATGATACTGTCACGTTTGTTTGTATTGGACACATATCTCGCCCGCTGTTCTGCAGCCTGCCACAGGGCACGACATGTTCAACATGGTGTTACAACTGCAAAGACACGGAGGGTGAACTCCTACAAAAGCAGTTTCCTCGTGTTTAAAACGAAAAATGAATAAGACACAAATAAATGTATGCTTTGGCTATTTTACAGACTACAGGCAGCCTTTCTCTGCACAACAAATATTTATGAAGTTTTACATTTCAATTGCAATATGTAGATTTTTGCATGCCTGCACTGTATCAAACCTTATCTGCTATGTCGGCAGAGTAGGAAATGAATCCTTAGATCTCGCAGCTTCCTCCTCTTGCCTGAGGAAATGTATATTTATTAGATCTTAGATATGCCACACCTACTCCCAGTGCCCTTTTCCAGCCCAAAGACATTACAGTCGTGGTTTGATGGATGATATGTATTTTCAGACATTGAACACATATTATAGCTGCATACACAAATGATTAGTCAGCTCGAGAAGACTTTTTGCCAGCAGCTACATCTGCTGAACGGAGGCGCGGAGGTGCGCTGTGACGCCCGCTGAATGTCACCCATCTTGAGACCTTGAAACAAATACCTGACCTTGACTGTCCTCTGCATGTTTTGCATGAGTTAGCAAGCACAGAGCCGGCCCGGGTGCACAGGCCTGAGCGGTGACAGCATTCTTACGTGGAAGATGAGCGAGCCAGTGCGGCGGTTCCGCTTCTTACCTCTTTGATTTTTTTTTTTCTAATCTCACATTTTTTTTTTAGTCCCCGTTCTATCTGTGTTTCACATCCCATCAGCATCAGGTGCCTGTCTTTGTGCTCCCTGCTCTGTTAATTCCTCATCCTGAATGAGCTGCGGCAGCAGTGCTGCCACGAGGGTGTTTTCACGAAGGTGAGGGTAGAGAAGGATTAGCATGCAGATATGAGCAGACCGTGACAACAGATGGAAGCGGTGCTGCCGCTGCGCTGCTCAGGCCCCTGCTGCAGCTTGCCACCCGACTGGAGGCCCCGACCTATAAATCCAAAGCCGTGTCACTTGTTCAGTTCCTTGTGGGTACAAAAAGGGTCCTGTGAAGGCTGCTTTACGGGCTTTTTAGCTCAAGCAAACACCTGTCACTGGACCTCTTTTCTCCATTGTATGTCCTGGGAGACTGCAGGACAACAGCAGTCAGCACAGGTAGTAGTCTGGAAGAAAGCAGTGGGATACAGCTGTGGAGGTCTTAATTGCTTCTCGTCTCAGCAACACCTTAGCAAACCTGTGTGCTATAGAGTTATGCAACAAGCAGCAGGGAGGAATTATGAATATTTAATATATTAACCTTCATCCTACCAACTGGGGTACCTGCAGACCCCAGAGGTGTACTTACTGTTTGTCATTTCATTCCTGTTCTTCATGACTTAGTCAGTCTGTTTTCCGAATGACTTCATATCATTGTTTTCTGTTTCTTTTTATACATACCAATGTTTCGGGGTCCTGGGGGACAAACTCCCAATTCAACCTCTGCAGTTTTAATAGATGGAACTGTTTACTGACATGTCTGCTGTCCTCATCTAAACTATCGCATATTATTAAGGGCTGGTAGTGTCCCTCTGTGAGTCATTTTGAAGGTGACAGACACAGATTTCCTCATGCTCTATTTTCATTTTACATAATATGCAAATTAACTGTAACCTAAAATAATAAGCTTTTTTTTAATTACATAACTGATGCTTTTTTTTTTTTTTAAGATTATTTTTTTGGCCTTTTCAAGCTTTATTTTGATAGAGACAGCTGAAGAGTGATAGGAATGTTGGGAGAGAAATGGGGAATGACATGCAGGAAAGAGCCACAGGTCGGATTTGAACCCTGGGCTTCCAAAGCAAAGACTGAGCCTTCGCACATGGGGCGGCCGCTCTACCAACTGAGCTAAACACCGCCCCGCATAACTGATAATGTTTTGAGAGGAAATAATTGAACGATTGGCTATGATGGTTATTTCTTACAGTTTATTGTTGGGGTCCCACTCAGCCGTCCTTGTATATTAAAAATATTGATGATGGTATTGAATGTGTAACTGCTGAGATTCACCAACATACCAAGAACAGAAGTGTTGACAGACGCAATGCTTGTGTATCTTTGTAGCAGGTCACACTATGCGAGAAGCATCGCCGGGTACGCTGCGCCATTTCCTGTTGCCTGCTGATTGGTTGATTTGTAGAAGTTATAACAGCAGTCAGATTGTGAGAATTTGGTCCCTAATTTCTGACACTCTCCAATGAAGTTTGCTTTTCCATCTGCTGGTTGCCAAAGCTTCAAATTGGACGTTATTTTAGAGTGATGACTGAAGGTTTTACTATCCTTGTCAACTTTCGTCTCAAATCACAAAGTCTAAGGGGGCTTTAATTATATCTGACAAGTCTGTAAATAAACCAACGAGTAAGCCAGACGATCTAGACACTTTATTTGAGGGGAAAAACTGTTAACTAAAAAAGCATTCCATGTTCCACTAACAGCATGCCAAGAGTCAGTGTTTTAAGTGTTAAAATGAAATCCTGCCTTTCCTTTTACAATCTCAAGGGTTGTGTCTTACAGCTCTGTCGCCATGTTTTTATCAAACACATTAAATCGACTTGAAATGGTCCCAGGTCTGCACATCCTGGCCAGGTCGGTTCAGCCAGGAAGCAGAACGTCTAATCTGTTACAGTTCATTGCCCGGCCACCATGCCTTCCACGGGACTGTTTATGCCTAATAGATGAGTCAGAGCTCCAGCACTTTTCGGCTTGAAGACAAGCCAGACTTATTATGGGTGTGATCCTGAAGGGGAATCGGGTTCAATGAACTGTACTAAAGTTGGGGTCTGAGGCCAGAAAAGCGATTTTTGTCTGATACGCCAGCCAGGCTGTAATCTTACCAGGGAATACTCTCTTCCAGATGCAGTATTGAAGATGATCTCGAACTTTAAACCAATAATAATTTCTAGTCATACTCGTGTTTTTAAAGTGTGTAAGTGTCAAGTTGGAGGCTTCCTCATGCAGGGTTCAAAGCTTCTGTTTGTGCTTTCACATCCAACAAGGTGACCACAGAGTCCTCCACCGGCCATGCCTGGTCATCCATAATAGATGACTAACCTTGTGTATGTCTGTAGCAACACTAAGTGAAACACAGCTCAAATACAAGTCCCCAACTTCGGGTTGGAGCTGACAAATCCCAACACTCCCCACAAATAAAGGCATAAAAACACTAAAACTAGAACGACACTAAAACGAGTTATTCAATGTGGCGTGGTTGGTTTATCTGTTGAGACTCTTAAGCTCCAGTATATCAGTGCTATATACACAATTCTCCCTTTTTAATTTCCAAATTTTAATCAGCTACTATTTTGCCACAGGCCCTCGATGGATCAATCCAATCATCACATACATTACGGAGGTATCCAAACCAAGTCATTTACATTATATGAAAAAACTAATATGGTTTTTCAAGCTTAGGGCTGAGATTTGATGTTTTCTCTCTTGTGAATCTCTTTTAGCTCTATTGTTTTTTCCTCAGAGGCCATAAAACAACTTTTTAATTTCTACAAGCATCACTGTGAAACCAGAAAGTGGTCACCCAGTGACAAAAAGTTCACAGAGGAAGAGATAAAAAATGAAATGAAAACATCCGGCTTTAAACATGGAGACAAAGCTCTCTGTAGTCATCATAAATACTGCAGGTCTGGCCCACATAACTACTCACATTGACCATTTTACTGGATGATGAACAGTCTGGGCAGTATGGCCAGATTTGGTTTACCTCAGCTGTGTGGACGCCCTCGAGGTACGAGTTTGTCGTGGATCAGTAGTGTGAAAAAAAGCCTCTCACTGTGCCCACTCAACCCAAAAGGTGAGGAGCAGTGGAGTCTGTCAGAGCCGTATGGTGCTGGATGTTAACGGCAGCACATGCTGCCAGGCTGCTGCTTTGTTTCGCTCTGCTTTGTGGGAACTTCAATAGACATATTGTAGGTTTCAAGATGAAGTTACCATTAAAAGCACTTTCTGGAGTTAGTAAATTACAAGTATAGTCATTTTATTACACTGTCTATTGACCCTGGTCCCATTTTATAGGATTCATTACAACTGAAGAAAACCTACTATTTTTGTCTGCTTGACCTAAAAAAGAATATGTGACAAACCCTCCAGGACACTCTGCCTTACAGCTGTGAGGAGTAAGTCATGGACAATCCAACCCCACCCCAAACTCACCTCAACCCCACCTCAGCACCAGCCTAACCACCCCGTAAACCATCCCCAGCAGTGTCAGCAGTGTGGGCAATATAGAGATTTAAGTACAAATACTACCAGAGTGTTGTAGTGTTTGTGTTCAGGACAAATCTCCACCTTCACTACTGTTCATTATTCACATTCACACATTCAAGTGAGTGAATTTGACCTTAAAACGAGTTACGTTTATGTAACTTTGCTTGTATGACTTACTAATGGCCATCAGTTGTTGGATCTTGGCATTAAAGTGTTGGTTTAGACAAAGTTAGTTTAATTCGTGAAGTGGGGATGTTAAAGGTTGTCAGTACTTGTTGTTGCACCTTATACTTACATTACCTTTAAAATGTCAACATAAAACAAATGAAAGATTCATAAATTCTTTGTGGTGAGGAGGAGGTATGGAAAATAAAAAAATAGATGTTGGGTAATAAAATGTACACAAAATATATAAAACAATATTAGCTCAATATCTAAAAGAAAAAAAATGACATAAAAGATTTATTTTAAATTTTTTTTTAATGTTTTTATTTTTCCAAGAAATAGAGGACATGTTGGAACACTGCCAGCGGATATTCCCTTCTCAACACTATATTGTAGATTTTCCATTGTGGAAATACAGAATAGATTTAATTAAAAACCTTCGTTTGTCTTACAGCGCCACAGAGGAGTTCGGCTCCTCCAGCACAAATGCTCCGAAGCTCTGATGACAGATGGAGGTAGAAATGAAAGTCAGATATAGGCAAAGAAAACGCCTCCGGCATGATGGGGACATAAAGAGTTTATGTTATGACATCTTCCTCTGGGCCTTGCAAATCAGAGGAAGTGTGTAGATCTGAAAAAACAAATCCTTTGCTCCCATAAAGTATAATTCTCAGAGCTCTGAGCTTCTGTTTGTGGATCAGCACAACGATATTTATGTTAACGAAGCAGATTTCATCAGGATGTTTGATTTCTTATCGGCAAACATCTCTGTGGGAAGTATGGCATAGCAGGGTTTAAAAGAGTCCAGAGGCCCCCTGGTGCAACTCCATCCGCCGCCCATGAAAAAAAATATACATATATATGATAGAATTTATTAAAAAACTCACTTATATTC
This sequence comes from Protonibea diacanthus, assembly GCA_028641955.1. Classification (NCBI taxonomy): domain Eukaryota; kingdom Metazoa; phylum Chordata; class Actinopteri; family Sciaenidae; genus Protonibea; species Protonibea diacanthus. The sequence continues at coordinate 4,168,421 of CM053988.1, read as the reverse complement.
TCTATCAGTTCTATTGGAGATATTTCAAAACCCTCTCAGGACAAAATTCAGTGCTGGAAAACATTGTTTTTGCTATAAACAGCCGAACTGAATTATATTGAGTTCAACAGCCTGTATGAAATCTCTTTTTAATGAGTTAGTGTGAGTCTGCAGCAGTCATACTTCATTTCATGATTTATAATTACATAATTTCCTGGTGATGCTTTAAAATTGTTGAACCATAGGGAGTCGGAGACACACACACAGACACACACTGATATCAGGGGGCAGGTCATTTTATTGGAAGAGATGGTCATTGTGACACCGCTCAGCTGAGGGATGTTGACATTCATGTGGTGACCCTCCTAAAACCCGTGTTGATAACATCGATCGTATAAACCTTAAATCAATGCGGCCCTGACCACTTGTAAAGCAGTTGCCTCGGCCGAATCCCAGCCTCCGGAGCTGCTCTCTGAGCGACACTGCCTGCCGAGCGAGACAAGCCAATCCATAGCTTCCCTATGGGCTGTTTGTAGTGCTGCTGAATCCCTGATGCGGACAATAGAGCACCACGGGTCGCTTTACCAACAAAACACAAACAACCAAATCAAAATCAGGAGGACAGACCTCCACACATTAAAGTTGCACTAATCAATATATTTTTTCATTATGAATCAAATGACTATATGATATGTGAAAGTTGCTCATAGCAGCAGACAGTTTTTATTTGACCAAAGTTAAATGATCTTATGTCTGTCCAATCAGATTTGGCTGTCCACTATGAATATTTTTTATTCATACTATATATATATATATATGAGTTGGCAACACTTTGTTCAACTGCCAGATGTGAGCAACATTCATGTAACATACTGTAGTAAACACCTCTGAGCTAATGCATACTATCAGCTAATCAGAATCAGAAAACAAAAGTTTCATATTAAGTTGCTGTGGGCTGTAAATTCACCACTTTGAAGCAGAAGATGAGCTACGCCAGAGCCTGACACCAAAGACTCATCTCAGTCAATCTAAGTCAACTGAGCGATGAGCAATGGATAGTTCAGATCTTTGACTTTGAGGGGGCAGCCATACTTGTCACCATCTTTCTGTCATTGTTATTTGTAGATGTAGTTTAGTAGCTCCTGTGTATATAGATAATAGAGCCTATCCATTCTTAACTCCATCAACAAAGCTCTGATTGGTCAACTCACTCCTTAACTGGTTGAAATAGATTTCAGTGGACATAACAAACAGAAACTGAGGTAATTTTTTGAGTTTTGGTGGAGACCAAGAGTTGGAATAGGTGTGAATATTGTATCTCTTTAGGTGACCAGAGAACTGCATGTAAATCAGCAGTAGTTTATCTTAATAATTCTGAGGTGATAATAACTTGCCAATAAGTTCAGCTTTAAACTCGCAGATTTGACTAGTTTTCAGAACCTTTAGTAAGGAGTGTATGTACCTACAGAGTATTTTGAACTTGGATGCTCCTGTTTCTTCCCATCTTTTATCTATCTTCACGCGTACAGTCTACAGTAATGGAACTTGAATCAGACAAACCTAGTCAAACAACAGAGTCCTTTTAAGGCTCAGAGTATCATAAAAGTATCCAACCATGACATCTGTGATGTACAGTATAATTTTTCTATTAATCTTTCTTTCCGCTCTTGTGTTTGTGTTGTGCCTCGAGCTGCATCACAGTGAGCACACAGCGAAAGTCAGTCGGACTTGATAAGACATCAGCATCAAATAATTTCCGCTCTGTGTTGGGATTTTAGTGAGAGACAGCCTCTCACAAAGCAGACAGCATGCTGTTAATAAATCAGAAACGTTACATGCTGTTCGGTTGGTTTATTGTCCCTTTGCAAATGTATAGGACACAACTCTGGATTCATACTGGAAAATAAATGAACAGTGGAGTTTTAGCTTCAATTTAATTTCCTATACAGACATCCCTGACTGGAAGAAAGAAGAGAAAAAAAAAACTGAAAATGCAGAGGCGGCTTCAGCTGTATCTGTGCCTGATGGGTGGCTTTTCACATATTTCCATTTTCATGCTGCTGTATGGTCATATTTAGCTTCATGGCCACTCGCATTATTGCAGAATAAAGCAACATCTACCCGCTTTCACCCTTATTCAGTTCATACATTTTAATTAGGTGAAATGAGACACTCTCAAACCATATAGACATCACCAGACCTTGATATACAACAAATACACATACAAAAGATTGTGATCATATGATTGTATATATTATATAAATACAATTCAGGGATTAAAAGCACTGCTTTTGCTCATATTTTATACTTGATTAGTATTCAATAGCATAATTATCAGGTCGTAAGAAAGCAACATTTTTACAGAGAGCAGATATGAATAAAAAGGTAAAAGAAGTGCTGTGAGTCCAAATGTGAAAAAGCTTGAAAGTATGATTATCTCCTAAATTTGCATGACACTGTGTTTCCCGGGACAAGATGGTCTGTCTTATCTGAACCCAAGTACTCAATAATCATCACAATTCCCCAACACTAATAGTAATTGAATATCATAGGGTTTTATGCAGAGCGCCTAAGCTATTATTTTCCTTGCATTCTAGCGTATATTTCTAATTTCCAGAGTATTTGTACGAACACAGTGATTTGCTGCCTCTCATTCACAGCCACCAGATGAATTAGTCACACCTGAACGGGTGTAAAAATGAGTTTTGGATTTGTGCAGATGAAACTTTGGGAGTGATAGTCGCTTCAACTGTATTTCTACCAAGGGAGTTTGAGAATATGAATATACACACATTCATATGCACAAACCTGCCATATATAGAACGCAGCACAGATTCAAGTTTAAAAAGACGTGTGATGACAGACAGAACCACTCAATATAATTAGCAGGATTGGGATATAATGTCAAGTAATGGTTGCTCCTCGATCATGACGTAGTATGAAGTATGGAAGAGTCATTATGTGATATTGCATGTAATTAATGGTTGAATAACCTTGAAGAAAAGAGTTACATATGACATTGAAAAGAAAAGTTCAGACATAATGATGCTGTACAATGTGTTCCCTTCATATATACTTCAGTGTGAATAACCTGTATCACAGGAAACATAAATTGCATCCATTGTTCTAATAATAAGGCCATCATATATAACCTCATATATCAGGCTATTTCTTCAACATTTATACCATGTGAAGATAAAAATTCAGTTTGGCTCCAGCGGGTGTCGACTCCCTGCAGTGACTCTAATATACTTACCCACACATTTATTTTCTTCCATGTATTTTACACATGGATACATAATCTTCATGTTTCTCTATTTTGCATACAGACTGCTGCAGTATATTATCAGAACTCGCAGAGCTCCATGTTTCCGAGCCACAGGCCTTTTGTAGCTCAGCGCTCGTATGTAATATCGTATCACTTCATTAGATGTTAAGCTATTATTGTTATTACTACATACAGTATTGTTCTCTGTAATTTATTCACTGATTAGATTTCTGTCATTCGGCCCACTTGGCACCAAATTGCCACTTTCCTCTTTTCTAATCCTTTACATTTTTTTCCCATTTATTTTCTCCTGCTAATTGTTTTTAGGTGGATTTCCATCATCATTATTAGTAGAGGTAGGAGTATCAATAACCTGGCTCAGACACAGATAAACATTAGAGATGTCTATGTATTGTGGAAACTCTTCTGTTATTGGCAAGCACAAGTTCCATGGTTAGAGCTGGGATCATAGTCTGTTTCTCTTGGTCAGTGGAAGAGGGAGACAACAGCTGTTCTGCTGCCCTGTGGACACACTGTCACAGGTTAATGGTTATAATCTGTTAACTGGTTCATTTATTACAGCCGGCTTTCTCAATCTCACTTTGTCAGAGAGGCACGGTGAGATATTATGACAGACCGATGCACATAAATGTTGCCAGGGCAGTGAGTGGTAGCCATGTAAACTACATGTGCCTAAAATGAAAGGTCATCTGCTGAGTGATGGATTAAAATCATTATGTACTGGATTAGAACATTCCTACTGGAAATCACAAGAGGAAGTATCTCAAAAGAAATGGTGGCAGATGAAACGTCCTGCTGCTGATCTGAATACTAATCACAAGTCCAGCAGGTCAGTACTCCTCCACAAGACCACCAGAGTCCTTTGATTGGCTAGGATATTTCATAGATACTCCCCACTGATTGGTTGAAAAAGAAACTAGTCTGCCTAGTAATGTTTGTTGTCCATTCGTTGACTGCGCTTTCAGTCTGCTGAACATCTACTCTTCGATTTTCGTTTTTTTTATTCAGTGGCATAGAACAACAGTGTTGTCGACAAAGTGTTGGACAGACAAACCACACATCTCGGTTTTTAGCGGAATCTCAGGAAAGCAGTGCAAACAAAACACATCTCTCTATTATAAACCGTTTGAGATATTCACAGATATGTAAAACTTTAGACTTTTTGGGCAGATCCGCCCAATCCTAAACCCGAAGTGGTGGGACCACTTCTGTTTTTAAGCATGAAGGTGCTGGATTTATGTTCGCCGCCATTCTCTTGAATCTCCTAACTCTGACTGCATAAACAGGAAGAGGAAGACGTTGGCGTCTGTGTAAAGAAAGTATCTAAACGGGTAACGTACTAGAAATGCTCTACAGCAAGACTAGTGGCTGGCTGACCTAATCATTCTTCCGGCAAAGCCAACCAGGGAAATGGTTCAGCGAGCATAGTACCAGGCGTAACGGGGGATTTGAGTGGGACTTAATGTATCGATACTTGCGGCTGAAAAATCGTTACTTTCTGGGGAAACAAAATATCGATATATCGCCGAATCGATAAAATTGCTCAGCCTTACTACATACAGTAATCTATAAGATTTTTTTCTCATGCAAGTTGCCGAAGTTGCTGCCAACTACAGCCTTATGGTTGTTATAATCAACATGGGTTGCTTTTTTTAAGTGTTGACTTGAACTTGGTTTAAAAAGCTATAAATGCCACACATTTGGTATCAAATTAAGGAGAAAAATGAAAACAACTTGTGTTTGTCAATTTCTTTCTGTTGTTGAGATAGCGTTGTTTGTTTGAGGAGTTAAAAAGAGTTCTCAGTGAACTGAGTAGAAGCAACATTGTAGAATTCTACTGGGGTCTAATAGGTTATGCATTTCAGGCCAGGCAGGCGCTTCAACTCTAAACTCTTAAAGGTTATTGTTCTACTCAGCAACAACTCTACAGACATGCTAGCTGCTCAGTCTTAAGTCGCTGGGGTACATCACCAGGGAACCATGAATGTCTACACTATGCATCTACACTGGGCTGCTTCATTTTTCTACAAACAATAACATCAGAATTATATGACAGATGCTCCATTATAATCTCATAAAAAGTCTACACACATCGTAGTGGTTTTAAAGGCAGCACAGCCTCTGATGATGCACTACATCAAGAAAAACTGCTAACTCAAGTCTTTAGCTGACTCTAGTGTACTAATGACTTTATTTAACTCCAAGAGAATTAATGTTTTCATGACAAATGTCGCATTACATCAATGCCATCTCACCAAACGCACTCAAACACTCATGGCTTCATGCTATATTACTTTTTATGAAATCCACCAAATTGAATCAAATGATTCGAACCATTTCTGTCATTAATACTCATTTCCAACAGAGAAATGAAAGAGAATGGGGTTGTGACTTTCACATTTGTTCAATGTCAAAATCAGCGCTGGATCATAAAGCCTGTTGTTAATAATCCTCACAACTCAAGTTTCATTTGGTTTGACTGTAGGTGTTAAATATTGTACTTTGACAGCGTTAACCCTGGATTCAGCAGCTAGCATAATAACATATGCACAAGAGGATTCGCTGCACGAAATCTGTCAATTTCCATCATTAATATGGTAACTTAAAATCAAATCCAATCAGTTGCCCTTTGGCTATGATAAAGTTTATTATATTCGAAGCAAGAAACTTCCTTTTGCTATCTCGTAGCTGTCAGATCTTTCCGCCTTCCTGCGTCTTAATGCCTCACATCCAGAGACTAAGTGACAGATTGATAGCTCAGCTCTAATACCATGCCTGCTCTGTCAGACTGAGAAAGGCCATGTCTTCTCTCTTCCATTCAGGACTTACATGACAGGAGTGTAAGTCATAAGGCGCACTGGTGCCATTATAACATCATCCTCATCCGTTAGTAAGTGGATTATGGGGCTGGAGCGCTGGCATGCCTTGATGTGTGGTTTGGTTTTATTGGCTCTGTAAGAGGACATAGTCCACTTAGTCCTCACTTTGATTCCAAGTAATGCCTGACATTAAACAGTTTTTTTTTCCAGATTGTCTATATTAGCCCCCACTACCCATGGGCACTAATGCAGGTTGATGGGTTTGAATTACATTTGTCACTGAGGTAGATTTGATTGAGAACCATTTCAAGTACTTGACATTTGACATCGTATTCCAGATTACTCAGGGATGAATGAAACAAGGCCGGGACTTGACATTAAATCTGTGATTTAATAGTCAGGGCTGTATCCAGAATTTTTGGGCTGGGATAGCTCAAGAGGGACATTACCTTATGCAGCATTTGTGCATGCAAACATGTCAGTTTATCTGATATCCATTTTAATTACTTACAGTATCTTGCTTTGCTGAGTTTAAGACTTTTATTGGAAAGATACTACGAGCGGTCTTTATTTTCTATTTCAGTAACAACAAGAACCAAATTAAATCTCTTTCCAACAATAAAGGAATTATTTCATTTGACAGACTGTTGCTTCGGCGTGCCTCTCAATTTCCCCTTGTGACTGTCTACAGCGGATGTTTTTTCAGGCACATTTCTCAGTTAGTCGCCTCACTTTTAATCAATGCAGATGTCTACACAGGTAGCATCGTGTCTCCCTCACAGGTAACTGTGACTCAGCTACTGCTGTTGACAACAGCGCTGCTGTGGCTCACATGGAGGAGCGTGTTGTCCTCCAGTCCAGTCCAGTCAAAGTGTCCTTGAGCAAAATACCATGTGAATGCATGAGTGTGATAAGTGATGCCAAAGCACTTAGCACTGAGTGGTGGGTAGATCAGAAAGGTGCTGTATGAACACGTCCATTTACTATTATTTGAGCTTATACTTCAGCCATGGGGGTCAATTAAATCTATAGCTCCATTAACGTTACAATACAAAAATCATACACATGTCATCCAGGGCTATTTGATATTGCTGATGTTTCCACATCAAGCACACATGGAGCAACATTAGCATTTACTTTGGCTACATCTCAAATCTAAGTCTAGTAATTGCTGCCCTAGCTATTTTGGTACCCCACCAACCCCAGAGGGAAATATCTGTCTGTTTACTGAAGTAACTAGCAAGTCCGCCTTTATGAATCAGATAACATGCAGTGGGTTTAGTAGAGCTGACAATTGGTGTTGCACTCCTTCTACTACATATTCTATTACATATAGTCATCTGACAGAATCTTAATACAAAACTACTTATTCTTGTAGCTGGAACCATTAATATGTGTTCATAAAACAGTTACACATACGTAATTCAGCTCAGCTTCATATCGTTTAATAGAACATTTTAAATCGTCTTACAAGACAATTGAAGATACAGTTTCCAGTGGCCTCAGTTAACATGCTGTTGTATTTACTGTACAGTCACTGTTTGAATTTGAAGAGGGAACTTCATCAGTGACTTTCAAAGTGCTGTAAATGTAATCATTACAAACCAAATGACTCTGGTCTCCTTTTTGACCACTGTGCATGCAGATTTACTGCATAAGTGGCCCATATCATGGTGTCATTTGTTAATGTCCTTGACTATGCAGATTAAGCAAACAATTTATGCAAATAGGCCTCTACTTTTGCCAATTTAAATTAATATGAGCAACTGAAACCCTCATTTTTATTCATCCTCAGAATCCCTAATATGTTTGAAAAAGGATTTTTATGTAAATGACTGATTAAAATCTATTTTTCATTTCATCACTTTTGCTTATCTTTCCATAACTCGGCTTGTTTGGCTGAACTGACACACAGTTTAATTTGAATTGTTTTCATTCTTTTTAAATCAGTTTGCACAAAAACCTCGTTATTCTGCTGCTGCTGCTTCGGGCAGAATATTGCCTGACATCCAAGCAGTTACTTTTTCCATAATCATTTGCACTGTCCTTGAATCAGTTTGTGTCAGAGGAAGTTCAGCACAGGCAGTGAAGACAGAAACATCTGTATGCACCTGGCTGGACGAAGCAGTTCTTTTGTTCTCATTTTAAAAAGACATGTTCCTCTCTCTGCTCTGTCATCTTGACATTTTCATGACAGTTTTTTTTTTTTTTTCAAATTGTTCAATCTCTCTGCATTAGATTTCAGGTGGATAGCATCAGGTTAGATCAGGAGGATGCTGTACATGTTAACGTCATGGGTCCAACTTACAGTCATGTCTGCGTGTTATCTCATCGTTCCCGTCACTTTCCCTTAATGATCTCTTTCAGTAACCGTAACAAAGCAAGTAATGAAATTAGATAAAAGAAAAGAGTCAAATAAAACTGCCCACAAATGTTCTCTCATTGGCTTTATTCATGGAGCAGATCTGGCCTGATATTCAAACTGACAATCGCTGTCTCTCTCCGCTGTGTTTCCACAGGCTGTGCGCTTTTGACTTGCCTAGACTTTGATCCATATCCTGCTTCTTGGCAAGAATCTCTGACTCCCTTTGACTCTCTCCCTCTCGCTGTCTCTCTTTCTCTCCGGTTTCTGTCTGATTCTGTCTCTGTCTCGCCTGCTAACCTGTCCTCGGGGCAGGCTCAATGCCCTTCATCTGTCCGTCTCATGCCCGCGCCCAATCCTCTATGCCCACAGGTGCTGCCACATCTTTGAACCCTACAAACCAGGTCACAAGTCGTTAAAATCAGTGAGAAAATGAGTAAAACGAAAGTGGTCATGTGACCTGACCCAATCAGCTGGTATCAGCACTTCTTGGGGTGCATGCATGTGATATTTAAAGTCACAATCAACTTCTATCTCCCAGATATTTCCACAAGCTGGGAGCCTTTTTCCTTGTAACTTTTTTTTTGCTTTCACAGTCAGACTCTCATACATTCAAGCTTTTAACCAAGCCAGGAAGTTAGCCAAACTTATGTGGAAGGGAAAATAAAGCAGAGAACGCCACTCAAACTGTCCTTTGTAAACATCACTCAGAGTTTACAGACCACTTTTTCTATCAAATGAAGGATTATTATTGAGATTTGGGGTTTACTCACTATCCTTACAACCAGACTTTACTGAAGTGGATGCCACAGCTCCATGAGGGCCAGCAAAACATCCATTTTTTTTTTTTAATATTTTAAAAATATTTTAAAACTACTCAAACTGCAAGAAACACGCAATAAACACTGAAATCACCATATTAAAAACTGTGTTTATGCTGCAACTAATATTGGTGAGATCCCGGTTGCCATAGAAATGCAACACTCTGTCCAGTGCACACATTTTCCATCTGCACACACAGCCTGCCAGAAAAAGCAATGGAGATAATTGTAATCAAGCTCAAAGAAAATGCAACATCTCAGACAACTCAACCTCAGCCTGACAAAATACCAGTCTTCTGTCTGTACAGTGACTTTACACACGTATATTAGTGCTGTCCACCTGCTGTCCATGAGCTGGTTTTGTCATGGAATAAATGGAAAACAAGATAAAGACAAGTCAAATGTCAGTGTGGACAGCCCTACGGGCTGAGCTCACTTCGGTCTTGCAATGCATCAAGGCTTCTCATCATCGTGATGTTGCCTGACAACCAGCTGAGGCTCCGGGAAGTTACTGCGTGTGGCCAGAAATGGTTCGGCAAAAACAATGAATGAGATGGAACATTTGAATGACTGAGCTGGATTCTGCTTTGCACAGGGCCGTCCTGTTTTTCAGTTCCATGGTTTATGCGCTAAGCTAACTGGCTGCTGGCTACATCTAAATACACATAATATTTATCATACAGATATGTATGTTTTATAATTTCTCTCATCTAACTCTTAGCAAGAAAGTGAATACATGTATTTCCCAAAGAGCCTATTCCTTTATAACTATACCTTTAGAAATTAGGGAGCCATTGCTTTAACAGTCTGTGTTTTCACCTCAGTGCTTTCAGTTGAAAAAAAAAAGCTGCTGACCTTTGCTCACATCCCACATGGTCTTAAATTAGTAGAAAGAGCCAAGTTCTGAACTCTCCTCTCAAGGTGAAATGAGAGCTCCTGTCATTAAAAACATTGAAGGTGGTATTCACTAAATTTCATCTGCAGCCTTTTTCATATTGTGCTTTTGGCATCACAGCTTTCACTTTGATCTGTATTCTAGTTGGCAAGATTCTGTGAATCTGTTCCCCTCTTTGACGCTCTCTCTCTCTCTCTCTCTCTCTCTCTCTTATTTTTTCCTCTTCTGCCCTTTTTTTCTGTCTCTGCTCCAAATGCCACCCTCCTCCCCTTAGGGCGGGATGATCGCCCTTCTGCTGTCCATCCTGTGCCTGGTACTGATCCTCTACACCCGCAGGCGCTGGTGTAAACGCCGTCGCATCCCTCAGCCTCAGAAGAGTGCCAGCGCCGAGGCGGCTAATGAGATCCACTACATCCCCTCTGTGCTGATGGGAGGCCAGGCCAGGGAGAGCTTGAGGAACTCACGGGGTCAGGGACCGAACTCCAGTGGTACCCTCAGCATCCGGGAGACCCCGATTCTGGATGGGTACAAGCGGGGTTTGGGATGGGGGATGGAATGATTAAACCCTAAAGATAAGCACATGAAAGTAAACAGAATGTGCTGAAAGATCATGGAAAGAATAATCTGTGAATGTAGTTTTTTATTCCATATTATGCACTTCTGGAAAGCAGCTGACATGACACACCTATTTCTAAGTGCAGTAATCTGCAATGAGTGTTGAGGTTTAAGATTATAAAACACCTCATCATATCAGTAATTCTGTCACACTTGGAATCACGACTGCTTCATCAAGCTCATTAGCCTCCCTTGATGTTTATTCTAATTTCAATAAGTCAAGTTAATGTAACACTAATTGATTGATTCTACCTCATCCCCAGGTATGAGTACGACATTACCGACCTGCGTCACCATCTGCAGCGGGAGTGCATGAATGGTGGCGAGGAGTTTGCCAGCCAGGTCACCCGTACCTTGGACTCTCTCCAGGGCTGTAATGACAAGAATAATATGGACCTCACACCAGGTCAGTTGACTGCACAAACAGCAAGGTCAGACAAAACACATCTACAACAAAAAGCCTTAAAGCCAAGTCAGTCACCACCTCAGATTCCTAATTCCCTCAAGAGACGGCAGAGAGTAAACTTGAGCTAAATGGAGTGTGAATATTGGACCTACATTAGTCAGGTGGCTAGACCTCAAATAAATGCTTATGCTGATACCCAGAACAAAAGTTTGCAACAACTAAAGCATTTAGCAGCTCCAGAGCCATATATGTCCGAACCAATACAAGTGAATAAAGATCTTTTCCAAAGGCCAGGCAAAACTCATTTAGTTAACAAAGGCTCAAGTCACCCAGTCAGCCATGACAGTGCGACAGTCCCAAGTCCCTGAAACCAGCTAACCTAAATGCAACATGCTCATTTATACTGATGACATTGCTCCTTATCTGATAGATGTGTAACACACACATGCGCAATAACATATTTCTGTGGTGAGAATTTACACAGCTTCAGTACTAAAGCTAAATATAAGTTAAAGATTAACTAAAGATAATATAAAAGAGATCTGTTATTTGCACCTGTGAGCTGCAACACCATGCAGAAGAAAACATGCATCTACTCATGGACTGACATGGTTAGCAGGTTCAGTGGAAATAACAGCAATTCCACAACCAGGTCTGTCAATGAACTTAAGTAACCTGGTCATAATTTCTGGAAAGAGACGTCACTGTTGAGCTGACATGGACATACCGTTAAATGATGGACCCTCAGCATCAAATGTGTTTCAGGTATTAATAATGATGTACTTGGTTGGGATACCAAGGGAGGAAGTGCTTCTTCCACTGAAACCTTTCTAAACATTTTAAATTACAAAGTCACTAGAGTCTGTCACTGAAGCTTCCACCTGTCTCATTAACAGCCTTGTTGTTCTTCCTCCACAGCCATACATTCCATGATAAAAAAACATAAAATAAAGTAATAAGACAAGTGTCAAACAGGTTACATTTGCTAGTATTGGAGAGAATAGAAGTGTACAAGATAAATTGTTTTCCCAGCAGGGAACAGTATAATTACATTAACACTGTTGTAATAATTGAAATAGTCAGCGTGAAACTAGAGGAAACTAATTGGATTTTTAATTAAATACCATTACTTGTGTTATTTTCCCATATAGGTGGGAAGCAATCATCAAAATGATAGTGGACCAAATGATAGTTTCACAGACATGAAGGCTTCAAAGCTCTGTCAATAAAAACCACCTTTTAAAACAGAGAATACAAATGAGACACTTGTTCAGCAGTTTCCAGAACATCAGTTGTGTGACTGATGCAGCACAACACACATAACGATCAAACTGCAGGTATTCTTTCAAAGAGTTTATTCCTCACACTTGACATAACCCAAAGGCTTACGTGCCTGCCAAGGATTCGTTTTAGAACATCTATTTTTCATAATCAGTGGACGCTGGAGTTGAGCACCACTCCCATGAGAATTACTTCTATGAAGTAGAGAAGTTTTGATGCAGGTATACCCTCTGAATTTCAATTAACAGCAGATTCGCTGCTCGGATTCATAGAGATTGGTTATAGTGACAGCACTCTCACACGGTGTTCCAATTCAGAGGTGATGGAGGAGCAGAAATCCTGTGCATTATGCATTTAAGATAGTCAAAGTGATGGACTGGATAAATAGAAAAAGCAGGCAGCAGGCCATGCATGGAATAATGAGCAATATATAGAAGTGGAGAGGTCATTCAGAAAATGGCATTGGAAATAACAACGATTTCAGTAAATAGCTCTTCGCTGCCCTGACCTTTCCTCTCAGGAAAATGGAATAGTTTTGAATACAGAAACAAGTAAAAAATATATGTTGGATTATGTCAGTATTAACCCATGTCTAGTTTCAGTTTATATTACTTTAGTGTAGTATAATAATGCGGTATTTATCCAGCAGATTAAAATACAAAACATCAGCTAGGAAAAGCCAATGCAGGGCTCAGTGCTAAGGATTTCCTGATTGCCTGAGGCAAGTCAAACGCTGCGTTAGTAAAACTAGTGATTGGGAAAGTGGTAAAACAAATTTAACACTGTTGCTTCCTTTACATCTTCACTGAGAGTTACACTTCTGCAACAGATAGAAAATGGCAGCGAGTAACGACAAGGTTTATGAGTCGAAGCACAAGTGAGCATTTCAAATATCCTAAAATTGGGAGCTTAGTCGGGGGTGTTACAGGATGTGGCCGAAAACTACAACCATTTATTGTGCAGCTTGAGAGCAAGGCAGATAACATAGGCTTGTTTCTGACAAACTTTCCAGACATGAGGGGTATCATTTCCTTCAGGTGAGGAGAGTCACATTAACTAGCTAAATATTCTCTCTGTGATGTGTTAAAGTAATACACCTGGTTGTTACATACAGTGCATAAAGTTGGAGAGGAGCCAGTGGAAACCATTAGCCTGGGAACGCCAGACGAGCTCGTGTTTGACTGTATCTGGCAGATGTGTCTGGCCTCCTTCACTCTCATACAGATTTCCATCCATCCTGGATTTGGTTGGGTCAATCATAACCGTTTAATCTAATAGGTGGTTTTGATATGACAACTGCACAGAGGAGAATGTGCTTACTGGCATTTTGGTTTATACCTGTTGGAGAGGTTCCATGCAAACAGATTTCAGGATACTGTAATAATGTATACTGTATCCTCTTGTAAATGCAAAGTTCTTTAATATGTTTAAACTCCTTCCTTTAACAATGTGGTTGAACAAACATTTATACAACAAGTTTGTGTTTAACGGCACTTTAGCCGACCTTTTAATGAAAATAATTTTTTTCCTCAACTTGCCAGTGGTGAAATTAGTTACAAACAAATTTATTAAAGACTCGAGTAAAGGTCTACCTATCTAATAAAACTTTGTGGCTCTCTGATATTTTTTCACTTACAGCTGATTTTCACACAGAAGACGGTGTTAGCATCTCATTCTGAGTCAATTTAATTCATACTTATGTGTCAGAAATGGAAGCTCAGGTCTCAAGATGAAGTCTCTTCAGTCAGGACTAAAGTGAATTATTCCTTTAGGGATACAATTACAGGAATCATATTCAGTTTTTTTTCTTATTGTTCCCCTGGAACTTTATCTCTATGTACCAAAACAGATAATTTCACCCTCTGGGACTTATGTTTTTTTTTTTTTTTTTTTTTTGTATATTTCCTTAATGAGTTCTACTTTCATGGCAGCTTTTCTTGCTCTTTAATTTTGGCTCCTCTAGTAAACAACATGTTGGGTGTGTTTTCTTCGCATTACTATTCTTTATGCTTGCTACACTGTGGTTTTAAAATCTCCTACATCCAGCCAAGAACAACGCGCTTTTTTTTTTCCAAGTGGCTGCTTTCTCATTTCAGAGAGAGCTTTTCAGCTCTCTACTACCACTGGCTTTTATTTCCCCACATTTGTAATTATATCCCACTTCTCCACAGTGAGTGACAACACCAAACTGGCCCTTATGAACAAATACAAGGACAACATCATCGCCACGAGCCCCATCGACAGCAACCACCAGCAGAATACACTGCTTCCGCACAACACCTCCACCAGCCAACGCAAACGTCTCTCCAGCAACACCCGTGGTGAGTCACTCTCTCTCATAGATTTACCCTTTGACAGAGAATAGAAGAAAATAGATCAGCGCCGCTCTGTGAGTCTACCCACTGCCAGCAGGAACAAGCAGTGCAACGTGTAGCTACATGTTTTGTTTTCAGTTTTTTTGTTTAGTTTTTTGTTTTTGTCAGGATGCTGTGGCTGTCAGGTGAACTCCTAGAGACTTTAGCATAGATGATTTTCAGATTTTTGAAACCATTTTATTATGTAAAGGACATTCAAATCACTCAATCATTCAAAAATAAATAAATGAATAAACTATCCAAAAACTAGACCAAAATTAGGAGGCAAACATTTTAAGGCACACCTACAATGTTGGACCTTAAAGTCAAACTGAAATTTGAATTCTCCTCACATTTTGTTTAAGAATGAATATACTATCATAATATTAGATTAAGTGTTTTTCATTTGTCAAAAGAGGTAAACCAGATTCAGCAGTGTCCAGTCCAGCAGTGTGGTAGCAGAGCAGTTTCCGGGCTCCATCTGTGCGGTGATTAAGGTTCAACTGCAGCACACAGTCACTGTAGCTATGCATGGAAAATTGGCGAAATAGTGCTAGTGCAAGAATGCAGATGTTTTTGTTCAATAGCGTTTTCACAGACGCGTCTAAAACACCTCCTGTGTCCAAATGTTGGGCCCGTGGGTGGACATTTCCTGCGACAACTGAGAGCTGGCGCTATGATGAGACATGCTGCCAGCTTCTGTCATGGTGCTCGAGGCCTACTGATCGCAGAATCTCATCCCGTGCATCCTGAAAATAATCTAATAGGTACTCTCTACAATTTCAACATACAGGATTCGGGAGGTCTCATTATGTAAAATTAAAGAAGTGCAAGTAGTTTTCCAGCCTGCTGCTCTTTTCCTGCTAAGTCATCAGGAGGTAGCGTTAGACCAGACCAGATTACAGATTGTCAAAACTCACAGCATGCGTTACACCGTGACTCAAAGTGTATCACAAAACAACACGCAGTGTGACGGCGGGACTTCTACTCATGGCACACTCAAAATTTTTGCTAGCGTGAAAACAATTCAGTAAAAACGAGGCGAAGTGAAGGCCTTCAGTGTTCAACTTACAGCAACACTGTGATCAATGTCCAGCTGCACATCTTTTATCTCTAAATGTTTATCTCTCACAGCTACAAAGCTGGGAAAAAAATCATGGCGAGTCACTGAATGCCACTACGCAGGTTTAATCACAGACGACATCAGGAATGCCCTTTGGAAAAGTCCCAAGGACCTGCAGACATTTTCAACCGATTGGACAAAAGTTGTCAGCAATACAGTAAAAATACAAGTTAAATGAGGATACGCAAGATCTTTGCAGGACATGAACCCAGTGTTCTAATCCATGACGTCCTGAGAGACAAATGCCCTTTGAAAAGTGAATCGATGAAAATGTTTGGTGTGACTGTGGTTTGAATGTGAAGCCTCAAGCATATATCTTTTCGTCTTTTTACTAACATAAATCAAACTATGTCTTTCCATATTCCCATCGATATCTGTCTGAAATGCTTTTTTCTCATTGTCATCGTCCTGAACTCCCTCATCTCTCCTCATACTCCCCTCTGCCAGCCCGAGCTGCGGTAGTATAGGAGTTGTACTGTACGACAGGAAATGAAGAGGTTACAGTTGATGAAATGGAGAGACATTATCCCATTATGATAAACATGATGAAAAGAAGGCAGCGACATTTTTAAAATGTCATTTTGGAAATTTTCATTTGACCTCAGACCATAATTCACTTTCCTCAACAGGATAAGCACGATGCTTTATTCTCCGCCTAATTAAAAACAGTTCTGTGGTGCTGGTCGCTGTGGAGACACTCCAGAAACACTGTAATTCAGAGGTGTTCTCCAAACACAAGCAAGGTATTCAGACCCCTCCCGTTCTTGCAATCATCATCGTCATCATCATTTAAACAATGTTTCATTCATGACTGATGGACACCAAACATGACTCTTGGGATATTTTGGTTTCTTTAGAGGAAGCAGATGTGTTTCATTTCCCTTCTCCCTCTCTGACCTTCAGTCTTTTCAGTGCTCTCCTGCAGCCACCATTGCTTTCCAGCGATGCGAGCTCAGAGAAACAGGGTAGAGGAAAACAACATTCGAGCAAAGCCTTTTATCAATTATAGAGGGTGAGAACAAAGACTGAATGCCCCAAACACCCAACCGAAAGCGCCACCAGGCACTGTTGGCAGCTCTAAATGGCGATGTTGGAATATTAAAAACTTCAGGGCCCAGAGTTCCTGTAACACAGTTTCAGTGAACTGCAAACAACACAGTGATGTTTACCTCCCCAGCTCGCCTGTGAGGCTCCATACCAAAGTGATGAAAGAGTCGAAAGGTCTAATGCCGTGTTCAGACAGACATTAACACCCTCCTCATTCATTTTAATGAGATCAGTGCGCTGGCACAGAATCAGCTCTGACACAAAAAAACGTCTGCTTATCTGGCAATGTCATCTCGCTAGAAGCTGGCCAATCACCAATCGCCAATTGCATATTTGGAAGCGCACATTCCTTGTGATTACTTTAGAATGCAAATGGTGTAAGTGTACTGTTTATCCCTCCATTTTAGCTTTGAACACTGTCAAATTCTACACAGGAAGATGCAGTATGACCTCCAGTGGCTCTTCAAAGCAAAGTCAGCTGTAGTCCAAAGATATGATTCTGCAAATATTTGTCAGTATAGTTTTTTTTTTTTTTTTAACAATGTAGTTTTAGTTTCCTAAATCTATGAAGATGACACTCCTTTGTGTTGAAAGGAGCCAGCTGAGGTGCTTCAAGCATCTGATTGGGAAGTCTCCTGGGCTTTCTGGGCAGGTCCAATTCGCAGGAGAACCAGAGGCACTGGAGGGACTATATAACCCATCTGGCCTGGAAACTCCTTGGGATCCCCTCAAAGAAGTTGGGACGTGTTGCTGGGGAGAGGGACGTATGGAAAACCTTGCTGAAAACAATCTCTGCACACTCTGTATCAAGCTGTTGTATCAGCTTAGTAAATGAAAACAGAAAGATTTGCTTCCTAATGCCCACGACCTAACGCACATACACACACCACTGTCTCTGTGCCTCCAGGTACAGGTTAGTATTCTCTAAAGCCAGCTGCATAGGAATGAGGCTGTCTAAGCAAGCAATTAGATGTGCTGTATGCAGTTTTGACTCGCCGGTGTTGGTGTTTGCAGTCCACTATTTTCATCTTTGTCATAAAATATGCACAGACAGAGCTATTGTTGTCCTCGGTGGACAGCTTCTGTGCATGTGTGAGGAGGAGGCAGGTAAGGTAATGACTCTTTCCCTTTTTGCTGAAGATGCCCAAGTGCCTCTCTTCACTCCGTATGTCAGCACATTTAATGGACTCAGGAGTTCCTTCTGAAGCAACTAAAAGTACCAAAGTTGCCAAATGGGAGAAAGCGATGTCAGAGGAAGTGAAGGGAGCGGCCCCCGGCCTGCAGGCCCCCATCAGTATTTCATTATTGTTATTGCTGAGCAGGTGTATAATTTATTCCTAATTAGTTGTGGACCGTACAGTATAATTAAGCTCATGATGTCTAAATCAGTGAACAAGGTTAATGTTACGGTACAGTTATTGTACTTCTGCCTGCATAACAAAGGTTGCCTTCATCACTTAACATGAATGCTGATGATGTCATAAAGACAAGGGGAAATTATAATTTTTTGGGGTCTTTAGTAACTCAGGCTTGATTTGTTTTTTGTTCTCTAGTGGTGGAGGGGTGATTTGAATCCTGTCAGGAACATGTTCATGGGTCATTTTTCACTCTCACCTTAGCAATAATTAGAGCTGCAGTTTCTTTTTTTAATCAACTCAGTGTAATATTTGACCTTTGTATGAAAATGGTATCGAACTGATGGAAACATGGTAACCATGTAAAGGTATATAGACACCAAATATAATGAAGTACAGGTGGAACTCAGGTCTTTCACTGAACAGGGAAATTGGCTAAAGAGACCAGTACCAGGCTGTAAAAATGTTTATTTCTGCTGTGAAGTTGGACATTTTAACATGGGGACATATGGCGATTGACTTGTTCTGTAGCCAGCCTCAAGTGGATATTTGAGGAACTGCAGTTTTTAGCACTTCCACATTGACTTCGTTTCAGGGTGACGCTTTCTTAAAGTATTTTCTCTTATCAAATACGGAAATGCTCAAACTCAGGTATGTGAGTATGCTGGATTTGTATTATCAGTTTAACTGAAAGATGTGTGTGCTAAATATTAGAGCACAGTTTTCTCCATCTAGAGTTCCATCCTCTGCCCGCCACTCAAGCACAGTTGTTTGGTCCCTAGATAATATTATATCTATATATATTATATATATATATATATATATATATATACACACACTCACAGTCACAGTCACATATTTTACTGCAGAATCATTTTACAATCCCAATAGTTAATTAAAACAAGGAGCAGAGAAAGCTGCCAAATAATTTTTGTAAGCTCCGTGTGGATTTAGGATTTGGGGATTTGGTTTCTCTTGTGGCTCAGATGATCACTTTTTTTTTCTTTCTCTGGGTACATTGTATCCATTTCATTCAAAGTTATTGTCTGGTACACCGTAACAAAATAAAAGAAATTCCACAACTTTCAACTTGTTTATAACAATTGAGATTTCAAAGATGCATTCTTTTTTTTCTTTTCACTGCTTCTGCCATTTTACTTGTTATCATACCCAAACATATTGTAATGGCAATTCTAATCTTAATTGAATGTTTCTCAGTGCAATACTGGCATCTGTATGTAAGTATATACAGTACTGTACTTTATTCTTCATTGTTAATGGCCTGTTTATTTTGCAATCATATTGAAGATTTATGCCAAACTACAGTAGCTGCAATATAATGTGAGTATATAGTGTGAGTGTTAGCTCAGCTATGTAGAACATCTCTGTATGCATCTTTACATACCTAATTCATAGCTTTGTTTAACACAAATGTGGCTACTTGCGTTTTAGTTACCTCTGATTTTTGAACATGATCAAAGCCAGGTAAATGCCTTTTGAAGAAAGTCAAATTTCTAGTAGCTGTTGTAAACCACTTACTCTGAGGAATAACCAGCAGCACATTTTCTCAGCTGTCTGTGTCTTCGTGCACATGATGCACAACCTTTGCACCATGAAAACACACCGTCCCGGTGAGAATGTGTGCGTATGTAACTTTGATCTGGTTTTCTGTTTAACAAAAGAAGGTAAAAATCACCAACAATCAGCCTCGTCTGTGACCTCACCAACTTTTGTTTTTGCTCTATTTCACCTCCTGTCATCTTGGTAATTACAAGCCGAGACAGTGACGGCTGGGGCTGTTTTCACCCTGTGTGTGTGTGTGTGTGTGTGTGGCAAAAATGTGTTCCTGGAGACGCCTTCAGGAGTTGGAAGAATCTGTCTGTCTGTAGATCATCAAGTGTACTGTACATGAGTTGAGAATGAGTTAAGAATGAGTGACTCCTCAGTCAGACCAATGTCAGACTCGTGTCAGAATGTAGTCATGACTACTGAATGCTCATGGGAATGTCAGCATGGTCTCCAGCTGGTAATGGCTGTAATTATGTCACACAGTGTTATTTCCATGTGCTGATAGCAGTGCTGTTGTTGTGACATCCACTTGAATTGTTTGTTCTTGTCCACTTCGTCTATCTGGATAGATCGTCATTCCGGTGCCATGCCCTCTCTCTCACTTGACTCTAGCACCCTTCCATATTTATAGAGTTGTGGAGAACTGGACATAATAACTTTTTTGGTTTATAAGAGGTACTTGTGCCTGCTGCGCATGCTGAGTTGTGGGTGAACGTCCTGCAGTGAATATTTAGAGGGGCTTGTCTCGCTCTCATTGCAGTGTTGAGCGCACCACCTTTTGGCTCCTGTTTAATAGCGAAAGCAGACGAATACCTGCTGTTACGATTTAGTCCTAATTCCTCAGGAGACACTTTTATTCTCCTCTGTATGCCAGGCAGGAAGACACCATTATATTTCAAGTGCCTTCCTGGTAGAAGTGTTGCAGGTAGTAGTAGACATCCCTGCTCCTGTGATGCAGCTCAACTACAAGTAACCCATCGGCACGGCGATGACCTTGTTTTTTGGAAAGCATTTAAAAGAACACTTCACGCTAATTGGAAATTTTCAAACTTTGTAGTAAACGTTCCTATTCATGTACTTGTCACCTTTTGATTTAAAAAAAAAAAAAAAAAAAATACAAATCTGGACTTTGATCTTGTGCTCTAAATGTTTCAGTGGAATTCAGCCTCGTCTCACTCTGATAGGTCAGCTTGCACTCACCTCAGAAGCTGTAAGGTACATTTTCTCTTAACTGCCTCCGAAAATACTTTTCTTGTACATCACAGAGAGTAACATGCTGTTTACACCTTGAACCACTTTAAGTTATTCCAGTGTAGTACTATTACACTGTAGCCAACACTTCTTTTATGCTCCCCCCTCTCTGAAGCTCGTGGAGCCTCAAAGATGTCCTTGACAACTTGGCTCTGTTCAGACGCTTCAACAGCCACTTTAAAAAGGTTCATTTCCTGTAGTCAGATATTCTGGTGTAAATTCTCCCAAAAACAGCTGGTATTGTCAGGTTGGGCTCATCATGGAGATGAAGTTAAAGATTTTTGTTCTCTTTTTATTAGAAGTGAGCACAAACACTATTAAAGCAGCAGTGTGTATGTAGAATGTCCATCCATCAGACAAGCAGCTCTGAAGAGGCATGCTGGCAGCTCCACAGCCATGCTAGTCACTCTGTGATGATGTACTAAGTCACAGTGGTGTTTTGAGCTAAATGCTAAAGTCTGAATGCTAAATGTTGTTAACCATCTCCTTCAGTCTAATGTTATGCTAATATTTTTTTCTAATTAGTGCTCAATGCATCGTGCAACTTACGAGTTGCATTACTTTTGTATGTGTTCATGATACATGATACATCATCATCTGGGAACATTTTGTGCCATTCCATCGATTAGATCCAGACATATTTCGCTGGATAGCGATTTTTTTTTTTTTTGATTTATTTATTTTTTTGGCCTTTTCAAGCTTTAAGTGACAGGAATGCGGAGGGAGAGACGGGGAATAATATGCGAGAAAGAGCCAGAGGTCGGATCACCGTGAGCTGTCGGAACTTATTTACCATTGTGTTTTTTTCTCGATTATATAGTTTAATTATGAATAAAAAAAAAGCCATTAGTATAATAATCAGTCATCTTAAATATACTGTACAGAGAATATAGTTTAGACGGACATAAACAGCAATCATTGGCCCAATAACTGCTGCAAATGTTGACTTGAAGTGCCACCATTCAACTACGTCTTTTGAAATTAAGGGATATTTTGATTAAAGATAATTCTAAACTCTCTCTCATGGATTTGGACTTGAGTCACTTCCCTAATTGAAGTGAAAACTCATGTGTTTTTGTGTGGACACACAATACTGCCCCAGCTTTCTAAATGGGGTTTCTAAGCTCCTGTCATCGATCCTCCCTGGATGTGACAGATCCTTAATACTGGCTGATTTTTAATATCCATGTTTGTTGCTCTGACATTTTCGCCTTGGTGTTCTTTAGCCTTCCACTGAGTCTGCAGTGTCGCTACACCCACATACTCTTATGATCTGTATCCCAAATCCAGACCGCCTACTTTAGGGAAACATTATGTACTTACTTTCTCGTCCAACAGCAAGAAGCCCAACTCGGCGTATGTCTTTCAGGCTTTTATTTTGTGAAGCTCTTGACAATGACTAAAAGTCTGTTCCAGATTTACTCTCGTCCAGCAGTCTCTTGCTTGATCATATTCTCTTTTTTTTCTTCTTAGCTTCCTCCGTCATCCTCTTCAGTTTCTTTTCCTTTGCCATAGTTTGCTTGCGCTGACTCTGGCCTATTCACCCAGCTTCTGAATCTGGTGCCCATTCCGGGACTGCTTCCCATCAGTATTTATCTCCTGCCCTGGGCCTGAAAAACTCCTCTTTCCGGTGGTCCAAAACACCTGTGGTACAAACACTAACACTCCCCTAGTACTCTGAGTTAACATTAGCTAACAGCAGCTACAGTACTTTACTGTCCATCAAGAAAATCTGTAAATCAGAGAGAGTTGAGGATGTGCAGCCGGAAAACATCAAAGGGAATACATTCTCCATAATATAAGATCTAGTTTCACCATTCAAGACACCACCAGTTAGTGTAGCATCAAAATTATATAAAGTATTATATAGAATGTTATTTTCTGGTAGACAAGTTACACAATGCTGCTTTAAAGCCTGAATGATCAGGAGGTTTTGTTCACTAGCTTTCTTCTTTCTGAAGGCTATGCCTTGATGGAATGCCTTCTTCAAAGTGGGTGACCCTTAAATGGACACATGGTGTTCTCAAGGAGCATGTCAACCGGTGTACAATGTTAGTACATCCACGGTACATCCATTTCTGGCTCAGAAAGACTAACATGCTCTTAGTGCTATGTATGTACACAGGCCTATATGAAAGCGGAGCATCTCTGCAAGGCCTCACTTACTGCTGGAATACAGTCTTTCAAAAGCATCCCATATCTCCCTTCTTATGGAAACCGCTGAACATCCAGACAAAAGACAGGAAAGTGAAATGCTTTTGATGCACAACAAAGATGGCAGAACATCCTGTGCTAACACTACTCACTTTTAATTCAATTTTGCAGACACAAAGCATTTGTACAGCACAAACAGCACATGGCTTTATGACAAGACCATTAAATTGTTGTTGTTAGATTAAGACAAAGTGTCTTTTCTGTTCAGCTTGCACTATCCAAACAGAATATACAGTGTACATGCATACATTGCAAGTGAGTTTATTCTAAGATGAATGTATTTTATCTAGACTCCAGATTGCCCAATGGTTGTTTGTCTCTATGTGTAAGCCCTGATGAAAAAATAAATAAATAAATAAAGAAAGAAAGATGTGTGTGTGTGTGTGTGTGTGTGTGTGTGTGTATGTGTATATGTATATGTATGTGTGTGTGTGTATTATATATATATATATATATATATATATATATATATATATATATATATATATATATATATATATATATTGTATATATCTCTACTACTACATATCTCTACTACTTGAACTATTAAATAGATTGTTGTACCAAGATTCATGGTTCCCAGCAGATGCTATAGCTCATTGACTTTAATGCACATCTCACCACACTTTGTTCTTCACCACCAGCAGGTTGACATTTTAGGGTTTTATTTGATTTCTGAATATGTGACTATGCCGTTCAATTGCCGTGTTTGAATCCATTCAGTTTGAGAGCTGCAGCAGTTTTGCAGTGGAGATGACTTGGCTAGAAGTGTGTTTCTGCAAACGAGAAGACCACTGAGTCACTCTTCATCTGCGTCTACGCCTGTAGCTGCTGTGACTCAACTATAAACACAGCTTTAGTCTTAAAATATTTATTTATTATCTTGGACATGACTGTTTTGTATCTCCTTGATTGATTAGTTAGTTTCATACATTGAAGTGTACACATAACATTTCCATTAGTAGTAACAGTACAATAGTATTAGCAGTAGAACAACATGCTGACCTGACAGAGAACAACATAAGAACCTAAATCTGTTTCAGAGGAAATCCATTTACATTTTACTGCTCTTTTTTAAGACCTTGATGTTTTTCTGTCATAAAATTAAATACTGCCTGCATGATGGATATTATTTATTCAGATTTTCAGGTTATTGGAACATATTGCATGTTTGGAGAAGAAGCTCTGTTTCCCCAAACAGTGCATGGAGATTTTATTTGACTTTGTTTCACTGCAGAGTTTTAATGGCAGACTGAATACTGTTCCAGAGGACTTTGTTCCCTGCCAGTAAACATTTCTGGGGGGAGATTGTGCAGCGAATATTGCTTTATTATTAAATCAGTCGTGTGAAATGCTGAAACAATGGTGTCATCAAAAAAAAAAAAAAAGCCTCCCCACTTGTGAAGTAAAGCGACGCCAACATCTGTGCTGTCAGATAGTCATGGCTGCCAATAATATTTACACTATGTATTCATATCTTCAGCGCATATTGTTCTAAAACCAACAATATGAAAAGCTGATGAAGCTGCTGTCATGAAAAAAAAAAGTCCTCTCCTCAGTTTGTCTCCGCTGCCAACAGTGTTTTCATTCGCCCATTTTTTTTCTGAGGGATCGTCTCCAGTCTAATCAAACACCGGGTCTTGGTTGGGGATTTTTAAAGCTCTTGTCACTGAGCAACGTTAGCATGAATTTTATTTCGGTTCACATATATCCCGCTGAGGCGGCAAATCTTTGCTGCTTTGATGGATTTTCCCCCTCATTTTGTGATGTGCAATCCACTAACGCTTGTAAGACAAGCTTCAACACATGCCCTCTAAATATAGCTAATGCCTCCGCTAAAACACACTCAGCTCAAATGCATTATGGACGTGTTTTATTGTAACAGCAATTTGCTCATCAAAGTATTTTGTACCTCCTGTGTACATCAGCCCTCATCCTTTAAATATCAGACCAATCAGGCTCCAGTCACAGAGACTCTCTCTCTCTCTCTCTCTCTCTCTCTCACATTAAATGGTATGAATGCGATCGTCATTCCAAACGACGCTCTACAAAGTTCCCATTTTATTTCACATTTATTCTTTTATATTGGCATTTTTTCAAAGATATGAAAAAATATCAAAACAAACTAACAAACACAAAAAAACGTCAAGAGTCATGTTGTCCAGACCTGCATCATGTATTGAGCTGTTTGTCCTTGTTCTCCATCTCACATACTCCACGTCCATCTTTACCTTTTAAATTCATTCACTTCTCCATCATGTTGCTTCACCACATTTCTTTAAGTGATGCAATATCAGATCAAACCTGCAGTATTGATTCCTGTGTTTAACACAATGCTGCTGCAGATGGAGAGACAGAATGAGAAAAAAAAAGAAATAAATGAAAAATAGGGAAAGAAAGAAAAACAGTCCTTGTCCGAGGAACACTGTTCACATGAACATACATATCCAGAGTAGTTTAGAAACAGTAATTTGATTTGAAAAGGAGGATTTTGTTTTGTTGCTTTTGATTGTCTGATTAGACGTTCTTCATTCAAAGCATGGCCAACAGCTGAATCTCTAAGGAATTAAAAATGAAAACAAAGCTACATCACTTATACATTGTAAAAATATACAACATATATATGTAGAAAAATAAAACATACTGTAGAGATATATTAACATGAAATAGCATGGGATAAAATCAACAATATCTGTCCGTGTGTGCAACACATTCTGACTGATATTTGACAAAGTGTAAATAAAATATAACAAGGGGAGACAGCCCTCTGCTCTGAACACTAAAACACTGATCAAACACATTGTGACGGCAGTGATCAAAACTACAGCTTATGAAAATCTTTGTGTAAGAGCACTCTCTGCCTGATAATGAGTCCAGTCCTCACAATGTCAGCCATTTTCAAACATAAAACATTGCTTATGCTGCCTGCGTACATCCTGAATTCTTTCCATTACTGACATCAAACTTGGAGAGGACACAAGTTCGTGATTGTTGTTCCCATGGTGTTTTTTTTTTCTTGATCAGACTGATAGTTCAGCTTCGTGTGCATAACATAACCCCTGTATACAGCCACATTAAAGCATAACTGTATGAACTTCATTTGAAATAATTACCATCCATATACAATATACTTATTCGTCTGTGATAAATATTGCAGATCAGACAGCCATATGACCTGCTGTCCTCATATTTAATTAAAGTTGATACTGCATCATTCTGAGCGTTTCATTTAATTAGCATCGTTTAGATAGGTCTATATCAAGAAATGAAGGACTTGTGTTTCCATGGAAACTTACTGATTCACAGTGCATTGTTATTAATCTTGAAATTGTGTGATATATTAATACTTATATTATAATAAACTTGGGTGCTGTCTTACATGCTAAAATCAATAGCTAAAAGATTTATATGAATGGAATGCAAGTTCCATTAAATTTTTTTTTAATTAAATTAAATTTTTTCTTCATTTTTGTGAAGTCAAAGACAGAAAAAAAAAAAACATTTTTAACGTACAGTCATAGAAATCTGCTGAAACAGGCAAATGTTTATGTTTAGTTCTCCATTTCTGGACCTTTTACTTCTTAGATGCTGCGTTTATATGAAAAACACATGAGAGAGGTGAAGTAGATGATTTTAAATGTAATGCCTTGGGTAAGGTAAATGAATATATATAATAATGCAACCTAAATCAAAGTAAGAACCCACTTACACCAGGAGGTACCACACTTATTATTAATGCTTATTCCTGCAAAAAAAATATGTTGTTGAAGCAGCAAATCAGATGACAGGAGAGAAGAAGGTTGACCAAAACGTGCTCAACAGTGATTGGAAGACCAAATAGGGGCGGGGCTTAGGGACGGTTCAGTTCACTGATTTCGGCGATTCCACAGAAATGGATTCATTTTCATCCCAAAAATAATACTAATGAGATAAACACTATAATTATGTGCAATCATTCAAATCTAAAACATCTATTCATGCAACAACAGACAAGTTCTGTAATCTAAAGTCTGATTTTTGGACTTCAATGAGCACTGACTGAATGATAAACGCCACAGTCTGCGAACATAATCAATGGCTTGTTCTTTGCTCTTTTGTGTCCTAGAATTAATTTGAGGAAGGTTTTAAACTGGCACATCCAACTTGATTTTCTGCTTTATTATATCACTTCCCTTCCACTGTATACACTTAAGAACATCCACTGTGGAAAGTTCACGCTCCACGGCAAACCTTGCAGGTTTTTATAAACAGCTCAAGGTGAGATCCGATTTGCTCAAATTACATTCCCTCAAGGACTTCTTCAGCAGAAAAAAAAAAATCCATTCAGTTAAAAAGCTCACATCTGCACCCACATGGCTGGTCTCCTGTATGTGAATATCCTTCCTTGGATTAGTGAATGAAATGGCTGAATCAAGAGGTGGTCGTAATGTTAAACCAGTTTGCTCAAGGGGAGGGAAAAAAAGTTTCCCCGCTCTTCTTTAATGCATGATGCCGTGATTTTTCTGCTTGGCTTGGATGTCCATTAGCCTTCATTTGAATTATTGATTAGGGAAAACTTTCCTGCTCTGATCTGACATCTCAGTGAGGCCTGAGTGAGGACAAATCCACCCCCAATGGTCCAGGACTCTTTTTTTTTTTTTTTTTTTTCCTTCTCACTTTAGGTGTATTTTTTTTATTTCTTTATGTGTGAATCCAACAGCGGGTTCAACTTTCTTGAACCCAGACGGGGACTCTGGGACGGAGGCAGACAGCGAGCCTCAGCTGGCCTTTTACACCGACCCAAACCGCAGTCGCCGCCGGAGTCGAGGTATGAGAAATGGTAACGCCAACAGCGCGT
This sequence comes from Protonibea diacanthus, assembly GCA_028641955.1. Classification (NCBI taxonomy): domain Eukaryota; kingdom Metazoa; phylum Chordata; class Actinopteri; family Sciaenidae; genus Protonibea; species Protonibea diacanthus. Next base: position 4,140,204 of record CM053988.1, on the reverse strand, counting down.
GGGGCTCAGGGGGTAAGGAGGACTCATACACCTACAGACAGTTTATCCCGCCGTCTGATGCTATTAGCATCGCCACGACGCATGACAAGTAACCTTTACAGTGTACATAGCAGATGGATGGCTCCAGTGTTGTGTGTGCTCATGATTCTGACTCCTACAGGACTGTACGTAGACTTTGTTCATAGAGTATGCTGTGTATGTAAGTGTGTGTATCATGTTTTAACAGTGGTTGTGAGCATGTAACACTGATCTCAGCACATCTGCATACAGTCTTGTTGACTGAAATCAAACAAGACAATGAGATCAACGTTTTTTTTAAGTGCAGAATATTGTGATATCGATTGCATCTCGCCACATGAAAAACACAATTTGAAATAATATTAGACACAAATATTATTTCTAAGGAGGATCCTGTGTAAATGCTGTCAAAGTGAAGTGCCGCAGCATGCTTTATCTGTACGCATGCCATGTCCTCGCAGCTTTGATGTACAGTAATGGTGTGTGGAAGAGAGACAAACATAAAAAAAATAATAATAATAAAGAGACAATGCTCTGAAAATAAAAGGTGCTGTCAGAAGGCGTTACAAGCCTTTACAGCGCCTCCAAGCCAATTATTCCTCCGTCATGTGCACAGGTGTCACAAACACAGCAAAGCCTCCAGAAGCGTAGCCAACACCTTTAATTAGAGCGAGGCTTAAGAATAGAATCAAGCGGCTGCAACACTGCCCGGACTATGTTGTTTAGATCCAGAGGAGAGGATGATTCACAAGGCATGACATGAGAGGAAGGACGAGGATGTTAAATATATATTTTTTGATGTGTTAAGAAAGGTATAAAATATAAACTTAAAAAAAAGGATGTCAGAAAGGTGAAAATTATGTCCCGCATGAAGTTTCTGGGTACTTGATTAAATAAACTAGTTTTACACATAATAGGATAGGTCAGCTTTCTACTTTGGCTTTTGTTTAAAGGATCGCCTCGGGCAGACTTTGCATGAAAAAGTTCTGCCAGTAATTTAAAAGTGACAATGTAATCTGCTCGTGAAAAAAAAAAGCACACAAAAAGTGTCAGTCGCTTCATTCAAGGTCACTCTGATTTTCTGTGTCTGTGTGTGTGCGTGTGTGTTTGTGTGCGCGCGCATGAATGCATGCCCCTGTGGGTATGAGGTCACGTTTAACACTTTGCGCGTTGCACTCTGGTGTAAAAGAGATAAGGGAGGCATTCTCGCTCTGGCAGAGAGGGAGAGCAGAGGAAAGAGGGAAGGCTGAAAAACAACCATTTTTATTTAGACCCGTGTCTCTCTTCCCTCCCCCTCCCCCAACATCCCAGCGAGGATGTTGATACCCTTCAAAGGTAAACCTTATTTCTGTGCCACTGGGCTATGCCTAGTCTAAACCTCCCAAAGGCTTGAGGTTTTTGATCCAGAGGTCCTTTTTCATGGGCACTAAGCCCATTTTTTGGCTTGTTTGTAAAACGATTCCCCGTGTAGGCAGTGTGTGTATATGTCTGTGTGGCTGTGTGCATGTATGTTTATGATATGAAGGTGTTGTTGGGGGGGGGTGGTGGTGGAATAAAAAGTGGTCACTGCCTCACATTCCTCTGTCGTTTGTTGTTTCCACCACTCCCACTTCCCGCTCCCCTCCCTGTACATTTGTTTCCAGCAGCAGGTTCCCCGCGGAGCCCCATCAATAAGACCACCCTGACTCTGATCAGTGTCATCAGCTGCGTGATCGGCCTGGTTTACTCCTCTCACCTCTCCTGCAGCCTCTCAGTCCGAGTAATCCTACATGTGCCGGAGCACCTCATCGCCGACGGTAAGGCTTTTCACACATGCACCTCTGCAGGGGGCTCAAAACCCCAAGGGGGGGGGCTGAGCTGGCATTTTTCTGCTGCTCTCCAGGGAGTTCAGCGTGCTATATCTCTCAAGCAGAGTGCCTGCGTTTTGTGGTCGGGCTGCCAACTTGCTGCGCTCCCTCAAAGACAAAGGTAAATGCCAGGTCGAGCACCCCCTCCCCAGGTGTCCCATGTGACACCGCGCAGCAAATGTGCCCTCGAAGCATCAGAGCATATTGAGGCCAGGTTGCAGTGACCACCCGCAGCAAAGCCTCAATCGCTCTTCACCTTGTACTTTCTGATATGTTGAACCACCTCGCTAATGAATTTCAATGTAGCGCCTGCAGAAAAAAAAAAATAGAAAAAGCACTGCGGGGGCCAAGTTCTGGCTCCTGCTGGCTCATTGGCATTTTTCAGCTGTCAGAGGAGTGAGCTGGCAGTCCAGATATATTATAGACTGTGACTAGGCTCACTCATCTATCATCTGGAGGTCTGATTTGATTCGGAGCGCTGCAGCTTTCCGGTGGTATACGCTGGCCTGCCAGCAAGATATTGAAATTCCAAGGAGGCGTCCGGGGAGGGAACTTTGAAAGGAGAGATGAAAGATGGCAAATTCGCCTGTTGAATTACAAAACTGGGATCGATTTAGAATGTTTCCATAAATGTCTCCACAATCTCATCAGACTTGATTTGATGTCATGGCGAATCAGATGAAAATCTGGATTTGACCACTGGGGAAAGAAGCTATTAATGCCAACAGCTGGGCATGTATCTGCCTTCAAATACAGTAAAAAAAAAAAAGCACAGAAATGTAGAGTCACACCCTTCTCTTTGCCTTTATCTTGAGATGTTTGTCTGTCTGCACAGGGTAAGAATATCTACTGCTCCTCAAGATCCATAACAAAGGGTGGGACAAAATAACTTGGAGATAGTCTAAAATCTGTCTCAGGCTTCTTATCATTTCAAATTGTACTTTGTGGAAATAGATTTTCTACTACCCTCTGTCTCTTCATCTGAAATATGTCAAAATCATATCAACACTATCTATCACAGGTGTCCCTGTGGTCTAAGGTGCAAAATGTCCTCTTTCCCTGGTCTAAGACCATCATATTACCGTCCTGGATGTCCATCTGCCACCTGTGCATGTCAGTCACTCAGTGTCTCACAACGTTTGAAGGATGTTGAAAATACAATCTCAACAAATGGTAGGCGATCTTAGCGACTGACACGGAGGGAACAAAGATACGTTCATGCAACGTGAACAAGCCAAGAGTCATAGCCATGCTAGCAGTTAATGCTAACATCAGCATTCAAACCATAGACAATATAAGACATGGACGGCGTATCCGTGACGTCACCCACGCGTTTCTGAAGAGCTGCTGTAAGGGTCAGAGTGTGGTGTTTCTGGCCAGTCCTGCCTGTGCCGCCTCATGGCTAATCTAAAAATGGGCAAATATGTGGATCACTGGTGGAGTTGAGGTCGGCTGAATGATGCTTGGTTGTGCAAACAAGCCACCTATAATGGCACCCACCTGTCAAAAAGCAGCCACACTGTTTAAACCTTAATATAATTTAAGTGTTGAGTTCTTTAAAATCCACCCTCACTACAGTTGTCATGAAGATGTACCAGGCTGTAAACATGTTTATTTCTGCTGTGAAGTTAGACATTTTAACATGGGGGACTGAAGAACCCGCTGAAGCAAAGTCAGATAATCACCAAAGTCCAGAATCTATCCTGAGGGCGGCGTAGGTATCTGTACCAGCCATCCCAGGAGAAACATCACTAGCGTTACTAAAAAACGACTCATGATGACTAAGAAAGGTCTCTTCAATTGAATTATTACACCGAATAAAACGGAAGACTCGTTTTTATGTCTTCAGGACACCAATGGTGGAAGTAAGTGCACTGATGCTGGGCAGCACTCCAGTTGGGGATAAGGAATAAATCCTGCTCAATCTTTTATTTTACATAGTTTGTGTTGACTTTCCTGGAACAGACCTTTCTTACTTTACACCTGCCTGATACTGTTTTCTTCCCACAAGATGAGTAACGTAAGGACGAATGACGACCATCCAGTGAGTTTGTATTTTCAACATCCTTCCTGTAAGACATTTTATGAGCTGTTAAGTGACTGAAATGTCAAGTTGAGATGCTCATCCAGGATCCATCTCTGTTGTCAAGTACTGAATAAAAACAATGCAAGAAAAACTATTTTAAAAATGGTGATTTAAGTCAGAGACTTCATGTGAAATACTTTCTACTCAAATATCTGAAGTGATGTTATATAATACATAATTTCTGCATGACAGCCCTGTTAAGAGTCCACTTATTCTGGTTCCAGAAGTCCATATGTGGCCTCCTGTGTGCTTCACACTTGAGGTGATGACAAATATCCGTTGGCTCCAGGTTTAGATTTGATTTTGACTTTTTAAAATGTCAATTATCAGTTGGTACAGTATTTTTGGACACATCCACAAAGCATTTATGTGTAATATTAGAATTTCATGATTCAAAAAATAAAAAAAATATTTCATCCCCTAGATTGTCAGAGGCATGAAACAGGACATAAAAAGTGCCATAAAAGCAGAAACACGGCTGATTGGTGTCTGTAGTTTGAAAGTTTTTCTTTTGCGATTTTATGAGTCTTCACAATTAAGCAAACGAGACGTGTCCGGCAGTGTGTGCTCCAGTTTTTAACGGGATCATCAAAGGCGATGGCACTAACTAGGGCACACAGAGCCTGCCAAGAAGTCATTAAATATGCGTGGGTTAGAGAATGCCCAGTGCATCCCATGTTTGCAAATGGACGGCGCTTTGGTCAATGAGTGTTGCTGCTAATTTACAGAGATCACACAGTGGGTATCTCTGAGTATCAGGTATTATAGTGACACCTGCTGTGTTCAGGGTCCAGAGGCCTCTGTCTCCCAGTGACAGACTCATGGCTGTATTTTAATTTTTATTGGGTTGGCTGGTTGAATTTGAAGTTATTGTATCTTTTTAAAACTGTTTCTGACCCCGGACTCCCTTCAGTAAAGTATTTGAGCTGCAAAGCCTTCCAGCATATTTGATGTAACAGCTTCTAAATTAGTACAGATTTCAGATAAAACAGACTAATCCATAGAGTCCCTGCAGCACAATTTACCTCAGTGGGTCAAATGGACAGAATCTAAAATTTACATCCAAAACAACCAACAGTAAAATGCAGCATGGACACATTCAGCATCCGTGTTGGCTGGGTAAACAACATGTGGCTAAATTACAATCGCAAAGCCCTTGAAGCCCTTTGCAGAGGATGTGCTGACCTGACACTGGAATACAACACTAATCCCTTCATGTAGCTTTATTTATCTCACTATGTGCCACTAACAGTACACACAATATGACTGATGTGGAGGAGTGCAATATGTATGAAAAACTGTTAATTAACCGTTAGTGTTGATTCCACAGTGTGTTGTTTTAGTTGTGTGTTGCAGGTTTTAAGTGACAGTGTTGGTTTTTTTTAAGTAAGAGTGCCGAGTAGCCTGTAGTAAATATAATCTGTGGATCATCCTAAACATAATTGAGTTAATACACACCATATGTAAACACATTCCAATCTTCCCATTACCTTGTGCTTCTCTCAGGGTTGGGTTGCAGTGGCAGCAGGTTTAGCAGGGTGTTCCAATACATCCCTCTCCTGAGCAACGGGCTATATGGACCCTCGAGCAGCTTCTGGGTCTGCCCCGCAGTCTCCGACCAGTTGGACATGCTGGCATCCCAGAAGCATCCTAATCAGATGCCCAAACCACCTCAGCTGTCTCCTTTTGATGTGAAGGAACAGCAGCTCTTCTCTTAGCTCCTTTCAGATGTCCGAACTCCTCAACCGATCTCTAAATCTGAGATCAGCCATCTTGTGGAGGAAACCAATTTCAGTTATTTGAATCCACAATCTCATTCTCATGTTCATGTTCATAGGTGAGGGTTGAACTGGACATAGACTGGAAAATCAAGAGCTTTGCCTTCTGGCTCAGCTCCCTCCTTCCCACAACAGGTCTGATACAACGTCTCCAACACTGCACCGATCTGTCGGTCCGTCTCACACTCCATTTTCCTGTCACTCATGAAGAAGATGACAAGATAGGGGTTTGAAAGCTGGAATTACATCAACAGGAGAAAACATGATACAATTTCCTACTGCACCAATAGGAAGGACATCAGATCGGTCCAAACACTAACACGTGATTCATTTATTGCTGACGTTGTCTGAGCATTCTAAATATATCCAAACACGATGGAAAATAGGTGGCCAACATGTACTTTTCTTCACGGTTACCTTTCTCTTGCTGCTGCATGTGTTTGGCTGGAGGACAACAAAGTGATGCCTGAGCCAGCCGCCTGTGGTTCCTGATAATAACCAACATGAGTGTTAAATGTTGCCATTATAGGTGTTGTTTCATTAAAATGTTTCTTGGTGTTTCAAATCTTTTCATCATTGAGTGCTGTAGCTGTCAGTGTTTGAATCTTCGCCCTGATTTTAATGATACTAAATAATTATTTTTCACAGTAGTAGTTTTGGAGGCTGTTTGAGGTTTCTGAGTGTTTGTAGGGTCAGGTTCATTCTGATTTAATTATGAACTGAATTATTTTTTTTATTTTTTAATTAAATTTATTTTCTGCTTTTTTTAAGTATTTTGTTTGTTTTTCTTGCCTCTAAAGTACCTCGCTCGCCATTTCAGTTTTGAGCAAGTCTTTAATTCGTCTGAAGCTGTCATAGTTGCAGATTATTCTTTTCCTTTGTCCTTTTTTCTTTTGAAATGTAAACTTTGGGCTCAGATTTGCATGTCACAGTTATTTGCTTTCATGGTTTTAATGTGTTTTTCAACTTTCTATCTATTCCTTCACTCTCCATCTCCCTTTGCCTCCTTTCCCTTATTCCTTGCCTTCAATCCTCTATCCATGTGAATCTACTTTCCTCATACCCCTCCACCCTAACCTCTCCACCCTAACCCCTCCTCCCTCTTGTTCTCCTCAGGATCAAGGTTCATTTTGCTGCAGGGGAGCCAGCTGGATGCCTCAGACTGGCTGAATCCGGCCCAGATCTTGTTGTACTACCAGCAGAATGCCAGCGGGCCCTGGGTCAATGAGCTGTGTGGACGACGCCTCCTGGACCCCTGTGAACACCAGTGTGACCCTGAGACAGGTAAGACAAGACCACAACATACAGATCTGTACAGTGCCATGACTGTTACCATGGAAACCCTATTAATTATTACTTGACATGAAGTCTCTGGCTTGACATGCTTCCATCATCACTTGTATTCTTGAAATTTGAACCTAATACTTCCCAACCTGTTATCTAACCTTTTTTTTTTTTAAATGTGCTGACCAGTCTTGGGTTTTGGTCTTGAGACTGACCTCAAGACCATTTTTTGAAGGTCACATCTTGGAATCTTTTTTATTTTTATTATTTTATTTTATTTTTATTTAGTCTTGTCTCAGTCTCAGACAAAGAAGACTCATGATTTTATTTCATGAAACCACCTGTGCATTGTCTGATTTATTTGTTAACATCATTACTGTGATTGGATGTAAAACATCCTGCTTCAAATGCAACGCGTATCTTTTTGAAATATGGAGAAGCTGTGGCTGTCTGGGACGAGATGTCAGCTAAAACTTGTGTAATAAAATTTCAGTTCATCTGCCAGACAGCGTCCAAATGAAATGAAATCAAACAACAGTTTGTACTGTACTATACTGTTAATAACGTTGGTCTAAATCTGTAGAAAAGCGACTATTTTATGTTTTGAGGACGGTGAGCACGTACAGTAACTGTGCAGTGCAGAGCTTTTTTCATTAAGGATTCAACGTTTGACCTCATCATAAGTTGACCAAATAAAGACCAGTGTGTCCTTGCATGGCGCTCGGCTAATGTAAGACATATTGAATGGGTAATGGTGGAGGTGTTGTTCAATTCATCAACTGTGATCGCTCTAATTCAAAACACTTCCCGTCTGTATTGCAACATTTTCTGTCCAACAAGGCTGTACCGTTTAGGCTTCATGTCGTGGAGCACAGTTTTAATGTTTTTTCACTGTTGCTGTGATATGACACAGAGCCGGGATACTTCAGGTACAGTGCAGTGTGGTGGTCAACACACAGACAGTCAGTCAGTCAGTGCCTCTTTAATTGTTTACGGGTGTAACCACTATTGCTCCATCGTACCGCAGGGCCTGAAATGGAAAATAGATTGCCTGGAGCATTCGACTTGGTTTTCCTCCAGGGGAGCTGTCTGCACACATCAATTAGTTTGCATGTCTCCTCTGTTAACTTCATTTAGACTTGAAGTCTGTGCACAGCATCCAGTTTGAACGGCATGGATTTTGTGAGCTAACATTAGAAAAAAAAAAAAATATGACTGACTAACCAACACGTGATCCACTTTAGCAAGCCGCCTGGTGTAATTGTTTTTGCCTGAATAGATTCAACATCTATTCACGGCAGGCAAATGTTTTACTATCAGACTAACAGAGTCAGAGGTCCAGTGCATTTCACTGTAAAACAAAAACACAAGCAGCAACAGGAGTAACCATTCCCAGGTGAATGGAATAACATGTCTAACAGATGTAAGTACAACTTTTGGTATCTAATATGAGGTAAATGGCTCCTTAATTATCCAGGGATGATCTCATTAATATTTTTCTATTTTACTTTCACACCTAAAATCTCTTGTAAAATAGTCTCAGCTCTCTGTAGTGTACTTTCTTTATTTTACTACCTCTGCAGAGGTTCTGGTCTGATCTGCTATAACATTATTGTGAAGTCACGGTGGTTGTGGTGGTGGTAGGCCGACGTGGATGTAAAACATGATGAATGTGATGTCAGACCAGTTCCAGCCACTTCTCTCCTTCATTTACTTTAGTTTAATTAATCAATGCAGACACATGCTCCATACATGACCTCATACTGTATTGTGTGCTCTAAACTAAAAGAACTTTTTATGCTAACATTCAGCATATCAAATATTAAATGTTGCACAGTAAATCCAATATTAATCATGATCACGATTTTGGTTTCCCTCAATCAACTGAACATGATGGACTGTGATACTGATGTTTAAGATGCTGATGCATTCATAGAAAACTCTGCTGCGTAACAAATCAAGCGCCCCCTTACACTACCAGCAGTAACCAGCGGTGATTCAATTCAACAGCACTTTTGTGGAGCTGTCACGCTGCTGCTCGTGCACCCTGCAGCCTGCGCCACCATGTCCAGTGTAGAAAAGTCATAAACAACAGAGAGCAGACGAAACCACAGTCAAATGTCTGGAGGAGAAGGTGAGGAGCTGCTCCCTCTACATGGATCATCACCTGTTGTTTAGAAGGATTTGGCGTTTACGGCTAATAACCAATCACCTATGCAGAGATGTGTGTCTGCATCACGAAGCGACACTTCTTCAATCACCTGCAAGAAACTGCAGAACATTGAACGTATGAAGGTCAAGAAGACCGTTGCTAACGTTACCTCACTGAATCCACGTCTTTGTTCAGCATCAACTCAGACTTCAGGCATCACACCTCTGGTGATTTCATTTTGGATAAAAAAAAAGTTTTGTAACGATTTCATTTATATTTAGCTTGTATAAATTAAAACTAGTCTCATTTTGATTCAAAGATCTCTACATCAGTATGAATGTAGCACACGTTAGAGCAGTGACCTTGAAAGTGCAATATGAATATTTTATCTTTAAAATCAAAGAATGAATTTGATCTAATCAATCTAATTGTGATTATCCTTTCAGGGCTAAACAGTGCGGCTCTACTTTACTGTTGATAGACTGATGCTAGACCTATTCATCAATTTTATTGTGTTACTGTGTTACTTACTGTGCACCTCATTGTGAGTTAGAACTTTTGTGTCTCTCATTGTAAAACTGAGATTGAATTAGATTAATTAATATTTGATTAAATAGTAAATTTAAATTGCCGTTATTTCCACGGCTCTCATCTGCATCTTGTCATGGAGCTGCGGTAAACATAAAAGCAAAGTTTTAACTTGAATACAATTATTAATTAAAATAAATATAAAATAAAATAAAATTATTAATTAAGTTACAAGGAGGATAAATAGATCTATCAGGCGACAAAGTTGCTTGAATCTGTAGCCTGATGTTCAAAGAAACAGATAACCAGTGTAACCTCCTTGTTAATATTTTTGGTTTATTGACACTCCAAACACCAAGACAATCAGACAAAAATGTCTCTTTTCAGAATCTGTTTCGTTCTTCTCTTCTGATGCATGACATATTTTGTTGTTCAGCACCACAATGTAAAGAATCATCCTTCTGTAGATGGATGGATGGCTGATGGGTTGGAGGATGGAACGATAGATGCACTCTAAGCTTGATGGCATGCCTGAAATGACTGATAAATTATACTCTAGGTGTTTTGAGGAAACGCTATATGTCAGTAACTTTTGATTGATGCTCCATTATATGAACTTTTCTGTGCGACCTAAAAACTGGGATTGAAAAGTTGCTGTTTCATCGTCACCATCAGCTGCTTACAGTTGATATCTTTGCATGAGGCTGAAGACCAAACCGAGATAAGACACAGGATGCCCTCTGGGTAAAAAGTCAAGTCAGATAGTATATGGTGGTATATGGAGAATCAATTAAACTTATACTATGACAGAACATGTTTGTTACATATGAAACAAACATGAAAGTACCTCCAGACACTTGAAGTTAGAGACACGTGCAGCTACTGTACATCATGTTTTATTCAGGCTACAGGCTGCATTCAAATTCCAAATGATGAGAACAGCATGCCGATAAAACAGAATAGTAAAACATTTTGTTGTTTAACAAGCTCTTTATCACTCTCTGTGCCAGCAAATACATTTTGATCTTCTCTGCCTCCAAATTCACTATGAAGAGTGTCAGCCTGTAAAAGAGAATGACAGAATACATCTTGTTGTTCTAACGAGTGAGGAGCAATTTAGCCTGAAAGAAAGTGAATCTCGCCAGATTATTTAAGGCTGTGGTGTAATTATCCACGGTGACTTCAGTTCATGTTTCTAATCATTCAGAAGACATCAATATGGTCGTTAACATGATATCCTGTCGTACATATCTTTAGATGCCAGTTTGATACAGAAACGTCGTCAAAGTCATTGTGCTAAATATGACACATTCTCCGTCCCCGTGGACGTGTTGACAGGTGTCTTCTGTGAGCGTCATAAAAGACTTCTCACATACAAAAATAACTGAGTCGAAGAAAAAACTATATAATTGTACAATGCATAACAAAGGCTAGGAAACAATAAAAGTGTAAATGAGTTCTTTTATGAAAACTTTCTTCTCAACAGATAAGCCTCACCAGCAAACATGTTTTTCACGCAGTAAATGAATAAATGTCTCTGTTATTACTTTGAAACTGTGGCAAAGCCACCGTCTGTATCCCTTCATATCACAGACTAAAATATCTGTATTTGAATTCAAACATAGAGTTCTTTTATTTATTAGCTGACTGCTGTTTTAGCTGCTATTAATAGTCCACGTGCATGCATGAGTTAGGCTGCTCGTAAAATATACAAAGAGTAGAAAGATACAAGAAAGGAGAAAGTCTGAACTGAGTTGACATTTTTGCAGATCTGCATCACTGTATGACAGACTGATAATGAACACAACATGAACAATGGATGAGGCGTTAGAGCTGATATTCAGTCAAAATATGTGAACAGTAGATCAGGACCAGGATGTCGGTGACACACATATTTCTTTATTAGCACATCTTGACCTCTCTCATATGGCGACCACACAGACAAAGAGCAGCGACGTACAGCAAGTTCCTTCTATGGTGGTGAAGCTAACGAGAATGCTGGTTTAATGATCTCACATCACATCGAACTTTAGCGCTTCAGGACGTGGCGGGTATGGAATTAATTTGCAGATTCTTGGGTTCAAGATCTTTCCCTAGATGTTTTTGAGCCACACCAAAGTCCGGTTGTCCAAATGTGTCCTACGACAGGCTAGGTAAGACTTTTTAGCCAAGCAGTTGTTGATCACTTGCGCCCCCGACTGGCCGGTTCACAGGATTGAAGAGTTAGCAGTTGGTGTAAAACAGAGCAGTCCAAAGCCAGATGCTATAAAGACTCATTTTCAATCGTGCTGAATTGAATTTGCACTTTGGTGGGATTTTTAGTTTCCCTGTAACAAGCTCATCGAGTTGAAGAAGAAAGGCGAGAGAGAGAGAGACAGTGATGAGTCAGAATTAAAAAAAAAGAGAGTGAGCCAAGTGATGATATGAATTTAATGGAATTATTAAACACTTATAGTAATAAAAAAAAACAGGGGGGGGGGGGGGGGTGTTATAAGACATTCCTGGCCGTGATCTTTTCATACTGATGTACCAGCTGCCACACCAAAACAAAAACCGGCATTGACTGATACGATTCAGAGATGATCAGGAATCAACAGCAAAACAATGTGATCGGGGGCCATCCATACCCAGAGCGCATTATCTGTTCATGTCAGAATAATAAATTCATTTTTTTGTTCACATAAGGAGAGAAATATCAGCCAGGATGACTCATTTTAGTTTTTCCTGGTTTAGTCTCTCAAATTATGAGTGCAGGAAGAAATCTCACATTTAAAGAGGAGGAGGTGTCTTCCTTGTTTTGCATCCATTATTCAGCAGCATAACTCTCCCCTGGGTAATACAGAGTGAGTTCTAAGACCTTTAAATGAATCAAAAAGCCGGGCCAGTGTGTCTCATGGCTGCCTTTCTTGGAAAAAGAATTTCTGAGGCTCACCCACACACCCGAAGCAACACTGTGCCCACTCCTTAAAATGATATAAGGGCCAGCAGGACTGGCAGCAAGGCTTCAGTAATTGTATTGTATTTTTTATATGATGCATTCATAATGAAAGCATTGCATACGTGTGCTTATGTGTGTGTCTGTGTGTGTGTGTGTGTGTGTGTGTGTGGGCTGCAGGGAGATTGCAGAGGTGCTATAGATAGCTTAAATCCGATCCTCATTTCTGCTGGAGGAGATACTGATGAAAACTGGAATGGGCTGCGACAATATCTGTGCTGCTCCTGTGAGACATTAAAAGAGACGGCGGATGTTTTAACACATGGCTCTTGCCTTTCCTGTTGAGCTCTAAACCTGGCCGCTGATGTTTACGGCCTCTTTTTTACCAACCCCCTCCATCAGAATGTGTGTGGGACTTTTTATGGAACACAAAGAGATACATGGAGCCTCTGGAGACACACATGCCCACATCATAACATCCTGGCTGGATGTGTGGATATCTGCCCGATGAGCTGAATAATTTTATGTCACTTTAAAATCACTGTGAAGTGTAAAGAAAAAAGACTTCTACTGTTGCCCACACAACAGATCAAGGCTTCCAGGTTTTTTCAGAGTAGTCTCAGGCTGGTTGCCCTAAACGCAGTTTAGTTTTATTGTGTTTTTAGTGTTGTAAGTGGTGAGATGTGATGAAAGAAGTGTGAAGCTTAGAAAGTGCTTCACCACCTGTATATTGAGTAATTACAGAATGTAACACCTCGCAAGTGTAAAGCAAGTTTGAGCTGAGCACAGTGACCTTGGAGTGTGATGAAACAGCAATTAAAGCAAGATGAGGCCTTTAGCATTGTACCGCTGCTCTGCAGTGAATCTAAATGATATGCTACAGCTCCTGTCATATAATTGCTGTTCGAGTTACTTTTTTTTTTTTTTCTGGACACAATTTTGACTGTCATTCAACATGTAAAATTGCCTTTCTAATGTCAAACATTTCAGCTCTTTCACTGCATGTTTAACAAAGCAGCAAAGTGGCATTTATGCTCAGAGCTGCTGTATCTGCATGTTGGGAGAGCTGCCAAAGCAGCCAGGTGATAGAGAGTATGAAGAGCGTGCATGTGGAGGCAGCTTGGAGTTCCCGCAGCACATCATTGAGGCGATGTCTTTTACATAAATAATTACACGAGGTCGGAAGTGCAGCGCCAGTGTTTGAATAATGCAGCTAACTAACTGTATGACATAATGAGCCCTTTGAACTCGACCACATTACTCATAAGTAAGAGTAACACATCAATATTAATAAAGTTGCAGAAAGTAAATTATATATTTACATTCAAGTTTGATCAATATTTTAGAGTACTGACATATTGTCTTCTTTAAAGGTTCCCACCGGACCTCCTAATGCACTGTTACTATCGCAGTACATGTGTGTACTGTACTGTGTGTTTGTGTTGGTGGCTTGGCTAGGATCTGCTAAAGAGAAAGCATGGTTTTGTAAAGTTTCTACCCTTCTTATTGGCGAAAATAACATGATACTCACCAAGTGAATTGGTGAGTTTTGGAAAAGTAAAAAAGTCTAAAGTAATCCAACTTCTCAGGACACTCTGTCCACAATTCGGATAGATTTTGAGATCCACCATGCTTTGCATCTAAACGTCAGGGTTCACACTGAGCTACCATAGGGACTGCTGCCAGCCCTTGCCTACATGTGTTTTTGGTTCAGCAAGCAAATCAAGACCAGTCTCACAGACTAATACGGTGTCTTTGTTCTGACATGAGACAAGATTCAGTTGAGTGAGCAGTGGTTAAAGAACATGGATAAGGTATGGTATGGCTGCTCACGAGCCAACACTGCATGGACCAGTTCCAGGCTGTGGTCAGTGCTTTTGAATTACTGGTTTCAGTCAACATGCCTGTTCAACTGTTAGCTTCAATAAAACCTGATCATCTGAATTTGCTTGTCATAACAGATAAACCCAATGGCCCAAACTATGAAAGTAAAAAGTTACACTGTTCTTCTTGAGCCAAAACTTTAAACAGTGTTTCTTACTTGGACGTCAGCCTTGTACCGACAAGATGTTTAGTAATTTTCTTTCATCCCCTTTACTTACTTCTGGCTAAACTCAAAGAATTGAAGCTCTTAAATTTCTTTGCATTGTTCAGTCAGAAAAAAGATAAATGGATGTTGGATGTTTGTCAAGGCTCTGCAGTTTGAGTTCAGTACTCACATGCTCTCTCTGTCGTAGGATTCAGTCTGCAGACATCCTGTAGATCTCGATCTTTGCTTTAGAACACGGACTTAACACACAGATTCTCTTGAACATATGTGTCTTTGTTTTGTAGCATTTTCTATTCATCCAGTAACATGAGCAGGGAAATCAGTGGATATGATTTCCTTTAGCCTGGCAGGTACTGACAGTTGACCTTTTCCATTAACAGTGGTGTATAAAAGCCTAGGGCCTGTGCCCTTCACTTGCCTTCTATTGAGCATGTGCAGAGCATGTTGTACATGTTACTCCTGAGTAACTCTCTAAACCAAAGGTGAAGCCCCATCAATCACACTGAGCCAAGTCAAGGCCAACATTTCTCCTGGGAGCTGACAGCAGAACCAAAAGCTGATGCTTCACTGTTCTTTGCTAAACAGCTTCACTTATCAAGAGGATGCTGGAGCCACACCCCCACCACCTTAATGTTCTAGATCAGTTTATTTTTAATTCATCAACAGATACCAATGGACTGTCTTAGGAACATTCAGCGACCCTGTCTGCATATCAAACGATCCTACTCGAGGTCCTGAACCTGAGCTTTACAAACACTTTTAGATGATCACAGCGCCTCCATTTGTAAGCAGTACAGTTGAGTAGTGTTGCGTGCGATCCCATTAGCAATTGCCCCAAAATGTTGCCTCAGGCCAGAGTGCTAAGTGGATTTTGTGAAATCTCAGTCCCAGCAAAGCTTTGCTTTAGTAAATAATGACAGTGCCAAGTGTGTATTCATTAGACTAATCACTGATCTAATCACTTCCCTTTTAGGTAGGGGATGTTATTCAAGCCAATGGGACCAGGAAGAGAACACTAACATAAACCAAGTCTATTACATCTAGACATCTGGATTAATGATTTAAAGTTAACTTCAGTATTTACTTTGAGGATGTATGGCTTTGTTTCCCATTGTGCACTTAATAAAAAGTTAGGAACTGCCAAGAAACCCAAAGTGTTTTTTTTGTGTGTGTTTTCACTGCATTTTAGAAACTCTAAAATAAAGCCAACACTGAATCACTGTGACTCACTGTTACAGGTGTAACAATATTTCACAATAGCTAGCTGGCAAACTACTGTAGCTGGCAGGGTAACCACTAATTAGCTCTGAGCATGCCAGTGTTAATCAGGCACCAAAGTCCAACAAATTAGTTGGCTCGCTAACTGATTGACCGGCCAGCAAATCAGCTAGCTAAATGCATAAATGCTGGTTTGACACAGAAATATAAAATACTGTTTGTTTGTTTTTTCTCCGCACTCTAAAGGGTGATCAAATAAAGACATTTGTTTTAGTTCATTTGTGAAGTATTGCCAATTCATTGAAGCATACGAACCCCATAACTGTGACTGTAACTCATAATAGTTGTTCTGCATTGTGCCCGTGTCAGGGTTTAGGAGTGGAAGCATTTATTGGAGGAGCTCTTGGGTTTGCATTGTTCAAAAGAGAAGAATAAAGAATAAGTTTAAAACATTTCTATCTGTGCCGTTTCTGAGTTTTTGTTATGCTTTATGGTCAGAAAATGCATCATGCAGACTGAGGACTGTCAGTCAAACCCACCCATGTTTGTGTGATAGCCACGTGGCAGCGAGCCAGTGTTTCACATATTGTGTCCTTGTCAAACGTGTCACTGGCATGATGCACAGTGGGGAACGCCATCGCTTTCATTAGTTGCCATCGGCCATGAGTTTCCATTTATAGACCTGCTGCATTGCACTGAAAGAGCTGATGAGAAGTGTTCCTGCTGGAAAACTTTGTAAGCTTTTGCTGACGAATTTGGCCCAAAATACTACTCAAATATCTGAAAGAAACCGACTGCATCATTAAAAATACGAGACGAACGAGAATTCTCTAAGAGGATGATCTTTTGGATAGCTCTTATGGAGTAAAATAAATGAAGAGGAGCAGAGGGACTTCTCTACTGAATTGGAAAAGGCTTGAACAGTAATGAACACATGATTGAATCACTGCCTTTCTGTTTGCAGGAGAATGTCTTTGCCTGGACGGCTATATGAAGGACCCGGTCCACAAGCATCTCTGCATCCGCAGTGAGTGGGGGCCCAATCAGGGGTGAGTTATGATAATCAGCTCATGATGGTTCATGATTGCTCATTATCAGGCAGAAGAAATGGTGGAAAAATCATTTACAACAAGGGAGTCCTCCTACACATCAAACAAGGCTGCTCATTTGGTTGGAGAGATAAAACGATCTGTGATGTTGCCAACGAAAATGAATATTCTGTATCAGACAAGACTGCAGGAGACCCTCAACTACACAGATTTACACACAACTGATCAGCTGTATACATAAAATACAGATTTGCCTACTGTAGATACACTTCAGAGCGTTATTTTCTGAATTAAAAAATGAAAATATGAGAGATTTGTGCAGTATCTACTTAAATAAAACATTACTTTTCTATCACTAACCACACAGACGGAAGGGAAGAAGATGTGCCGTGGCTGACATATTTACGTGATGGTGATAAATAGTTTTCTCTCTGTAACACAGGTTTTGATTGGTCCTGTGTGTGACATCATTCTTGATTCTGACATCAAATCTAATAAACTCATAAATGATGTCATGGTTGAAGTGTTTCTTTCCAAAACATCTGGCTCTTTTGGTGATCTGGAGACTATTTGACATGTTTTTATTGCTTCACATCTTGACTACTGCAACTCTGCAACGTTGGCCACAAATCCCCTCCAGGCTCTTGTGTCTCTCTACTTGTTCACAGTCAAAACAGAATTGATTTTTAACGATCCTTTTATTTGTTTTTAAAGCAGCAGAGGACATCTGATCTCTTCAGTCCTCATTCTGCTCCTATACCCCTCACTGTCACACCATTCCCAGAAATACTAATTAATCCTGTCTCTTATTCACCTATTCATTTTTGTTTTAATATTGTAATCACATATTACACTTCTCAGTGTAAAGCACTAAAACCTTGTAACTTTGAACCTTGAAAGCATTACTGTGCTTTGTTTATCAATTTGTCAACAATTAAAGAGGCAATCCAGATATATAATATTGCACTTGAGTAGAGTTGGTGGACTCAAAAAACAGAGAGAGAGGTCAAAATTGATTATTTGGATCACACTTCAAAAAATAAGAGTCCTACACTTCCCATAATGCATCCATGCAATCACATTTTTATAAGATTTAATTTCTTTCACATTTACAGCAGCTCCACTGTGTAATGCAGGTTTGCTGCTTACATAATTGTGACATCACTGGGTTACTTTCTTTCAGATCCATATCCTCTTTTCATTGGCTGAGAGGTTCTCTATACCACACATTGATCATTATGTCTCAAATTTGTGGAAATACTTTCAATCAGAGGACAAAAAAAGACACAGCTATATGAATTTTTAGCAGCATCAGTAAATGACTTTTCAGCCAATGGGGAGTCAGTAAAGTTGCGGGTGCTTCATCATGCTTTTAGGTGTGCTCATCTCTTTGGGTGCAAGGTCACTTCTTCTGTATTACAATAATGATTCCAAGTGATGACTGGATATCTTTTGGCGTTGAAAAATGCTGTTTCAGACTCCGTCCCAGGAAGTCATATAAACCGTTAATTGGGTTCACATCTGCTTGTTAAAAAGTCCTTGACATTTGGCTAACATCGCAGCCACGGTGCCAACCACTGGGTGACCACTCAGGGTGCTACTGCCCCCATCAAATAAGACAGGCATGTTGTGTTGACTCAAAGGACACTGATTCTGGTGTATTATGGGATTTCATTTGTTTAGACCAGATGAAAACCAGCCAGCAAAATGAAAGCAGTAAAAACAGTCAAATAACAAAGATAGTGTCATAATATGAGTAAGGAACAAGTGCTTAATATGTCATGTGGCTCTTTGTAACCGCTTCCTGTTTGGAATATCAACTCATTTGTATGGAGGTTGCAACAATAAGACACAACAGCCGGCCAATCAGAGCTCATTGTTGCTTCTCTGTGGGTTGCACTGATGTTAAATGTTGAAGCAGGACATAACCGAATTGTGAAATGTCAGAATATAACTTTATTATTTGTGTAGTTACATTTGACAAAATCACTGATGATTGTTTAATTTAAATGCAAAATTATTTTTTAAATAATTAATTGGTTAAATTGAGTCACTGTGAAAGTATATAATTATTCCAGGAAGCAGAGATTTGTTTCATTTCAGCTGTTTATCATGTTTATTTGGACTA
Source organism: Protonibea diacanthus (assembly GCA_028641955.1). Lineage (NCBI taxonomy): Eukaryota > Metazoa > Chordata > Actinopteri > Sciaenidae > Protonibea > Protonibea diacanthus. The sequence continues at coordinate 4,121,131 of CM053988.1, read as the reverse complement.
CACTGTCATTTAGATCAGTGATTACATTTATTTAAACACACGTTGCATTATCATTGAAACTGACAAAATGTTAGTTACCACCTTAAATCATCTCCTCATGCAGTAAATGTTAAATTGAGAAGCAGACTGTACTCCACAGCAGCCTCAGTGCAAACTCAGAAATATAGAGATATTTTCCCTGGTCTACATTTTTTGGAGAAATCTTAGCCCACCCAGCTGTGCACCTCTGGATCTCATTTCCCTGGTGGTCTCCTTGAGTCCCTGTCACAGTGTGACAGAGTGGGCACCCCAGGGTGACTTAAATGTTTAATGACCACCGCCTGTGGCATGGAAGCCGCTCCCCTCTTCCTCCATGCTCTTTTTGCTTACAGTAGTGTTGGAGTTTGCTCAGAATGACATCGGGCTCCTGTCACTTCTCACACGGTTTAGTCCCCGAGCTGCCACTCCCCATTAATCTCCATCATTCTCCCGCTCTCACTTCTGCCTCTTGGCATCTGTCTCCTCCCCTCCTCTCTCACTCTCTTTGTCTCTTTTTTCACCGTCTGCTCTCTCCATCACCTTTCTCTCTCTCTCTCCTTCTGTGTGTCTCTCTCTCTCATTCCACCTCACCCTGTCACCCTCTCTCATCCCCTTCTCTCCACCCCCTCTGGTAGGTAAATAGATATGAGTCAAAGTCACATTGCATGTCATCTGGCGGAGAACACATTTTTCAATCAGCATGTTTACACACAGCACACACCACGTTGCTGCTTTTGATTCGAGGAGCTCTGGAAGGCGGGAAATGAGTTGAAGTCAGACACTGAAACATGGCTTGTGATTTTAGGGGGTTTAGATTGGGCAGGTGGGTGCACTGAAAAATTTAACGATTCTCTCGCTTTGATTTTAACACAGTTTTATTCTCTCTCGTCTTTTTTGTCTCTCCCTCTGATCTATTCTCTTTTTTCATGCCAGTCCCTGGCCTTACACCATCTTCCAGCGCGGTTTTGATCTTGTGATGGGAGAACAGCCCTCTGATCGCATTTTCAGGTAAGAGAACTTCACAAAACTTTGTTTTATCCAACTACGTTTTCCTCAGCGCTGCACAATGCGTGCTGCACAAAAGATTGTACAGTCAAATAACTTGTTATAATTCCGGTACACCCGCATTGATTCTCCTTTATCCCTTGTGGTTAAGGCGGGACTGTGAGCCTTCTGTAGCTGCGTCTGCTGCCTTGTAAAGGCATTATGTAACCGAGTTCAAAATGGAAAAGCAGAGTCACCTTACTTTCCCTCAGGTCAGATAATCAATGTGTTCCAGTGTTGAGAATCTAGTTTTAATTTCAGAGCAACGTGTTAACAAGAGAAAATTCACTTGGCTATGGAAGACAGCAACTAATAACTGGACAATAATAGTAAGAATAATGATGATGATGATGTCAAAGTGTGGTCACAGGAACAACAGAATAAAGGCCTAAACAGTAAGTGAAGTGTAACCATACCACTGACATATTGTATTGATGTATTAGCAAATCAAACCTTAATTTCGACTTGAGTTTGTGTCAACCAACCAAATGTAAGTCCAGCCTTTTAGCTTTTTGCTCTGTCTTGGTCTCCTCCAAGCGTTGATGTTGGAAATAGAGTTGACGAGGGCAGTGAGAATGATCCAAACAGTAAAGTTAAAGTTCAAGTTGTCTCTAAAACCAAAACTAAAGAGCTTCGTAGAGCTGAGAGTTTGTCACTATGAGCAACCCCTCTCACATATCACACACAGTCATCAGAGAGTGAAAAACCTAATCTCAGAGAGGAGCTAGTTGGACAGAGTTATCTGTCAAAAATATTTTAGCAGGACACTTTTCGCGAGGGAGCCAGAAACACCACGCCAAATGTGTTTGCTGGATGAGTTTCACTCTTTAACTGATGTTGTAATTGTTGTTCTACAGCTTGTTCCTCTGCCCCCCGAGTGGCCTAAAATCATTGAATGCTGCTTCAAAAAGAGCAAAAACATCATTAAAAAGCACTCTCACAATACGTTCTGATGTAAAACATGCTCAGTAACTTTTCGCCCTGTGTTTCATGACAGTAAATATGCCACATAAAGTTGACAGGATCTTACTGGGGTCCATTTCACAAAGAAACATAGAGCGGGGCACTTGTCTGTGACAGCGGTACCTCACAATGTTTACAACGGCTTTTCTTACCAATATGGTTTATTTGCTGACTGGAGAACTGACGTGCTGCTGCATTCATTACAAGTCTCTGACCTCTTCCATGACAGTACAGTAGAAAAAAAACAACAAAGGACTGTTTGTGCTACTACTTTCAATAAAAAAGACCCGTAGAGTTGGTGTGGCTCCCAGTGTTGACTTAACTTTGGAAACAGACAGAAGAAGCTGACATTGCGCTAATATCTCCTGGAAGTGCTTTGATATGTTGCTCTCTCTGCTTGCATGTTTTCCGCCTTTCTCTTCTCACTCTGTCCAGGCAAGGGGTTTTAAAATGTCTTTGTCCTAAGACTGCTCCCACCCACCCATCCAGCCATCCATCCTAATTTAAACGTTCCAGCCTCTGGCTCTGAACGCTGGCAAACAGCATTGCTGGCTGCAGACATTCAGGAAAAAAAAAAGACCTAGAAGACCAGCGATTGCTTGGCGAGCCATGAGGCCACTGTCTTGTTTGCCTAAGCAGATATTACCATTAAACACAGAAGCAAATGAGGCAATTAGAATCACAGTGGTATGGAGAGTGAAATGAAACAGAGGATGCAGGAGAGGTAAATGCTGAGAGTCAGCATTCAAACACACAGTGTTTGCCATTCACACAGTATTAACCGCCAGGGGGTTCCTCCGAGGACTGCAAACATGTTTTCCACTCAACAACTGTTTTCTCCCGGGAACTCTTAGTGTTTTCCACCTCCAGTTTCTCTTAGGGTGAACCAAATAAGTCGTATAGCAGCACACCAGTCCCAAGTTGTCTATTATGAAGCAGAGCTCGTTAAGTGGCTGCTAATTTGTCCTGTGGTCACCCATATACGTCATCCTACATCACAGGGAATTTCAGTCCTCCTGTTGTACTCCCATAAGAGATGGTGAAATGACTTATGAGAGAGCTCCCAACAGCTTCTGGAAAAAAAATGAAACAGAAACATTACCATTTTAATAGACTTCCCACCTTATAATAACTTGCTAGAACACAGTGCTTTACAGTAAATGAAAGAACAGCAGCACTTTGATCCGCAGAAAACTTGAGTTTGGAACAAAAGGGGTAATTAGGTGGATGTAATTAAATGCTCCATTTCTACAAAGGTTTAATCATTCTGTTCTTAAAGTGAAAGGTAATGCATGCAGTCCCCACAGTATATTGCCCTTTCCTTATGCTAAGTTAGCATTTTATAAAATGCAAATTGAACAATCATGAATGAGGAAATGTGTTTAGTCTGCATAAAAATGGTTGTTAACCATTTAATCAACAAGTTCCCCTCTTTTGTGCTACAAGTAACCATGCATAATTCATCAGCGCTAATAATGCATTTGATGCTAATCAGCATGTACTGTTTAACTTAAAGTTGGAAGTATTACATTTATGTGCATGTGAGTCTTCAAAGATTGATGATATTCATTGACTCACAAATAAAGAATTGTTTTAAAGGCCTCATTCCAGACATCTGTTGTTTACAGATTTATAGCCCTGTTTTGTCTCAGGGGGGAAACTCTTATTGGCCAGTCTTTGTCAGGGTTTCTCATTTGGTATGCATTGCGTCCATTAGCACACAGTGTCCTTCTGCTCGAGAAAGAGTTATGCAAAAGGGATAGCTTCACTCAAAGGTAAAATAAATAACCTCTAACCAACCGTAGGCGATGCCGCAAAACACATTCATCTTTGAAAAGTGGCCATTTTGATGTGACCTGTTATTTTCACACAAGAAGAAGACAATGGAGTTCACTTAAAGGGGCACGGCACAGTTTTCACATTTGAAGATCAGTTTGTCATTTTGACTGACTCTGAGTCTCTGGATAGCATCTTCTCCAGAAGATGAAGTCTGCCCACTTTGGGTGATCACCTGACTTTTGAGAGACATAAAAAATGGCAGCTAAAAATCTTACATTTAGCTATGTCCTTGGTCCATGTGTTTCAGTCATATTTAGTAAGGGTTGGGCCAAAAGGCCACAATCTTTTATCAGGGTATATTGTTGTGGAGGAATTGCTGAAGTCAAAGGTCAATTGTGAGGTCAGTAGGGAAGAAAGTGTTCAGGAGCCTCTGATGTCTTATGCTGTAATATTTATTGTTGCTTGGCCAAGGAGAATTAGAGACACTCTCAAAGTACATCAGAAGTGCCTGAGTCAGTCTCACATTCTGCCCAACTCATGCTGGTGGTCAGACTTTAAACCCCAAGATAACACCACAAATACTGTACGCCCAGAATTAGGTAAAAGAGAAAGTATTACTCATGGAGGTGTCATTGTCAACATATTCTAGTCTGGAGACAGATGTCTGTTTATGTAGATTGGACCGTCATTGGCAAACTATCTATTATGTCTAAGCAGTAATAGGTCCTAAGAATAGAAAATTCCATAACATATATGTTTTATATATATATATTATTTATTTATCTCTCATGAGACAATGCTTCAAAACAAAGACTAAAAACAAAGACAAAACATTACCATTGTACTGTGTATGCCATCATGTCCTATACATCGACTTTATATTTATTTAACTCAGTCCTTCTTATTTTAGTCAACTCCTAACACGTTGTTCAAAGAAAAACCTACAAACATTTGAGTGTTGATGAAAACTCACTGACTTATTTGCCCTTTTTTAGTCAACAAATTAACAAAAATATTGTACACAATTCATTCTTGTGTTAGTCGAGACCAACAATACCGCAAACTTCTGCTAAATCACCTCTAGATGTCTTATCCTGTTCTTGAGAGTTTTCTTGAAAACATGCATTCCACTGACTTACCTTGTTCCTATGCTGTTATTGAAAAGCCTAACCCTGTAACCTTACATGTCTTATACGCCCTTCTTGTCATCTGCAGATTCACGTACACCCTTGGTGAAGGAATGTGGCTGCCATTGAGTAAAAGCTTTGTCATCCCCCCTGCTGAGCTCGCCATCAACCCCTCAGCCAAGTGCAAGACGGACATGACAGTCATGGAGGACGCAGTGGACGTGCGGTAAGAGATGACAGACCACTTTACCTCGATTTGACTTCATGGCGGTGACATTTCTGACACAAGACGATAGAAAGAAATGAAAGTTTATGAAGCCACAAATGGTATTAGAGTATTTCTTTTCATTGCCGCAGTGAAGTTTCTGTCCATGTTGTGTTTGTGATGAAGCTTCACAACACACAAAAAAAAAAGTACATATTGGCTTTTTGATAAATATTTCTCATCCATCTTCCCTTAGAATGTGGCTGCTGACTCTCTGGCTGTCTCACTGCTGTGCATTCTCATTTCATCAGCATTTGTTTTTATTTACCGTTGTTGCAGTGAGTCCTTAGCAGCCCTGTGAGGTTGATGCAGAGGTCTTAGCGGTCATGATTCAGAGGATAATACAACACTGAGACTGAACACAAAATCAATTATGAAGATGCAGAAAAAACTAGAGTTAAAAAAAAAAAAAAGAATCAGAAGAAAGAGTTACTTGGCAATTGAAAGCTATAAAGCGCATTTGGATTGTTAAATGGTTCATAACTCCTCCGGAGGAAACCTGCTCGGTGTGCGGTGGCTGTGTTTGTGTCTGGGCTGCAGAGAGCCGTAACTGAGCCAAAACAATGCTGCAGTATTAAAGTGGACTCAGCTGACAGCAGTGACACAACAGAATTATTTGCTGTTTTGCTTTGCTAGCAGGAGGGAGGGTGGAGGCTTCAAGATGTTGACGTAGTTCAGTCTTAAACTTCGATCCAGAACCAACACGTCATCATCAAGACAGTCATTCTATGAATGTGGGGTGAAATTCCAGTCCCTTTATCAACCATTTATTATAAATGTTTGTTATTGCCTTGGTCTCGCCTCTTGGGCTACATGCAGGCTGGTCTAACTTATCAATGAAGGTCTTCACGCACTACTCGAGGCTTTAAAAAACTGAACCATCCAAGAATCATTCATAAAAACTCACTCAACTTACCTATATTTCCACTGACAGTTGATATTGTCCTATTTAAATTCTGAAACCCAAACTATCCCCTAGTGTCAGCACACAGTATGGAACTGGGACATCAGTCTTAGTTTAATGCACCAGTAATCAAACTGAGCAGTGCAGGCAGAGCATGTATGACCGTGTGAAAAATGTCAAGTGAAACTAAACCAGTTTGAGTCTGTCATATCGGAGCAATAACCAAAGAAAAGCACAAAGCTGTCAATATTGTGTTTTTGTTTTTTTTCACATAAATGAAATGGCAAAATGACTCATGAGGTTTGATCAGGAAGAAGAGATGCTCGTCAAAGGCACACACGTTATTCATCTGTTGGGATCAGATGGTTCAATGAAGTGCTTTTTGTGCTCACAATTTCAAAGCAACAAGAAGGAAGCAACAGCTCTGACCTGTGCATTTGGAGTTTATTTGCAGAAAATAATCACACACAGATTACTCTGTGCTAAATCGCCTTATAAACTATCCTGTCTGGAACATTTCTCCATTTTTGGAAATCTAATTTCACCCTGTTTGTAACCTCTCACCAAACTTTTTGGTGAGCCTATTACATCCTGTTTTTTAACAGCCCACACCGATTGCACAATTAGTCATAAAACCACAGCTCACTGTTCCCAGTGAATCTGTTGCCAGATTTATCTTGGTTTATCTACCATGTATCAGAGAGCTTGACAGAAAATCAAATATTTGAGAGACGCTTGTTTAATGCTGTGACACAAATCCATACCAACAACACCCAAACGGGAAGCAAAGTTTAGTTGCCAAATTACAGACAGACAAAATTGGGAAGAGTTTTTTTTTTTTTTTTTTTTTAATTTTTGTCGCCCATAACACGACCACAGTGCCCACCATGCAATGCTAATTATCCTTTAAAACATTCTTCAGCAAAGTTATTAGGAACTAATTATGAAAAAGAAAATCATAAGAAAAAAAGTTTGAATTCTTTAAAGTTCAGATGAAAACCTGTGGAGTCCAGAACATGTTGGCTTTTTTGTTATTTTTAATGATTTAGCTACTAATAATGAAGGTTTTTAACAATTTCCTCCCTCGTTTGTTATTGTTTCCAATATTTCGAGTTTTGTTCATAAAGTTGACTCATTCTTCTCCATATTTTTAACACTGTAGCTGCATAAATGACTCATTTTGAAATGCCTCTGACTCATGGAGGACAACATCTACTCATACAAAGGTACTAAAGACTTTATTTGCATATCTTGGCCATATTAATCTTAAATGTGGCTGACCACATAGTCAACAGTTCAGTTACAATGAATTAATCATTTATGAAATAAAGTCAGAATCAAAGTAAACCCGCACCACTTCTATGAAACCCAGCAGTGGAGATAGATAGATATGACTCCAGGAGATGGCAGCATTCTGGTCTGCCCCAGCTAATACGAGATGTACCACCATGTACTCACTCAACTCACTCAATCACCACAATTGTTAACATGACCGTGTTTGGATCTGACAGTATTTTGTTGCGGTATAAAGTCTGTGCGAACAGGATTAGTTTGGGAGAAGAGGTAGGTTAATGTAATTAGTAGTGAGAATTGTCCTTTAATGTATGCTGGAACATGCCCTGTCAACAAGTTAGTGTGCATAGCCGTGTCAGATCCTGCCCTAATGTGCCGATGGTTATTTGCCCTGTGAAAATGATGTCAGGTAAAATTAGTCTCGCTCAAATGAATATCCCCATCATTTTTTCTCATTAGCGTGGAAGCACTCAAGGAGTTTTTTCTTTCTTTTCCTTTCCCTATCAGTGGCTAATTTCAAGCCCTCGGATGGCTGAGATATGAAGCAGTCCTACAACATAAATATTATAAAATAAAACTGATGAGAAGAACAGGATTTAATATGATTGTAACACCTCCGGTGAAGTATTTTTTCTTAAAGTAATTATCAGGAGTGTGTATGTTTCCTCAGAGTCTGACACAGTCATTATGTTTCTTCTGATAGTCCTCATTATATTTCAGTATTGAGTTAGCAGTCACCATAACTAGCCACACAATCATTTGCAGAAACAGAGTGCTGAATGTTTTGTCTCACCGGTTATAAAGCATTTGATTTTTCTTATATAGACATTCATTCTACAAAGACATTTATTTAGGAACCTCTGAGCAGTTTTCTCTTCCTCTGGATCATTTCATCGATGTGTACACACACATAACCATCCACTGTATGGATCAATAAAACCAATCGATCTGCATGACATTTATCTTCCAGTTAATTATGTATAAGATGTTGATGTTGATTATTATAATGCTGTTAACAGGAGCAGAAACATCACGATATGTGCAGTACAAATGCTGATACAAAAAAAGTACTATTTATATTTAAATGCATTATGAACAAAAACAATATTTATTCTTTTTTATTAACCAATGTCTATCACTTAGTGACTTCTGGTGGTGTAGTTGCTGATTGCAACCCCCTCTCTTTACAGCATGTAGGAGAAAATGAGGGACTCCCCATCTAGAGTCAGAATTTAGTTTGGTGTATCTTGGGTAACTCAGAAACATGCTGCACCTAAATTAAAGGGTAGAACCAAGTTGCAACCTTCATGGCTGTGAAGTGAAGCCAATGCAGAAGTGCCACAAACTGCAGTCGCAGTTCCTCAAACAGCCACTTGAGGCTGGCTACAGAACTAGCTAACCTCCATAAGCCCCCATGTTAAAATGTCCAACTTCACAGCAGAAATAAACATGTTTACAGCCTGGTACAAAAAAAAAGTTTTGGTCTCTATAGCTAATTTCTTTCTTCTCATTTTCATGGTGACTGAACTGAGACTGAATTTATATAGAACCTGCTCAAATTATGTTAAGGCTTTAAGTTTTGCATAATTAACAGTGCGGCTGCCAGACTGATGATTGACAGGTTCTGCAGCAGCAACCAGGCTTCATACAGCCCACACTAGCTTCACCCACACACCTTGTCTTTGCCAAGATGGCGGCCGCAAAAGCCACAGCTTGTTCATACTGTCTATGGGTAGAACAAGGTTGGCTGGGTTAATAGCAGTATACCTCAACTTCCTGAGTTCTCTGTATGGAAAATAAATGCGAATAGTTTTATAATCTTTAAAATATATCAAAGAATGTCATACTGTATGTCTCAATACAGGATGTTATTTGTAATTCAAAGCGGGTTTGAGCTCAAGGTCTCACCAGAACTGTGTTTGATCGTCTGTGACATGTACAGTCACACTAAATGGATGCTTTGTGTTTAAACTGGAGATTTGAAAAGATGACCGTGAAATAAAAGTGAAAAACTGACGCTGTGCCGAAGGATAAGACTTTGCATCAAGAGCTTGAATGCCATCAGGGAAAAGGGCAGAATTTCATTACTTCCAGATGTCGATTAATTTTCAGATACAGATACATATTTTTGAAATAGTGTTAGAGCTGTATGACTTTTCTCTCTATGCTGAAGTGGCTTGTAGGAGAAGCCTGAGGGAAATCGTCTTGTTTCTTTGTGGGTTATTTGTCAAATATTGTCTCAGTGCATAAAGCATCAGAAGATAAACTATTGAAAAAAAAAATACATCGGGGGAAATGCATTTGTGCTTGTTACTGGGCATGAATCACCAGCTTGTTGTTAATGAGTTGAGAGTGAAATAGATGTAGACATGTGCATGAGTATCTGGGGCTCCAACTGTGTGTGTGTGATTAATTAAACCTGCTGCCTTTGCCACAGCTGGTTAAAGCTACTTGAGTTCTTAAAACAGGGCTGACAGTAGACACACTTATAGATTTACACTGTGACATAATGAAACAAAATGTCTCGACAGTCTTTGAGTGAACAGACTTAAAGTACAGAGTATATTTTCAAGCAATGCATCCCAAACCAACAACTAAAAATCAGTCCCAGATTTACACTTGTCTGGCGGCTTCTTGCTCGCTCACTCTCTCCTTTCCTCTGCTTCACTTCCTCCGTCAATGTCCTCTTCTGTCTCTTGACCTTTGTCATTATGTCCATCGAGGCTGCTGAGCCCAGTTATGTTGCCTGCTTGCCCAGCTCCAGTTCTTGCACGACACCGGCTCTGCCCCCCAACTGAATTTCTCCTCTTCTTCTTCCCAGTGGTCTAAAACACCTGTGGTACAAACACTAACACCCCCTCCAGTACTCTTAGCTCACAATCCAGGCAGCTGGGCTAATAAACTGAGCTAACATTAGCTAACAACAGCTACGGTTGGCAGCAGTTTACTTCACAGTCAATCAGGAAACTAATTTACAAAGACTTGAGGCAAAATCAGTGAAATAATTGGTGGTGTATGATTTAGTGTCATAACGTAATGCACTTTTAGATGATCATACCTGACGCACAGTTACACAGTGGTGAGATGCACAAGTCAGTGTAGCACCAAAATGATTTCAAAACTGTTATTTATATGATTGAGAAGTTAAACAATGTTGCACAGATTATTTTTCTTTGGGTAAAAAGTTTCACATTGTTGGAGGAAGTACATTCAAATTACAGACCAGAGAGGTCAGGTTGAATGATCAGTGTGTTTGCTTCCTGTCAAAGACCTGGAATTAAGGTTCACCTTTTTATTAACTGTAACCACAAATCTGAAAAAAGTAAAGCTGCAGGGACTGGACTGGACTTTTTTTTTTACGTGGATACGAGAATTGATGACTCTATTACATCTGTGAAAATACAACACAGCGAGGATGAGTCGACAAGTATAATCATAGATGAACATCATTTGTACCACAATGTAAATTGTGACTGGGTGAGGACATTTAATCCAGCATGATCTTGTAGCTGCAGTCATTTCTCTGATTTGCTGCATTAGCCCTCAGTTCTGTCTGTAAGGATGTGTGTTATAGATGTGTCACCTGTCACCTGTTTGGTGAAGGACAGATGCACTCCATGTGCAGTTAGATTTACTGTTGGTAATAGCACTTTCTCTAAGGAAAGGAAAGAATCCTAATAATTGCGTCATGATTGACTGTGACATCATGATCTCTCCCTAACAATATACGTCCATTAAAAAGTTTGTTTGTGCCACTCACAGGGTCAGATTTTTATTCTAAGTGTCTGACAACATTATGGAAAGGATCCTTTTTGTCTGTTCAAAGTAATTTCACCTCCCAGAGTAGAGGGGTTTCTGGCCCACTGCTGCCTCAATCTGTTAGTTAGTGTGTCTTTTTGCGCGACTTTGAAAAGATCGCAGTAATGTGCGAAAACCAGAAATCCCAGAAGGATTACATGCTACAGTCCGTTTTGGGGCTACTTCAAAACTTATTTTCTCCACTTGTCATTCAGACACAAAAACACTGGGAAATGGGGTCCAGGTTGAAAAATACTCTCCCTTTAATCGAGTGCTGGAAACACAACCACCAAGAAGTTTTATAATGCTACAGTTGCTACAAGTAGATATTGTATGAAAATTGGAAATTTTGGTGGGATAAAAATGAAATAAGTTTAATTAACTAACATCACAGATGTTTGTGACAAATTCTATACCATGCGTAGTGTGTCATATGTCACTATGGTCATGCATATCCATATACAATAGTTTGTATGGATTTTTTTGCTATATATTGATGAATCCCTTTGGTTTAAGTGTTATAGGTGACTTTTTTGAGCACCCAGGCGTCATTTAGCATGCCTCAGGTCCGCTGATGATCCAAGTGTTTCCGTGTGAACTGATTATCAGCAGCGGCCAGAGCCATGGCTCCTGAGGAATGTATGGGTGAGGTCATGGATATCACATCCACGTTTATACTTGTTATGAAATTTTCTATTCTTGTAGTGTTCTGAGTGACACGAATATAGTTTTAAATGGAATATAATAAAAGCACAAACATACAGACACATTACACAAGATTACATGAAGTCACGTGTGGGCCTTGAGGTCCTCAGCAGTATTAATTGTTTGGCTTTGAGTGGGAACAGTAGGTGCCAGTCTATCTCAACACTGTGGTGTCCAGGGTCGAAGAGACCTATTGCTGCCTGCTTAGACATAATAGATAGCTTGCCATTGACATTCCAATCTACATAAACAGACATCTGTGTCTTCAGAGGAATATGTTGACAATGACACCATCCTTGGTTAAAGCATTCTCTTTTACCTAATTCTGGGCGTACAGTATTTGTGGTGTTATCTTGGGGTTTAAAGTCTGACCACCAGCATGAGTTGGGCAGAATGTGAGACCGACTCAGGCACTTCTGATGTACTTTGAGAGTGTCTCTAATTCTCCTTGGCCAAGTGTCAATAAATAATACAGCATAAGACATCAGAGGCTCCTGAACAATTTCTTCCCTCCTGACCTCACCATTGACCCTTGACTTCAGCAATTTCTCCACAACAATACTGTCTATGGGTACAACAAGGCTGGCTGAGTTTAAATATCTTAAATACCCGCTCTTGGATTAGATGCAGTATTCTTTTGGAAGACTTGAACCCTGCTGGCTTTCTTCTGCCAGTTCATGTTGTTCTGTGGTGTTATGCTTCCATGCATCATATTTATTGTAAATGTATTCTGTTTTGAGTGTGCAGTTTTCTACCCCCCTACTCTGTGTTTACACATTTCAATTCCCCCTTCTTTTTCAACATTTTATTTTCATTTGGCAGCTTTCTTCAAGACGCTGTGTAAATAACTCATTTCCTTCTGATCCATGATCTGATGCATGCTCTCTTCAGCTCTCCCCAGGGGCCACAAGGAAACACTGCTGACACCTTCTTGAAGCTGCGGATTTACTCTGCTTTTGGGCTGTGTTCCCTCGTGTTTGATGATCACTTGTCACTCTGTCTTGCTCCCTGGCAGATGGATAAATAGTGATGAATCCTGATCCTCCTCCTCTTGATTAGCTGGTTTCATGGCAGTTATGAAGGATCAGGCTTGTTTCTTTTTGCTTTTTAAATGGATTTATTTGTGCTTTTGTAGCATCGCCTAGAGGTCATATTCAGAAATTCAAACTTGTATTATTTATGCTTTTTTTATATGTTGAGGGTAATCTTCACGTCTCTCTGAAGTGAATACTAACGTAAATTGCTGGGTGTTATTTGACATTTAAACCTTGGATGGTACCTTTCAGTGTTGAATTGGTTGAATGAATAGTTCTTTATGCAGCTTGTTTTGACACACATTTACTTCTAACCCTGCCATTGTTAAGCTATCCATGTTAATGGCATCCATAATTGAGGTTTACAATTATTGCCTCTTTCTACTGCTGACAGCTGTCTCGGACAAAATGTTAAATATAGTGCAGGCAGTACTTAATGCTCATTCATTTTAAGCATGTTTTTTAGGTATATATTTTGTCAAAGTTATTAGTATTATTTTAAATCAAATGTGTCTTGCTGGATCTACTTTTCCAATTTGCACATGCATATGGCATTTTAGCTATTATTTTTTTTCTAAGTAAGATTCAATCAGGTGTTTCCTGCTGATGAGTGTTTAATAAAGTGAATGTGTACTCTGATACTGATTGTAGTACCAGTTTGGTGAGGTAAACTTAAATTGTCATATTAATTGGATAGATAAGTACATGTGGATGCAACGCCACAGCCAGTAATTAGTTTATAATGAGAATTTCCTGATTCAGGGCCCCCGATAACTTAAAAGCAACAAAAAAACACCTATATTATTATGTTCTGTTATTGTTTATTAAGAAATGTGTGGGTGTATTTTAATCAGATTAGATTGACAGTGACATCAAATTTTCCCACAAATAAAAGTAAAATAATTCAACCATTGGCAAAGAAAGCAGTGGGCTTGTGCAGAAGCCATCATTCAGAAACTGATAAGGACAAGATATGTTCAGGGGCTTTAAACAGAATGTCTGACACTGTGGAATAAAATGTCAAATAATAATAATAATACCATTTAAAAAAAGCAAAAAGTGCAAAAAGAATCACATCAGATTGGGTCGCAGTGATCAGACCTCAGTGGGTGTAAATGTGTCGACCGCTCTCTTCCATCCCAGGCTAGTCCATCAAACCGAGCCCTTCTTCAATGGAGGAAAACTGTGTTAAAAAAAAAAAAACAAAAAAAAAAACGCTACTTCATGTTTGTCAACGAGTCTGCCAGCTCGCCCTCTGTCTAGTTTGCACATTGAAATCCAGACATAATGCAGGCAGAATCAAAATAATGAGAACGCTTATTAATCCCAGGTGTCAATACAAAGGCTCTTGATCGGGTGCCATTAACAAAATAACGTATCCAGATACAGATCACAAGTTAATGCCAGATGTAAATGTATTCATCTAGTGCCACTGTCAAGTCAGAATACTTTAGAAAATTAGTTGCCAGACTTCTATTAAACTTGTTGTAGAAATGTTTGGTCTCCTGCTGATTAAGTCTTTGACCATTTCATTAGCAACGCATTTGGGAAAAGAACAAATTCATCTTTATTTTTCTCATGTGCTACCTTCAGGCCAAATTTCTATTAGGTGCAAAAGATTGGATGATCCTACGATATTTGCTTGGAACATTTATGCCACTTAGATTTTTCTGTTGGTTTTTCTTCCAGTACCCTTCACCCTCAGGACAAAGCTAAGATATTGTGGCGAGGCTCCAAGTACGGCAAAATAGCCAGTATGGTGATCAATCTTTCCAGTACTCCCATATTGTGTGATGTAATGGATGTTGTACTATCTTCAAAGAGTCACCAAACATGACTTTAAACCTTTTTTTTTCTCTTTGTCTTGCGTGATATTTAAAGGTAAATTGCGTTGCACACAATCGTCGGATGTGTCTCGACTGTAATTGCAGTTCCCAACTAATTTAGCATTCACACTTGCTGTGAGTTTCATCATCTGCCGGGGCGCCGTTCAATAGGTCCCCTCTGAATAAATGACAACAAAGCAATGGGCAATTATAATAGAAAAATTGGTTTGTAAGATAACATCAAGTTGACTGTGAAAGGGAAGGAAACTCGCTGTCTTTTCCTAGTAGGGCAAGCAGGGCAGTGCTGGGAGTTGGGAAAAAAAACAAAAAACATTTGTGTGGGTGTCTGAAAGGTCGTCATTTTCTTTACTGAGCCAAGGTTCATGGCAACGCTATTACACAGGTTCTTGTTTATCATCAGCAGCACCATTCCCCGGCAGAAATAGCTCTGTGATTTAGATTCTGAGAGGAAACACCGAGGTGCTCCCTGTGTTGTCCTTCATCTCCACCCATCTCAAATAGCCACTGTTGTCCTTCTGTTGGATGATCTGCTTATTGACCTTGCAAGGAGTTTACAGGGAAGCAAAAAAAAAAAAATCACAAACACAAAGTGACTGCTTAGAGCAAGGTTAGAGCAATGATTTCATGGTGTGTTTTATCTCAGAAGTATGCTACTTTGCATAGCAATTTGTGCTGTGAAAAGTCATAGCTTCTCTCATGACGATAACACAGAATGAATTAAACATGCAGGTATTTGTAATTCATGGAAATAGATATCTCTTCATTAAGTTAAAGCGCGGTGTCACAGAATTTCTTGCAAAGCAGAATGTTGAAGCATCGTTTTGACATTTCCTCAACCCCCCCCAGACACATGAAACATGATCTAAAAAAATGTTAAGACATCATAATCCATTTTAATGAAAGCAAAATGGCATATTGCTGACAGCAAGCACAGATGCTGAATTTCATCTGTTGTCATTAACTTGTGTGAAGTGATATGTTTTGTATTATTAAACACTATTCCTTTTCTGAAATTTAAAAAAGCTGAATAAACAGTGTTGTATAGAGCACACAGACTGACACCATGTGTCACCATACAACCAACAATTGTAATCAATCAGTTTTTTTTTTTTTTAATTCAAGCAGTGTCAAGGTATTACAGTAGATCTCAACATTTTTTATCTCTTGCAGCCATATCCTATGAATTATGCAAATGAGTCCTCTTGAATTTTTAAAGAAGTGCAATGACTCTGCAGATTTAAAATATAACTTTGTGTGTCTTTGTACAGGTTTAACTTTATTGCTCATCAAACATGGGTAGAGATGCATAACATATGCATGCTGATGCATGCAAATTATCCCAAATCAAACTACTTAAAACTAAAAACTTAAACTATAACAGATTACCGTGTGAACTACTATTATATAACAAGTAGGTCCAACCGAGCAATCTGACTTGACATTTAGAATGTGCTCAAATTGGCATGACAGCACACCTGACTCATCGCTAAAAATATTAGTCTCCACGTTGTCACATCCTGAAAACATATAACATGTAAACAAATAGTCCACTGGGAGTCAACTTTAATAAAGTAATGCATCTGAATTTACAATTTCAGCTTTCTTTACTCAATATTCTGTGTTATGGAGCTGTTAGACCGCCTCGTTAATACAGGTGTGTAACTCGTTAATACAGGTGTGTACCTTGTTTGTGTGCAGCACATCAGAGATCAAACAGTTGAGTGAAAAATGTTCTTTTTAAAGACTAAAGGTTGACTGATATGGACTGAAGAGGAATATTTCGTATGATAAAAACATGTTGTTCATTTTGATTCCATCGATCTTTGTTCAATACATTTTGACTTTTGGACGCTGTGGAGTTACTGGAAATGTTTGGATCATCCTCCATCAGCTGTGCCAGTGAGTCGCTGATACGGCGCTAGCTTCAAAACAAATGTGAAGTTCATGGACTGAGGAGCCAAGTGTGTCCATGAAAAATCTATTTTTCAGCAGATATCTGTGTCACTACAAGACTGAACTAGCAAAGCAGTTTAGTGTTTATATGTGCACTATTTATTCAGTTTGTGAAACTCCACAATCTCCATAAGCTTTAACGGGACTAGGAATTGTCTCGGTTGCTAGGTTGTTAAAAAAGCTTGGGCTAGTGAACTGGGTTCCATTACATATAGGACTCTACTGCTGTGACAGATTGTTTTCCAGGTATTAGTCAAACCCCATGTATATCCATGGAAACAGAGATCAGAACAGAAATGGCAAGCAAAGAAATGTTAATTTTGAGAGCAAATTGCCCCAAAACATGAATGAATGATTGAATTTTATTGAAATTGGTAATTGTTGTATAATCGCAATATTACACTCGAGGGTGAGCTTTAACTTATTATTGGTATCAGTGACACTAATGCTGGGCGCACCACTGTCGTGCCAATAATAACGTTAAAGCACACCCTCTAGTACAGGAATGTCCAAAGTCCAGTCCGGGGGCCAATCATGACCCGTACCTTTGGTTTTATAATATATCATTTATGGCCTACTAGGATTGTCAGATACTGTAGGGCTGGAAGATTTGGCTGTTTTGGTTGACAGATTGAAGCATCTGAATGCACTAAATGTTATAACTGCACAAAATATTACTTTCTGAATGATCTCGTGAAAGAGAAAAGCAAGACTGATACATTTTAAACTTAAACGTTAACAGACTTTGCATTACTCATAACAAGTCATGTTTAAAATGAACATGAGGTTCAGATTTGTATCAGCTTCATGTAAGTTGAACGTATTCCATACAATTCATTCTGCATTATCTGACTCCAGATGTGAAAGAATGGAATAGATAATAGTAACAATAAAAAGTCTTTGACCAATAACAATAAAAATTGTTACAGAACAATGCATTTGCATGTAGCTTGTATTGGTAATTTTTTCATTTTAAAAATTATTATTGGCTCCCGGGCATCTTCACATTGTCAAATCTGCCCCTTTTTTAAAGAGGTTTCTAGTGTAATATTGCTTAAGTTCATACCCCAGTAGCACAGACGATTTTATATAAAAGTGGATGGTTCAGCACTGCCAATGTGAAAGCCAATATTTCACCCAGAACTTTACATCATGAAGACTACTTACTCAGTGAGGCAAATTTGTATTCCTAAGTTCACTAGTATTGAGGTCTTCATATAAAATCTGCTTGGATTTGTTGACTCTGCGGACGAATCCACTGACATTATGTCCAGAAATATAAAGTGAATTTTTCAAGAGAACAACTTAACATCACCACCTCATCTTGCTCTCTACTCTACAGTGTGACACTTCACCATGTCAGTCGTCTGTGGTTGTCTATTTCTTCTGGACACAACAGCGTCAAATGCTCAAAACTCGACTCCTCAGCAGTAATAACACAGATGCACATGACTAATCAAGATTCCATATTTTGTCACCTGTTTATGCTTTAACAGGGAGGAGTTGATGATCAGCTCATCGTTTGACTCTTTGGAGGTCCTGCTGGACTCGTTTGGGCCCGTCAGAGACTGCACCAAAGACAACGGAGGCTGCAGCCGCAACTTCCGCTGCATATCGGACCGAAAACTGGACTCCACTGGATGTGTGGTGAGTCATCGTTCTTTTATAAAAAGCTGACATACAGTACATTAGCTATAGTCACATGATGATCACTTAGATTACAAAATGAAATCCAAAGTACATATATGTATAGAATGCTATAGAGCCTGTACATCCCTTTATGATTAACACCATGTGAGAGCATGGCACTGAATAGAGAGTTCAAATGAATTGAGAATTCAAATGTTGTATGAATGTCCTGTTGTGGTCATCAGTGTCTAAATCCATCTACCAGCATGAATATTCATGAGCATATCTGCGGGCCAAGATGACCCATATCAAGGACAAGCAGCAGACCTGCTCTCTGTAATGTGTCTGAGTAGACAGTTTGACTTCGCCTCTTGTCTCATACACCGACAACACATTCATTACCTCCAGGTGGTGCTTAGCAACCAGGAAATGTAGCAGTCAGGTTTGTTTTCTCCTCCATCTGTTGGGGACTCCAGTAATACCGTTCTTGTTATTTGCAGAATCTTAGCACCGTCTGCTAGTGTTTTGCTTCTCCTAAATCCCCCCCTTATATTGATAAGCTGTCAGGCACCACCCCCCCCTAACAATTTAATTTCTTTTCAAGTACTTTGATGTACTTCAGTAGAGCCTTTCAGGTGGGCTGAGGAGATGCTGTTTATGCAATCCAGTGTGCTTCATCTTATCTCTTAATGCACCTCAAGGAGGGAAATGGTTTGTGAGATGTTTTTAATGGGAAAAGGTTTCATTTCTAGATTAAAGTGTAGTCATAATTACAAGCAATTATATATGTAGATGGTGTGCTAAACATTAGCACTAATAATTTTGGTCAGTGGACGGGCATGTAAAACACATGCTGAAGCACATTTATTCATTACTCCCAGGCTCTTTCATCATCTGGCTTTAATCAGTAAGTCTGAGACGAAATGCTAAGGCTTAGCTGTGGCGTATTCACTGGCGTTTTCCGATGTGTCTTTTCACTAATGCTTCTATCTTAAAGCTGAGTTAGAATCTTGCAAACTTTCATCTTGGGATTTAAAAGGTGAAAGGCACAAAATCTCAAGCACAAATAGAAATAGAACAGGTTTTTACAGAGTTTTACAGGATGCTTTACAGTAATTTACAAACCACCGAATGTGACAGAGCCCTGAGTGTCTGTGACTACAGAATAATTTAGTTGATGCAGTTGCAGCACAGCTCTTTTCTTGTCAGAATATGATGGATCCAGCATAAATCACGGATGGAGGTCTAGACTTCACTTAACCCAGTAGGTGAAGTTTGCATAGCTTCATTTGTTTGTTAGTGAAATGGTCCAACAAAAATGACTGTCAAGTATTTTTGGGATCATGAGTGATGCCAAATGATCCCAATAATGTCAGTGGATCCAACACCCACATGGGAGCATTAGTCTGTTATTGTCTGTCATTGGAATTGATGACTTTTTATCCAACAGCATGTGAAGATATGCGCACAGCCGTTGCTCTGTGAGGCTGTTTAGGTCCAGCAGTTCTTTGAGCAAAATGCTAACATCATCAGCATACAGCATGCTCACCTTAACAATGTTAGCAATCACAATTTTTAGTATGTAAGGGTCACTGTCTTAGTTGAATGTATTAACATGATAACATTAGCTAATTAGCACTAAACAGAAGATACAGTAATGCTAATGGACTTGTCATTAGCATTTATTCTCTGGTGACCACAGATGTGCTGAAATACTGACGGACCATCGTACATTGCTGTTAAACCACATGCGTGTTATCTGAAAAGCTTCATCTGTGACATTCAGCCCACAGCAGATTGTCTTCTCTTTAGAGATGTGAAAACTCATTTTTGTTGCTGAGTTGTGACTTCAGAGGATCTTTAACAGCTCTGGTACAAAGAAGCTTCTTGACTATCAGCCGTTATTATGTTGCTAATGCTATTAAGCTTCTGAGCTTTTTGAAGGCTTAGTCATGTCTTTCATCTCAAAGCTAATGCTCCGAAAATTACCTTGTGTGTTTCCTGCAAATGTCATGACGTCACTGCTCAGGAAGATGAAATCACATGACCACATCTTGCCTGTCATAGTGTTGATCGGGACATTGTGTTATCACAGATATCTCACATGTTCATAGATAAGAATTGAACCCTGTGAAGAATAATGTCCACTGTCTGTTGCACCAACATTGCACTGGAATGCATCCATCCAATTTCCGTCTTGTACCGAGATGACAGAGTGGAGATTTTCATCCAGGGCTTTGAAGTCTCACAGGCATTTGATTATGTTTTACGAAGTTACACATTCATTTTATTCCCGCTCTTCCCTCGTGAGGCATAACATAAGAGAAGTCCAGATATTTTGCAGTGATATTTTTCCTTTACACATAATTACTGGATGCTTTTAAACGACAGCTTAGCCCCTTCATGTTGCAGTTTGTTGCAAATCCTTGCCAAAAGCAGCAGGGGAAAAAAAAAAATCCAATTTCTTCTCCCTGAAATTAGTCTCACTTGGATCCAAAAAAGAAACAGTGAAAAGATTTTTTGCCAGCGCTTTGAGGTGTCATGAGACTCTCCTTTTGTATTCTATTAATTATTTATTGTCCTGTTATATTTCCATCCCTTGAGCATGTTGAAGAATACTGTGATATTTTTTCTAAGAACCTTTAGTGGGAAAAAAAAAAGAACAAAGTGAATGTCTATACTTACTTCTAATACTTATCCCTTAATGTTTCTGTTTTTCCATCATTTGTGAATGTTCACTAAGCCTCACTGTAGCTTCAAATGAAACAGAAATTCATCCTCGGAATAAATCTATCATTTCACACTTCAGCAGAGCCTCACTGAGAAGGAGCTGGACAATATGTAAGACAAGATGAAAGTGATTATGAGAGCACCGTGGAGAATAAATACATGCTATTTAGAAGCAGGAAGCTCAGGACTGAATGTTTCATTTTTCTGTCACTGTTACATGCCCATGCTGCAGTGTCAGGACTGTGCTAATGTTCTACAGAATACAGGAACAACTACACATTGTGTGGCTTGTTGAGGACATTTTTCCACCTGGCTGTACGTGGATTATCAAACAGGCTGACCTTTTATCTGCAGTTTCATTCCTTAATATTTCTAATATTTCTTTCTTCTGTCTACAGCATTAGATGTACTTCATTGCTGACTTATGAAATGTCTGTGTGAAGTCTGATGAAGAACGGCTTTCATTCTGCTAAATTTAAGATCAGATTAGGAGACTCTCTGCCTCCGGCGAGCTGATTCAAAACACACACATATTTAAAAAGCAGGTGGTGGTTGGAGTTAACCTTTACTCTTAAGTGCAACACAGAATAACTGTATGTAATGATTTAGTTCACCAGATGATATTATTAAACAGATTATTATAAAGTGAGCAGTGAAACATCAAATCGAGGGGTTCATTATATTCATCCTCGCAGCAATTGCAACAACTGGAGTGTTTTTGCAGTTCACTAAGAGCTCAAATCAGCCTTTTTTCTACTCACACAGTTCAATGTCAAAATAAATAAAAAACAACCTTCTCTTTAATTTGATAGCAAATATGTATCATCTGTAGCTTTGTTAAACCTGAGTTTGATTCAAGACACAGCCTTGAAGTTATATGGAAAACTGTCACTGATTGTGATTATGTGAATGTGATCTGAGCAAAACATTTGAACTCACAATGTCTTTGTGTCTTTCCACGGTGCCTCGTGGCTCAGGATCTTCTTCACAACACAATCTTGCAGCCTTCATAAGATTGTAAGCCCAGCGGTGCTTTGTCAGTGGAGCCATTTTTAGATTGACTAGACTGGATAGATTTTAAGATACAGTGGAAGTTCTGGTCATTGATGACAACTTTTTTACAATACAAAGCTCAGGACTTTATTTTCTGTGTTCTGATACACTGGGAATAATTTTAAAATGGTACTCATATGTAAATATTTACAGGTTGCAGTAAAGTAACTGCATCTTTCAATATGGCATCTGTATCGTTTGCCTGTCTTTGACTTTATATTCTGTCACCCTCACCTGCAGCTCTCTCTCTATTTTTCCTTGCTCCAATTTGTCTCCTCATTTTTATCTTCTGGTTATTGATCCTGTTAATGAAATACACTGGTGCAAAAGTTTAAGCTGTGTTGCAGTTTATTGAGGGCAGCCAGGATTTCACAGGTAGAGTCGAGCCGCAGTCGTATTACTTCCTGAGCGAGTGCCTCTCTGCGGCGTCTCTCCGCGTCTTTCTCGAGCTCGCCGATCTCACCTCAGCCCTCGGCTGCATTCTTCTGGCCTCTCCTTCATTTGCTGAATCAGGCCTAGACGACAACACTGCTGCCTTAGTGAATCAGACAGTAATTACACACAGATTGCAAGCGCAAATTGAATGAAAGAGGCAGCACAAATTTGCCCTACACTTTTATTTATGTAAACCCTGAATGTACACAATTATCAGTCACAAAGAAGATGTAGATGGGAAGAGGCAGGTGAGTTTAACGAATCATTTCGCAGGTGGTTGAGACTTGATCTCTGCGTGGCTGCAGCTTTAATGTGAAAAGCTGGCCATATTTGTTGAATATCTGCTGATTACATTGATTTAGATTTCCTGTCACACTTTCTAAACGGACTGGTATTCACTTTGAAAGAGGCCTCGTTATTATGCTGTTTATCTAACCACCGCCTCTTAGCATCAGTCACCGCTCTTGAGCTACACATACACATCATGCACACATCCCATTCCTGTCCATCATCACACAGCGCCGTTCCCAGCTGCCGTTGCATATATTACTGTGTGTTTTAGTAATTATCTTGTGACTGTCGAGCTTATAAATGAGCCTCTCATCCGTCCAATCAGGGTGGTAAACTGGCTGGGCCCGAGCACTCTGATTCCACCCTAATCAATTAACACCTTGTCTGAGTCCGTGCTGCCAGTAGCTGTCCTGTCTGCATTTAATATCTTTCCTTGTGCGAGAGTCGACTGATGCCGGCAGTATGTGCTGACCGACCCGCTCCGTCTCGCTGATGTATTGCACTCCTGGGGAGAGGCGGCGTGTGGTGCCTGTGGAAGTGAGAGCGTAATAATCACAGGATGATTGTGAGATTAATTAGCTTCGTCTTGTCACTTGTCTGCCCCGCAAAATGGTGGAAAACAAGGATGCTGTTGACAGAGCAGATTGCCACCAGGATTGAATGACGAGAATAGCTGGGTGCCGTCCAAACAGCTCGAAGAGTGTGTGTGTGTATGTGTGAGGCGCTTGATATATAAACCTGCAGTACACAAGAAATGCAGCTCATTAGTGCTGTTTTAGTACTTTTTGCAGCTGTTTGCGTCTGCTTCCTAGAACTATACTGCGGAGGAAGAAAGGCTTGTGTGAGTACAAGGTGGAAACAAGCAGATGATTAACACTGTGTTTGTAGTGACGGTACAGTGTGTCCACAGAGTGGCCGGATTCTGGACTCGTATTTAAACCTCCAGATATATTTGTATGTGCCAAGTTCTAATAAATGACATCTTGTTTTCTTGATGATGGGTTGGACAGGAGAGGTCACTCCAGCGAGAGAAGGTTCCTCTGCAGTGTGTGTGTCCATGTGTTGTATTGTGTAAGATTTACAGAGGTCAGAAAAGTTCTGGTGTTCTATTAGTGGAAACTTTTATGCTTGGAAAGTCAAAGAGAAGAGACACCTTCACTGAGTTCACAATGTCTGAGTTTCACTGGGATTGTTTGAAATGCATTTTTCACAATATATCTCTGCCCCAAAGACAGTTGGTCTTTCCTGTGCTTTTTATCTTAGCTTTTATTTTCCTGTAACCCAGAATCAGGAGGTGAGAGAATCTTCAGTGTTATTGTCTTTGGGTTTTATCAGAGACTATAAAAATTGAGAATATTGTGAAGGTTTAGTTCAAAAGGTGACCCAAATGCAGATGGATTCGAGAAGGTGAACTGAAAAAAAAACTCTCATGACTTAGCAGGCAGGGTAACTGAAAATAACTGAAGGCAGCAGAGAAGTAAAAAGCTTAGTCCAACAAAGAAAAATCCAGAAAGTAACTGAGGTACAGAAGCAGGAACACAAAGACATCGGAACACCATGATGCAGGTCACCTGACAACTGAAAGAGGAAAAACACATCCACTTAACTACACAAGTGACACAGACAGGAAGTTAAGCTCTTTAAACATAAAACAGAAAATAAAATAAACTAAAACCCCAAACTATTACTGATATACATTCATGCTGTATGGAATGGATTGGATTGTATGGAAGATCATCGCTACGTTCTTCTAAATTTTGATAATACATTGACCAGACATGCACTGCAATTTCATCAACCTGAAACTAAAAAATAAAGCAAGATGCAGCGAGTTGCTGTACAAATGGTCTCAGATATAAAAGAACTCTGCCCGTCAGAATATCGACAGCCTCATGGATCCCATCACTTTTCGTTAACATTGCACTTCTGGCGGGTTCGTTGACAGTGAGGGCTTACCCGATGCAGCGCTGCACTTCCATGAAGATGGAGGATGTGCAGGATGCATATACTGGCTTTTAGTCCTTCATATGGGTCTAACTCAAGGCAGACTTAATATTAGAATTTCCTGATGGTAAATATCTAGATGGCATGGATAACTCACTCGTATGTACACCCTGTGACTGGTCAACTGAATTTTATGTGTAAAATCTGTAGACTTTCTCTTTAATGAAAGAACAGTAAGGTCATTTGTCTTCTGTTGTGCTAACTTATAGAGTATAATACTAAACCAACAGTTGTTTAGGGCAGATATACTTTGACAATTTTATAATTCAAAAGGTGAAACATGAATGCACAAAAAACACCCTGAACCTGTGGCTTCCACAGAAATACAAGAGTATAATGTCTGTTTAGGACAATTATCTACTTATCCTTTTAAATTACAACCTCTATTGTCACACAATTCATCCGGCAACCACAAACCGTAACGCAGGGCACAGTGAGGAGGTCCCCTTGTGACAAAGAAGAGGTACTTGTTGGTAACTCTTCAGTAAAAATCTATAGAAAACAAGAACAAGGAGCCTCATTCATCAACCAAGTAATGTGTTTTTTTTTTTTCTTCCACATGATGCACTCAGCAGTTCCAGTTCAAACTATATCATGTCATTATTTTGTCAAAACACACAAACCACGATGCTCATCTGGACTGCACACAACCCAAAGTACACATAATGTACAACATAACAACAGAATACACAGTTACATCTACCTTTCTGACCAGACAGTGTTTTTTAATAATAATTCTGGACAGCACCACGCTGCATGCTGCAGGAGAAAGCATTTCCTCTCGCCACTTCATATTGGCGTAGTTCCCCTTAGGCAGCAAAAACCAATCTTGACTGGGATCACATTTTGGGACACTAAGCAGTGTTGAGTGGAGTCAATACCTGGCAGAGATATAGCTAGACCTCAGCCCTAAAGAGGGATAGGAGCACATTAGATTGTCACTACTGATGTTTTCTCTCCTCGGGTCATTGGATTTATGTGGGAGTGTATGCGTTTAGACTCAGAGGGTTGATAAAAGCATCTCCTGAAGATTAGTTACTGTAGGGGTCAATACGTATGAATGAATGGATTCTTTTGGAGACCGTTGAATGGAATGTGTTTGGTTTTTTTATATTCATAAAGGAGTTTTAATTTAAACACACAACACTGTAACTGTAAATCAGATAAGATTATTGTGATTAAAAACAAAACAAAACAAAACAAAAAAAAAAACACTACAGCATATATTCGCTTTTCCGCTGTTGAGTCGACACTGTTAAAGACATTTGGGTTGTCAGTTACTATCAGGGGTCTAATTTCCACTGGAGATTGCGGGAACGTGTCCCTTTCCCTTCTGGAAATCATTAGATTTCTGATTGCACCAAGCAGTTTGCAGTTTCTGTTTGATTTACTCCATAAAATCCCCATAAACAGTTTCAGTTTCCTCTGATTGTCCAGCTGCTAAAATGCAGATGACACACGAGAGGAGGTGATAAAAATGCAAATACGCTCATCTGAGGTACCTTCAATTATTCCCAATAGTTCACAACGGTTAGGCAGCAGTGAGTGATGTTTGGGTGGGCAGTAGCTGTGACACACGGCTCACTGAACCAGTTGGTAAAAAGCGATTTTAGATACCGATAGGAACAACGGAGGTCACATTATGAAATCTACCTAGCATCATTAGGTACTAGCTAATTATAGCATGCAACCTACATGTACAAGACAGCAGGTGCTTTATACCTCATATTTGGACTGCTGGATTGGGGAAGAAGGAGCTAAGCCAGAACACAAAGCTCAGTCTTAAAGTCCGTCTGCATTTCAACCCTCACCTGTGGTCATGAGCTTTGGGTAGTGACTGCAAGATCACAAATGCAAGCAGCT
Source organism: Protonibea diacanthus (assembly GCA_028641955.1). Taxonomy (NCBI): domain Eukaryota; kingdom Metazoa; phylum Chordata; class Actinopteri; family Sciaenidae; genus Protonibea; species Protonibea diacanthus. The sequence continues at coordinate 4,094,396 of CM053988.1, read as the reverse complement.
GACATTAGTTTCCTATGTTGGGTGTCTGGGCTCAGCCTTAGAGATTGGGAATTGGGTAGGGAACGCAGACATCCAGAGGGAGTGCGAAGTAGAGCCACTGTTCGTTTCTGTTAAAAGGAGCTGAGGTGGTTCGGGCATCTGATTAGGATGCACCCTGAGCACCTTCCTTTGGAGATATTCTGGGCAGACCCAGAACCCGCTGGAGGGGCTACACATCCCATCTGGCCAGGGAACACCTCATAATCCCCTAGGAAGAGCTAGAATGTGTTGCTGGGGAAAGGGATGTCTGGAACACCCTGCTAAACCTGCTGCCAATGCAACGCAACCCTGGATAAGCAGATGGAAAATAGATGAAAAAACAGTTTCACTGCAAATTACAAGGGCAAGAAAGGCCCACACCATGGTGAAAACATTTACAGAGACATTCATTCAACATAAGGTTGAAGATAGAAGTAGAGAGTAGATGTCGTAAAGATGGGTGCAGTTCTGAGAGATGGCCACCTGATCGCCCACAGCTCATTGCTCATTTACTTTTAGAAAATAGTTTTCTAAAAAGACACTCGACTTGAACACCAATCAGACATAAGGAAATAAACAATGAAATTAAAATTATACATTAATATGAAAAAATACATTATTTTAAGTAAAAAGAAAACAAAGCACAATTTTAAAGTAAGGTTAGCAGAGTTCTTCCAATTATCCTCACATTTGTGCCACATCAAACCCAAAGCTTTGTTGAGATTTTACTATATTACATACTTATATTATGGTATTTCCAAATCTAAAATTGAACAAACCGATAGAAACCTTTTGCAGTGCAGAATGTCTTCTTAATTAAACATCTTGTCCTTAATACTAAATTTAACAAGGTTCGCTCTGACTCATTCTTTAAACTTTAACAAGGTTGAAACGTCCTTTTCCAAACTGAACTGAACATTTTGCATCCATCATTTAGTAAACTGAAAAATCATCATAAATTTAAAAATTTATCATGCGCATGGTTGTGAGCCACTTAAAACAATCAAACTTATACAAAAAACAGCATATTGCCCGTGTTGCCTGGATTCTGTTAGCAAATGGTAGTGAGGCAGTGAGGTTCCTTTGCTTGTCTGTCAGTCTAATGTGTATAAACTTATGTACAGTAGCACTGACCTGTATTTGACTTTGACTTCAGAACCTCAGATAATGCTGTTGAAAAATCTATGCTTCGTCATAGACCAACGAGTGTCTGGAAACAGCAGAAAGAACTACACCATCTCATTAGATCACCAAACTTCAAACTTAAACTCTTCACATTCAGCAGGCTCTTGCCACACAGTATAAATAATGCTTGTCATTTTAAAAGTAATATGTAGGTTTTGTTATGAATTCTGCTCACAGTAATATATATATATATTTTTTTTTCTTCCTTAAGTTAGAAAAGAAAGTTCTAACCACTAATTTACCAAGAGGGAGCATTGCTCTCACATTCTTTAAGTCCATCAAGTTAATGACATTCATTGACTTGCTTTGCTGTTGCAGTTGACTACAGTTCAACACAGATTGTTAGATCATTAAAGTTTCAGATGAAACGTGTCAGATTTAGTGATACTAACGGGACGCCATCAGCCCAAGCTGTCAATGAACGAAAAGACCTCTGGGCGGAAAAAATGATCTCTCTCTTTAAGAGAGGTCTTCAGCTGCAGCAGTGTCCATTCGACCTCAAACACCCTCCCTGTTGTGCTTTTTGCACTTAGCTGTGAAGGAGGTGAAAGGGGTTACTAAATGCTCAAGTTTTCCTGGACTGAACTTACTCACCATAACATCCACAGGAGGCTGGACCGACAGGGCCGAGTGCTCTGGGATAAGCTGACCTTTGACCCACGCTGCTTATCTCATCACACTGGCCTGTGGAAAACTCTGTCAAGACAGCTTTCTCTATTGGGAAACATGAAAGGAAAGTGGATATGTTGGAATAATGTTTTAGGCTACAAAATGTGATTTCTTTAATAGACCTCCTCAGAATAGATAAGTTTTCTGTGTGAACTTGACACAAACGCTCCTGTGGGCTTCTCTCTGCAGAGCGGGGGAAAAAAAAAAAAAAACCTTTTAAGTCTATGGAAAATATCTCATCCCAGTTTTGTGTTTGATGTATCAGTCAACATGCTTTTCAGTGCCAGGCGTAGACCTGTAATAGGATGTTTCATCATAGCTGGAAGTTATACTTGGCCTTAATATACTGTACATAGTTACCCAGGAGAAATACTGTACTCGGCCATACAGCAAAATGAGCCTGTACTCACTAGAAAAAAACGAGTGTATAGGTCATTTGTGCAAGCAGCTTATTACGGCCCAGATTTATATTACTGTACTCTAGTGGCTGTGGTAATCATGAGCAAAGGAGGAGGTCAGGTGAGGGGTGGGTCAAGCCCAGCCAGCGTTCATCTGGGAGACCACTGCACGTGTCATGGCATGGCAAAAGATTTCTTGGAGAGAGATCAGAGGGGTGAACTACAAAATGCGAGATGGACATATCCAGGCTTTTTTTGTGTATTAGCTGGCTCTACAAAACCTAAAACCCCAGTCTGAGATGATGAGTATGACAGCAATGGTTATTAAATTTCTTTGTTAACTTAGCTGCTCTCTGCACGTTCACAGAAAACAGAGCATTTGGCATGTCTTTTGACTCTTTTCCCACCCAAAACAGACCAATCACGTCACCTACTTCGTTATAATGGAGAGCCATGATAAATGATGTCATGAAAAAATAATTACAACAAAAAGCAACATTTCTGCTGCAAATAAAACAAGAGAAATGCTGGCAGAATATTGTTAATCAACTCAAAGTGCTCTCAGTGTCTGTTTTTTAATTTTATTTCTAACATGACAACTGAACACTGAGCTCTTAAACTTTAAACCTGATTTAAACAAACTGATTTCAACTTTATGCTCTGGCACTGTGCCATAATAAAGGAGACACTGAATCGCTTTAGTTTTTGACCAGATCAAAGTGAAATGAATTTCATTGATTCAACATTATCCAACATTAACAGACCTACTACACAAATCATTTTTTTTTAATCTGCCTTCATCATATCACCTGAATAAAACAGCGAACTACCTTCCCCACAAAAATCATTTCTAGGAGACAGGGTTCAAAATCCATGACAACGCAGCAGTTGCAGCGCTGCTGTAATTGATCATATAGCTTCCTTCTGTGACATCATTAACATACGGTTCAATAAGTTTGCACATTTAAGGTCGTCTATTTTCATAGAAAATATCACCAAGAAAGGAATTAGTGAACAGCTGTGCTTTATAAAGCTGATTTAAATCTGAGAACCTTTATAGTTCACCTGTGGGAAGCAGGGACAGGTATAAGAAGTTTTGCCTCTAGCATTTGGACATGGCTGGATGACAACTTTGCCTAAAGAATACATTGGCCTAACAACACTGTGCCTCTTTCCCTTCGCATCTAAGAAACAACAGGCATTATTCACATGGCGACAGGAGGTCCTTGTCAGGTCAGTGTAAACATAAGTCACATTGGGCGTTTGAACAAATAACCACTGGTGTCACTTTTGTGGTGAGGCTCAGTCTCTAATTGAAATAACAACAGAAATAAGTACAGATATGGGAACATAATAAGACACTGCTATGAAGTGAAGCCCTAAAGCTACTTCTGATATGACCTTTTCATTGCATATATACAATACACAGCCAACAGAGCTGTGGACATGAAGACATTGAAAGTATGTTGAAATACATCCATGTAAAAATGTTACAATATGTTGGGAAACGTGCTTTATTGAAATATTTGATTTATTTACTCACCACTCTACAACCATTGCATTAGTATCTCCACACAGTGCATATTATAGTTATTGCAGGTCACCAAAATAAATATACTTAGAAAAATGGATTAAATCATGTTTCAAAGCAAGAATACTAAATCTAGGTGATATTTTCTATAAGACTGTTGAATGAATCAAGAAGGATGATTCATACTTCCCTTGTGAATGCATTACCTGACTGCTGAAGCACTCAATCATTGTTTTTCTACAACGATATGCCTATCTGACAAATTTAAAAAGTGCATATCTTATCCAGTAGCTCTCGTGGGGATTTGTTGCTGTTTGGCAATGGCACAGTGCTGATTCCCTTAAGCCTCAAAAGCACTGCAGGAATTTATCTCCATTAAGAAACAGGATTAAAAGGCATGGTGGTTCAAGGGTTTTCCAGAGCGGGCTTTATACTGCTAGCTCCAGCAGGGCAGACAACACTCTCACTCACTGTCCAGTTATTAAATAGCCTAAGATAAATGGTGATTACTTTGCCTTCGAAGAACCTTTTGTTAGTGTCACTGCGTGGTCATTATCTAGTGACCTGTGCATCATTTGGATATGAAATATGCCCGTTTACAGTCAGAACCTATACAGGCCACACATGATACCTGAGTACTTTGTCATTGGCTTAGTTGTAGATTCTAACAGCATTATCTAGAACATTTTGATTACTACAGTCACTCTTTTTATTTGCAATACTATTTATTTATTTATTTATTTATTTATTTTATCAAGTAATGGATATTTGATAAGCTGCTGAACAGCTTCAACTCTTGGACCAAAAGACTGAAGTTCTCATCATCAAATTAGCAGCTAGCTGAAGAGATCTGTCGTTTTCAGTTCTGGAAAGTAGCTTGCCTTTGACTCAGTCACCTTTGTTCCAAGACTTTATAATGTGAATGTGTGGCCCGAGACAGAAAGTTTGAAAGTCCACTGAGACCTCAGATGGTCTCTGCTGGTGTCAGCGATTATACACCTGTCTGAACACAGCTCTCTACAGCCGTCACTCAAAGCCTTTTTGGAATGTGCTATGTAACATGCTGACCTACGGCAAGCAACAATACAAAAGCAGGTCAGTCTGAAAAGATGCTATGACGCACTGTAAGGAGCTGTTGTGTCTTACAGTGCCATATACTTTATGAAGCCGTATTCTTATGTTATGTCCGAGGTTACTTCTGCTTTTTAAAGCATAGGGACATGCATAGTGAAGTTCTTAACCTTTCCAGTGTTGCACAATGCATTTAGTCATTATATTCCAAGTAAGAGCTCATTATGCTCAGAATTATGTCATAGGGATATCATATCAATGTTGATAATCCTGCAATACATAAAATAAATAAATAAACCCAAATATCACATTGTCACAAACCCAGAAGCTAAATTTAAGAAACACCTGCGTTCACTCCGTCTACCTAAGCCGTCCAAGACTTTTGTTAAGAACTTTTAATCTGGATTACTTCCTCATTATGCCAGCCATGAGTCAAAGTACTCCACCTTTCATGGCCACAGACTCATTCCAAAAACAACAGTAGAAGTTTTTAATCAGATAAAATTTTAACGGATCTGGGGACTGCTTTCTTGGGGAGTGGTTTTATACAGAGGATTATCAATGATTTACCCAGGATTATAGACCAGATTTGTGGAAATCTCAAGTGATAACAATCCACAGACAAAGACTCCGGTGGGTGCATAGTCTTGTTATGATTATTATGCTATGGACAGCTGGAAAATGGCCCAGAGTTATCACTATTCCGGCATGTCGGAAGCCTATTATGGCAGTCAATAACTCGAGCTATCTGTGGCTGGCAAGCTACAGTGCAGCGGCCCATCAATACAAATTTCTCTCAGTCTGCGCCACATATCCACACATCCACTGACTGCATCGATTTAAAGGTTCCGTGCCGCAGATGTGTTAGGAGATTCAATGTCTCATGTGCTCTTTGCATTACAGGTTATAAATCATTTGTCACAACAGCCTCTTCACGGAGTGACAAAACCAATATCAGTTTATCAAGAGAGCCAAACCGGGGACCACTCATTCAACACGAGTCCCCGTTCGGCACTGGTGCTACAACAAAAACATAGCTGCTTCAGAGATCTTTACTTAAGATGGATGCACCAAGGTAGTTTTACGACAGATCAATCATCTGCTGCCACTTTTAGCACAGTCATGACAAACTTGATGAGGCCCAGTAGTGAACTGCAGTAAGCATATTCCTTGCAATACGGACATACTTAAATACATTGGTTTGTTAGGCAGTTGAGTAGCTCAACAACCTGTTGCCAAATGAGAATTCATCCCTGTAGCCAGTGTGAATTTATGGTAGCGGCAGTGACGGTCCAGTGACAGTCTACTTATCTGCAAAGTAGCAGTTCGTCACTTGGCGCATATCATTGCATCTGATATGGTAGAAGCTTTGGAAAAAACTCTTGGTGGCATTTCTGTTACAAACCACATGTAAAGCCTCATTTAGCCTAACCCTACACAAGCTTGACTTTATTCTAGGTTGTCAGAATCAGCATATCAACCAACTAGAAACATCATGACACCTGCCCTCCCTTTCTTGTATTACCTTCCAGCTTGACAACCTCTGCTTTCCACACCCTGTCATTCTCCATCTCTTACCAAATGTTCTCAGTGTGGCCCCACTTTTCCCCGTAACCTGATCGCCACACCTACTTATCCAATTGCTTTTCATTTCCTCAGTTACTGCCCTAGTATAAATAGCACTTATGTATACATCTGCTCTCTAGCCCTTCACAGATTGTGTGTCGCCTCCTTGTAATAGCTTTTCAGACTTACCTGTCTAGACCTGCCTGTCAGTTTCCTACTCCTGTCAATGTCACCCTGCATAACCTTCTACCTGGGGCCGGCCTTTGGCCTGCCTTTTGTACTTGCCATTCAGGGTTATTTTCATGGTGGGACTGTGTTCCTGTTGCTAAATGTAAGCCTGTTGACCATAGTTCAAAGAATGTTTTGACCATACTTTGAACTATGCTCTGCCTTGCCTTCAGTTGGTCCTTTTTCCCATCTTTCCCTGAAATGAGCAAACAAACTGCAGTAGCTGAACTAGCTCACTAGCACACACTAGGTGGTCAGCTCCCTACACTTAACCCCTTGTCTTTTTCGACTTCATCTTCTATGTACTGTGGTATTTGAAACACTCCCTGCAGACTTCCTCTCCTCCATCTCTGAAGCTAAAAACACTTACTATCAAAATCCTTTTTTAACCTCTGGGAGATGTTTTGATGAGCTTCCGTTCATGAAACCTAAAATGTATATGAGGAAGCGAGGGAGTCAAAATGCTATGTCATCAATTATGCATGGAGAAAAAAAATTGGTACCTCTCAACAGATTTTTTGAGTAGTTTCAACTCATACAGTAAAGTGGTTGGGGCTGAAACTTCAAGTCATGTTAAGCTCATCACATGAGGCTTACAAGCAAAAATACTCATTTATTTAATGATCAAAAATCCTAGAAATTTAAAATACAAAATCCCAATGATCACATTCATGTATTATATTGTAGTTGGGTATCTTGGCCAGATTTTAACATTTTTACCACCACCAACCAGTCATACTTCAGTAAACCATAGATACTAGCAGCTCTTGAAGAGAAATATAAAACTGTTCCTGGCACATTTGAACAAATGAACATGACTTCTCATACAAGTTGTCCAGGCTCGGTAGAGTAAATGGAAATGACCATGTTTTGTAAGCTTCCATGACTCAGCAGAGTAAAAGAGTACAGTCATAGTAAGTTTGCATTCTACAAAAGGATAATAATAGTAACCAAGTGCAGTGCATCAGACTTTCTATTGATGTACTGTATTAGTTCAGTTCTAAAATACAGCTTGTTTGCAGGACCACTGAAAATGTATTTTTACTGGACATGTTTTTAATACCATACACACTAGACTAGAAAAAAACTTGTTCCTTCACAAAAAAAGAAGTGGATTGGAATCCACAAACAGCACACAGGCATTATTAGCCGAATGAGCCAGTGATGAATACAGAAGGCCTTAATAATAAGTAAGTAAGCAGTCGGTGATCCCTCAGTGCTGAGAGGAAACCAGCTGTCTAGTCACTGTTCTGGGGTTAGCTGTACTTCATCAATTTTTCCTTTGAAGTAATAGCTGATAGAAAACATAATGTGACTTTGACTTGACAGGTCTCTGAAAAAAGACTGTGGGCTGAGGGAACTGGGGTGAAGTCGTGTCTCACAGCTCTTTTGTAAATTTACTCCCGCACAGAGTGCATTTCAATTAAGATGTTGTTCATGGCTCTGTGCAAACTTCATCATTTATTTTTTTCAGTCTTTTTTATTAATTTCTTGAAGTTAATCTGTGACACCCATTGCTGTTTCACACTGCAAAACTAAATGATTTGACTTCTCTTATCAAAAGTGGAGACAGTTCTCTCTGGATTGTATGGAAATTTAAACCTGCAGTATTGCCTCATCCCCCTCATGCCAGGAAAAGAATTATTTTAAAGGGTTTCATTATAGATGAAACTGGTTGTCGGCCATTTCATCACTGTTCTTGTCGTTCCCAGTGTCACAGTAAATAATCAAGTGGTAGTTTCATGCAAAGGCTTTCTCTAACATAAAAGAAATAACTTTCTTTGTGAGTATTGATTATGCGCTAAAGAATTTACCTACTGTGGCTGAATGTTTAATGTGCTAACCAGGGGCAATGCATCAGTCCTGTAGTAAGACACAATACCACAAGAGAGCAGTAACTGGATGGGTGCGCAGGAGACAAATCGTTCCTTTAGTGATCTCCTGATTCCCACTATAAGGTTGACATTTGTGGTTTTGGTTTAAATATATTGTCATCAGATGGATTGCTGTGGATTTTGGACATTCCCAAGAAGATGAATTATACTATCTTTGGTTAGCACTTTCAAATGATCATCAAATCAGGAACATTGTTAATGATCAAGTACATTTTTTTTCTACCATACATACTTAGCTTAGTTACTTAGTGTTATGCCCAGTCTAGGGGTGCCTAGAGCATAACAAGAAAAGGTGTCATCTTCCTCGAGTCCCAAGTAGCCACGTACAACAACAAGTTAGATGTGAATGAAAAGAAAATGGTTTACTTACAAAACTGAAAAGATCAAACAACAACGAAAATGCCAGTTGTCTCCCTGACGGCCGCCATCTTCGCTCCTTATATAGCAGGTGGTATACAGCTGCAGCCAATCACGGGCTAGGACCAGAAATCACTCTACCGATCGCTTCCCGGAGATGGCACATCCCTATTTGCATATGAGATTGACAAAAGACACAAGGCACACAAGCAGACACAGAGCAAACTACACAAAATATATGATCACAGTCATAAAACTTAGCTTAAAGTATCACTCCAGAGTTGTCTACAGTCTGAATTCTCACAGGAGAATTTACCTGCCTGCTGGTACCCCTGATGCTATGTTATATAATTATATCTGAATTATGATTAATTATGAATAGGTTAAATATTGTTACATATATCAAATGTTTTATACTTTATGTTCCATGGTTTAAGTTTTGTTACATTTTGCCAGGCTGTTTTTTTCTGTAAATAAATATATTTGTTCCTCACACAGACAATTTGTTTTTCACCAGTGGAAATAGTCTGTACCATTGCTCCTTCTGTTGCAGCCTCCTGCTGCTGTTATTTAGGCTGATAATGTAAGACTTTTACATGAAACATCTTGCCGTGTGCAGCTTTACTGACTAAGCTCACACAGGCTGCACTAATGGGAACAGAAATCTGACTGTTCACATTCTGTGGCACAGATGTTATCGGGTCTGTTTACCTGTCCCATCTGGGATTAGTGTTAATGTGGCAGCTTCTCAATGTTAGTTGCAGGCAGCTCTAAGGACGTCTCCCTAAATGAAGTAAACGTCTGTAATTGCGAACATTACTCATTTAAGAAACCCTTGGTCCTTCCACAGTGCCCTCCAGGGTTGAGTCCTATGAAGGATGGGACTGGATGCTACGACCACCACATCGGCATCGACTGCTCTGATGGTTTCAATGGGGGATGTGAGCAGCTGTGTCTCCAGCAGCTGGCTCCTCTAGAGGATGACCCGACACTCTACAACATCCAGATGTTCTGTGGGTAAGAAAGAACAGACTCACTAATTTATATTTTTAAGTACTATAATTATTGTATTTTTTAACTGCACTGATGAATCCTATCATCATTCACATCTGGTTATGTGAAAGTTTGTTAGACAAACCAATAACAATATATCCTTATCAATATCAATAGTTATGGATACTGGAATCTTAAAATGAAGTATCACTTTAGAAACTATTTGAACCAACAATGTGAAGGCAAAATATCCCCAGAACTACAACCACTGGCATGGAAGTAGGACAGCAAACCAGCTAAAGTTTAGATTTAATAACAAAGATCAATTAAATTACAATTTGAGCTGTTTAATTCCACAAATTATAACTGTCCACAGTTCTCACAAACATATTCTGTTTCTACGGGTACAAATAATCTCCAGCAATCGCAGCACAGAAACACTCATGGTTGACACACTTGGTGCAGGATGACTCAGAACAAAAGGATTTACAAAGTACACATTCCCTACAGTACATATACATCACAAATGTACTGAAATGAACATGCATTAAAGCAAAAGTTCAGATGAGTCACAAATAAAAGGAAAAAAACTAAAAATAAAGGTCTTACAGACGTGTTGGGCCACCATGACCCTCTAGAACAGCTTCAGTGCTCCTTGTCATAGCTTATCTAAGCTTATCTTTACAAAACTGATGATAGTTGATGATGATAGTCACAGTTTGAAGGGTGGGGCCATGGAGCAAGCTGCAGTATATGACAAATCAGAAGTGAGAACATGTTGAATCAAAAGTGCAGTGGAATCTTAACATAGCACAACAAAACAAAACAAAACAAAAACGTCTTATACTTCCAGCCAGTGTGGTGAGTGAACCTTAAAGAATTCTTCATTAAACACACATTTTGCCAGCATCTGGTGCTTGGTGTGTGGTGGATTCATTCCCTGCTCACGTCACCTGTTTGATTCAATACAGAGATCCATTCACACTGGAAGTAGATTTTCTATTTACTCACTAAATTCCTTAGAAATAAATGAAATGTATTTGCTCGGTTAGGGCAGAGCCAAGCCTAAACTGGTCTATTGAAACCAAATAAAGAATGCATCAATGTCACTGTGGTTTGAACAAAGCAAACAGACTATTAGCAAGAGAGCCCCAATTGGAGAGTTTGTGGAGTAAGGGAGGCATTTTGTGGTGGTTAGGCTTCCTTCACACAAGAAGAGATTTGCTCTTCTCTCAGGTGGGGCGCAGAGCAGAGAGCTTCTACAGGCAAAGCATGAGACACGGACAGCAAAAATCAATTTAAACAAATCAGAATTTCTAAACAACATGATGGATTTACTGCTGCAAAGTTTTCTGGTCACATACTGTTTATTTAACGTCTGATACGAAGCATATTTAGCTCACACAAACACCTAACCCAACTAACTTTAGCTTTGGATTTAACAAGCTTACTTTGTAAAGTATGTACCCATTCACAAAGCTGGTAGTTAACAGCCATCTGACTGACACTTTGTGATGCATTACTTTTTCTGGTGAAATCATGGTTATCTCATTGGTTGTGCTTTGAAAGGTCAAAGTTAAAATAATGTGAACTCAAAGCGCTTTGCCTAATTGGTAGTGCAGAACTGTTTCCGATCATATGGGGAGCCTTTAATCATCTTGTTTTTAGCCATAGACATCATGTTGAAAACATGGACATTGTATCTACGTCCATCTCCATGGCTCTTGAGAAACTCAGAGTGTGATGTGTCTGGCCATCGCGTCATCAAGTCCTGCTTCTGCTGGCTCCTGGCAGAAAGGTCAAAGACATAAAAGCGCTGGTGGAGCTGAGGCAGGTTGAATGAAAGCCGGATGCTCAAACAAGCCACCTGTAATGACACCCACCTGTCAAATATAGCAGCCACACTCTTAATTATGTGTAACTTTAAGCCTTAATATAATTTGAACAGGTGAGTTCTACTGTATAAAAATTCAGCCTCAGTACAGTTGTCATGAACTGTGAAATTATCTATAGAGACCAAAACTGTTTTTGTACAGTTTGGCATTTCTCTGTTCACTTCTTCACTTACAGTATACCAGTAGTTGTGGCTGGATATAGGTTTTACTTACTTTAAAATTATTCTGTACATTTGAATTAATGCAAAACCACGAATGTCTCCCAGCATTTAGTTTTGACGTCACTATGTAGACAGACTTTCTCTCAGCAACCCAACTCTGGCTGCTATCCAGCGTCCCTGCTGACAGCCACGATAACTTGGAGGAATGTTTCGGGAGGAGGTGGGTGGGTGTGGACGGCTAGCTGTACTTCTTCATACCAGGCTTCTCCTTCATGCAGGATAATTGACAGTGAGTCACTCACTCTGCAGCGTGGGCAGCAAACTTAAAGTTGTGCCGAGATTAAGGAGAATGACATCGTGACAGAGGATGTTGTCGGACCAGGAGCGGTTGTACAATAGTGGCACATGTTTGATTATGGACAAGGATAAAACCAATTAGAGGAGTACATATGCTGTGGCAGACTGCTGCCGAGTTTCTGAGATGAAAGTTGTCCACTTTTGAATAGAATTCTACCATGACGACACTCAAATAAAAAAGTCAAAACTTGAATTAAAGTTTATTTTCTTTGCATCTGGTTTGGAAACTTTTCCATAGACTTTGTCTCAGAGGCCTTGACCAGTATAAACTCCAGTGGGGAATGTTGAATATTTGGAATATTCTAGGCAGAAGCTTTAAAATATGGAGTACTGGCTGTATTCTCAAATGACAAGATTTACACAAAATATCAGAAATATTTTTGTTTACACTTGAACAAGCTGTATTTTTGTTACACATAAGCCCCTATTTTAAAATATTCAACTTCACAGCAGAAATAGTTGTGGAAATCAGTGGTAGTAACTTATCCTGAGCCAATGTTTGTTTTCATACTTTGTTTCTTTCAGAGTAGTACATATTATCCACCAAACATTCAGACCATGATGCCTTACATTGTGAGGAGGTTAAAAATAAAAATATAAAAGAAAAGAGTGGCTTCACATGAATCATTAGGATTTCATGGAGATGAATACAATCTATGATTTCTTGGGCTTTCAACACAGCCCAGTAAGGTTTTGGGGATATACAGGTGAAATGAAAAGTAAAGACCGGATTTGTCTGGTCATATATACATTTTGATTACTGTATTCCTCTCTGAGCAGCTTCTACAGATCTTCTCATGTTTTTTTTTTTTTTTTGCTAAAGCTGAACAAAAGGGCTGAAACCTTTGCATACACACACTATTTACAGCCTCATGAACGATGAGTCAAGTTGACATCCCACAGCAGAAATGGCAGCTTGTTTGCTTCCACCTACATTCCTGGATTAATCTATAAAACCATGCTGGTCATAATATTCTCAGGATTTCTTCACTGTACAGATATTAAACCAATGCACTTTTCATGAAGCCTTAATATTGTACAAGAGCATGTTTAAGAACAAAACATGAAGGTAAGGATCGTTAGAATCTCATAGGTGTTACTTACAACATGAACATGGTTTTAGATTGTCTCTAGCCAGTATGCTCAAGACCAGGACCCTGAAACTGAATCAGCACAAAGAATTTCAGCTCTGCCAAGGTTACATTAGATTATGGTTCAATTTGGCATATAGTCTAAAGCTAATACACAGTCGTGGTACAGCCCGACAGCTGACGAGTACAGACTGACATCGTCTTGACCCTCCTGTTTGTTATGTTGCACCTGTTATTAGTCTGGTGGACTCACATACATTCCATCAATGTGCCACCTGACTTAACAGGGCTTTAATCAGCCAAAATAACTAAAAAAAGACCTGTGCCTTGTGGAGTTTTACATAATTTTCTGCAGCTACTAGCCACACAGCATTGTAATCAATGTACTGTATGATCAAGTCCAAGTTTAACGAGATATTTTTCGATCATCTCTGTCGGGAAAACAACTGCCATCTAGTTAAACACAACAAGCTGTTGTTCCTCGCTGTCGTCTTTGCATTAAACATCGTGTTTCCTTTAATTCTGAGCAACAGCATTTTGTTGTTGTCACTTTGCACAGTGCAGATGTGACTAATCCTCTACCGGTCCCATCGGAGACTGACATTAGCTTTTGCGACATTTGGCATCCAGGAGAGGGCCCCTCTCAGAGCAAATCCCTGACAGATTATCTTTCTCTCTCTTTAACGCCCCATCCCCACCTTCCTCCCTCTACTTCGCCTGCCTTTGATTCATTTTACAGAGTATATTATATACCGAGATGTCAAAACATCATCAATATGAAAGAGTCTTGAGAGGACTCCCAGTGTTTGGAATCTTACTCCTTTTTTGAGATGGAGGATTTTGTGCCAGCTGAGTAGAATTGATTTTATTTGATTCTACACTGTTGACATGTGAGGTTTGAGTCGTGCATATTTTAAAGCCAGTGAAAATGTGGTAGACAAATGGTAGACAACAAACATTCAATCACATGCTGGACTGCGGGCAGTCTGCCTTTAATTATGTTAAAGAGCATGTGCATGGCATGTGTCACAGTATGAGGCTTATCTTATAATAATTACTTATGATAAATACGATACATTGAGGTGTGTGTATGGGTGAGTATAGGTACTCACAATATGTTATAAGACCCATCAGTTTACTTCTAGTTTGTAACTAGTTAACATGTTAACAACAAACTAGAGACACTTGGACATCTACAATGTTTAATGACGATGATATAGTGCATCTACATGCACATTATCTCTGTTTATGACTGTAGCCATAAAGCAATATGTATGCATTACAATTCTCTGAGTGGGTCAGCATAATAGATGTGATCCTCCCAACCCTATAGTTCAGTTTTCTGTAGAAAATAAAACACGTTGATCCTTTTTTGGATTATATGTTATTAACAATAATTTAACAATCAATTAATTAAATTGATTGTACAGCAGTTCAAAGGTATAAATCATAAAAAGTAAAAAAAAAAAACAAAAAAACAAAAAAAAAAACATGACTTCAAAATAAAATTTTTAACTGAGATTCATAAAACTGTCCAACAACTGTCAACAGCTACCGAGCTACAAGCTACCTGTTTGAGGTGAAGCAATCACCTGGATGTTTTAGAAACACACATACCCATTCTTTCTATTGTCAAACATTAAAAAGGTTACAGAGTTCTGTTGCTTTTTTGAGGAAACCTTCTTTGGCTGATTGTAAATAATACAGATGCCAGCTGGAGAGTGTGAGCGCAGTGTTTCCCCTATATTCATTCAGTAGCGGCGCTAGATTATGAGCGGCGCTGCTGAAATTTCACAAGATCATCAATATCAATCACTAAAAACTAATCACTAATATCACTAATGATTTTTACTCGCACTGTGTGAGCACAACAACACACGATGTTATTTTGGACTTGTTTCGAGTCATTCACTAGCGCAGCAAATCATGTCGGACCCTCATCTCATTCTTCAAAAGACATCTACATAAAAGTTCACGTTCAAGTTTATACACGTTAGTGCAGCGAGTAACGTAGGTAGCGTAACATTAGCATAAGGTAGTAGCATAACTCTTCATGGCAGTGTCCAATAAGTGAGCGGGCAGAAAAAGTGAACGGAACTGCAACAGTACAGAGAATAGCAGAAAAGGTAGTTTGTTAGTTAATAAATACTACAGCCTCTCAAGCTAACGTTAACAGTACGTTTTTTACGAGAGGAGAGATGAAAGGAGTAGGGAGAGGAGTGAGGAAAGGAGCAGGGAGAGATGCAAGGAGAGGAGCGAGGAAAGGAGCAGAGAGAGGAGTGAAGAGAGGAGCAGAGGGAGGAGAGAGGAAAAATGCAAGGAGAGCAGGACCTAGAGACTTTTCCACACTGAATATAGTTAATCTTAATAGAATTCATTATTAATTGATTTCTGGCCTCACTCTCATGATTTGTATTTGTTGTATTTCTATAAGACTGACCTGAGAACAGACTACAGGGAGAGCATCTGGCCACTTGCATAAGTGTGAGCATCAATGGCTGCCCCACTGCTCAGCTCCACTACAGAAGAGCTCTACTGAGCGAGCACCGGCCTAAAGCTGTTAATCAGAGAAATAAAAAGTTATATATATATA